>OZ012682.1:22953594-23312659 GCA_963942445.1 Argyra leucocephala
GTTGTTGCCCAACAGAACCAACAAGCTGTTGCCGCGGCTGCTGCTGCTGCTGCAGCAGCCGCAAGTGTAGTTTCACATTCTGGTGGTGGTAATGTGGGTGTTACTGGCAATTCTGCTAGTGTTGGATCATCCTCTGATTATATGAGAGGACAACATGATGCCATAAGTGCTCTTCAAGGTAACTTCTCTGAGATTAATTTGAAGGACCAGTCCGGAGCATTTCAAGGAGCTCCTAATCAGCAATCTAGACTGAATCAGTGGAAGCTTCCAGTATTAGAAAAAGATGTACCGTCTGACAGTACAGATTTTTCCCGTGCCCCAGGTCCAACTGCTAAATCTATTTCCACAAATTCTACTAATATTAACACCTTAGGATTACAAAATGATGGGTAATTTTTATTGATATTGAATTATTTGCAAGCTTCATAACTTGGTTTTCTTAAAATATAATTTTAGAGCTTGGTCTTCCGCTCGTATTGGTGATGGATGGCCTGATTCTAGCAATGATAATGAGAACAAAGACTGGCCTGCAGCACAGCAGTCACCTGCAACTGCGTTTACTGATTTAGTCCCAGAATTTGAACCGGGCAAGCCCTGGAAGGTAATATACCAAAACAAATTATTTTAAAGTGTTTATTTAACTTATTTTAAAATAAAGGGGTCCCAAATAAAAAGTATCGAAGATGATCCTAGTATTACCCCAGGTAGTGTAGCTAGAAGTCCACTGTCTATTAATCCGACGCCAAAAGAAGCTGACCTTTTTGCTAATAGCAGTAAAGCATCACCGACTGATTTACCCCCATTAAGCTTATCTTCATCAACATGGAGTTTTAATCCGTCTGGAAATCAACAGAACTTTACAAGGTAAAGAAAAATCCTATTATCATCTTTTTTTGATAAAGATTTCAAATTAATATTGTAGTTGGTCTGATAATGTTCCACAACAAAGTGCCGCTACATCAGAATTGTGGGCTGCGCCGCAACTAAATAAAACATCACGCGGTCCACCACCAGGATTAGGTGCTAATAAATCTGTTGGTAGCTCAAATTGTAATAATAACGGTACTGGTAGTAATAATTCAAATTCAAATAATCCATCGAATTCTGGTAATGCAAATGGCAGTAATGCAAATGGTTGGATTGGAGCTGCTCTGTCTGTTCGAGGTGCTCCAAATAATCAATCAAGTTGGTCTGGAGCCAATTCCAATTGGAATTCTACATGGTTATTATTAAAAAATTTAACTACTCAAGTAATAGTATTCGCAAACAACGTAAATGATATATATTTAACTTAGTTATTGTTTTTTAGATCGATGGTTCAACTTTACGTACCTTATGTATGCAACATGGACCGCTAATAAATTTCCATTTATATTTAAATCAGGGAATTGCTTTATGTAAATATGCAACTAGAGAAGAAGCTAATAAAGCTCAAATGGCTTTAAATAATTGTGTTCTGAGTACTACAACAATTTGTGCTGAATCACCCAACGATAGTGAAGTTCAGAATATATTACAACACCTGCCAGCTAACAATAGTAATGGTAGTGGTCCAAACGGTGGCCAATCACAAGCCACAGGAGGTGGTAATGCAAATTCTAGTAACGTTAATGCCGGTGGACCAGTTAATAGTAATAATGGAAGTGGAAGTGCGAATAGTCAATCTGCATGGAGATCACAAAATCAACAAAATCAATCAAGACCACCAGGTTAATAGTCAAACTCAACCACAACAAAAATAGATGTTTTTGTTTTAATATTTAATTTATATATTATATATATATATATATATATATATATATATATATATATATATTTATAATTAATTATGAATGTTTAATTTTTAGGAGCTGATGCTTGGAGTGGTACTGTTTGGCAACCAAACGCATCAAGTAATTTATGGACATCACAATTAGATGGATCAACTGAACGTGGTACACCATCGAATTTAAGATCTCTTCTACCTGGAGATCTATTAGAATTAAATTAAGTTTACTTAAATAAATAATTAAAATGAAAAAAATGTATAAAAAAAGATAAGAAAAAAAAAACAAATTAAATTGTAAGTAACAAGTACACCAATAATTTTAAAAAAAAGTAAGGAAAAATTGAGTTAAAAATGTGGCGGATTGATATACTATGAAATTCCAAATAATATTTTTATGTTGTTATTAAAAAAAAGTGAACAATAAATAGTAAAATGTCTTATTATTTACTTATTTAAAAATGATCTTTTTTTATTTACTCATAAAACATAATAATAACCTTATATACTTAAAATTTAACGTTATATATCGGATATGTCATGGCGACGAAGATGCTTGATGCTGATTATGATTTAGTACAGTATCGAAGAAGATTTTAAAGTGCAAATTTCAAAAATTTAATTTTTTAATTAAGGGAGATTTTGTTTTTAATTTTTAAATATGTTTATTTTTGGTTGTTTGTATTTTTAATTTTATTCAAGTGATTGGAACCAAAATTTTATCAATAACCTAAATTATGATTTAATTGCTTATATGTTCCTTTTTAAATTAAAAAAAAATTTAAATGTTTATTTATTCACTATTTTATTTGTTGGAATAATATTTCCAGCAAAGTTTCCCAATTTGTTAAAATAATATTTTTTTTTTTATTATATAACAAGAAATATTCTAGAAGACAATTTTACAAAATTTGTTTTCTAAAACAAAAAGCAAAAAAAATTGTGTCAGAGTTTTCCAACTAAATATGTATATACAGTTTATACTTTTATTATATTTATTTTTTTTACTTATCGAAGTTTAATTGTAATTGACTTAATAAAGATATTCATAAATATTTTTTTTAAATTGATAAATATTGATAAGATAATATTACATGTTTAATTAGGGTATATTTTGTTTTTAGATTCTGTAGTTATTTAATTATAAATATATATATTTTAGTTCATCAAGTAAATGTTAATTCATAATATAATTATAGCGATTCATATTATATATAATATTATTTAATTCTATACCCATAATTATGTGTATTACTGATTCGTGATTAAAATGTTGTATAATATATATAATTATATATATATATAAATAATATAAATACATTATTATGTATACGTACATATATGTACGGAATGAAAATGTTGCATAAAAATATAAACTAATTGATTATTATATCGTATACATTGATATAAACTTGGGTTCATATTGTATTGTATGACTAATTAATAAGCACATTTGGTAAATCAATGCCAAATAAAACAAGGGTATCCATAATTATAAAAATGACTATTCAATTAATAAAATAATAAAGCTAAAATTAATAGAACAGAAAACTTAATTAAATAATGATACTCGTTAATAAAGATTAATTTTTGTTTGCATCAATGAAAATAATAATAATGGAAATAACTGTCATTCTACTTTGCTTGTGGATTTACTAACTGCATACTAAAAAGTCGAAATACCGAAGAGGTAAATTGAAATTATTTCGATTATTTTCAGAAAAAAAAAACAATATATTTAATTAATAACAATATTATATTTCGTACTCCAAAAAAGACTCTTATGTTATATAAAGGCGTATATTTATTTAAAAATATTTTGTAATAATTTTGGATCAACTTGTTAACGTTTTGTTACCATTTTTATTTGTTATTTAGTTAAAAATATATCATGAATTTTTCATTACATCAATTTTTTTTATTGTTCAATGATGAATTTATAATTTCATCCGTTTTATAAGTGTTTCTTTTTAATAGTGATTTATTTAAATCTTATTCAAGTAACTAAGAAAACACAAATAGAAAGAATTATGGATGAATATAGGCATATACATATAACTATATAACTAGTGTTGTATTATAAAATTATGATTTAATTAATTAATAAATATTGTGAAGATTACTACAATAAAATATTATGTAGCATTAAGTTTTAAACCAAAAATTAAAAAAAAAAATTTAAGTTAAATTTAAAAAAAACTTGTTAACTATTAAACAAAAAACTTGCAGATACATATTAATACTAAATTTACAAAATAAATTTATAAATGTAAATCTATAACTATATAAAAATATATATATATAGATATATACATGTATACATATATATATATATATATATATATTTATAGAAATATCCATATATATATATATATGCATACATACGTATATATTGACATATCTATGCATATGTCCATATATATATTCAAACATATATATATATATATATATATATATATATGCAATAGGAATTAAAAGATTTTTTTGTTTTTAATATATTTATCTATATCTCTATTGATATGCATATATAATTATTAATTTCAAATGTTTAATTGCAGAATATTTGATATATATATATAAATGTGTAAATTTATAGAAGAAATTTTTTAAAAGGATATAAATTTAAAATCTAATCGTGAAATTTATTACATCTTAACGCTAGCGTAATTTGTATATTTTTAAAAGTAATTTTATGAATTGACTAATTACAGTGAAAATATCTAATGTAGTCAATAAATATTTACACACTAACTTTAGTCAATTTAAATTAATTAAAAAATATTACCTTATATATAGATTATTTTTTCATGCATGGACTTTGAATATGCATGCATTCATGCATAGATATATATGTATGAAATGTGTGTCCCATACTTTTCAATTGTAAAAAAAAATTAGACTGAAATAGAATGTATGGCTGTAGCAGTTGCTATTGCTGTATTTTAAAAAATGCACTGTACAACTGTGAAGTTAGTGTGTGTGTTAGTGAAGGTGCTTTGTTTAGAAATTATTGTAAATTTAGAATTCAAAGTATATTTTAACTTGTCAGACTAAAAATACTATAAAAATATAAAAACTATTTTAAAATATATTGAACATTTCATTTTTTTTTTTAATTTTGTTGCAACAATGTTTTTTTTTCAAGAACTTATAAATTTATGATATTAAATAAAGTATAAATTTATCATATAAATAAAAACATTATTGAAAAGCTATTTTTATATTTTAAATTCAAATTCAAATCAAAACATTAGTTTTAGTTCATATAGTTCATAAAGTTATTAAAGGTACGATTGCAATAGTGTGAGGAGAAAATTAATTAACAACTTAAAATCAAATTGCAATACAATCCTGAACAATAACTTTATATTAACGTTTGATTCTTCTATCAAAAAGTTCATCTAAATTTCTATGAAAGAACATTAGTAAAAATTAAATATAAATATCACTTCCAAATTATGACACAAGTTTCAATACCAAAATTCTGAATTTAATGCAATTTTTGTACTATTGCTTTAGATATCTACAGCTAGGATGATAACATGTTTTTTCGTTTATTGTTTAAAATTTTTTTTAGGTTAAATTTAAACAATAAACTTTATAAAATTGCATAATAAGTTTTAAACACGATTTATTTCATATTTCGTTACTTTATGAAACGTAACATATAAATTTATTCACTGGAAATAATAATTCATAATAGTTGTAAAAGAAGTAATAGCTTTCTTTAAAAATTTTAAAGAAAGTCTTGTTCACTTGTGAATTGAAAACTTGCATGTAAAGTTGTTAAAAGCAATTATTTTCATTTTATTTTGGTTCTAAGGAGTATAATCCTTTAAAAATATTTACATTATACTTCTACAATAATTAAAAATTTTAAATCGAAAAATAAAAATGCAATAATAAATAAATAAATTTTGAAATAAACGATAAAAGCAACGACAAATAATTGATTTTTCGTGAAACCTTCTCAAAAATCTTTTCAAATTAAACGTCACTTACACCATTGACTAAATGTAGATTATTATGTATTAATTATATATTATATTTACTCATTGCTTTAATTAAGTAAATGCCACCATAAAAGTTTTACTTCGAATTTGTTTTTAAACTTAATGATTCAACATATAAATTAATCACGAATAAATACAACTATAAGCTAACCTCCAAATAATAAGATTTGTTCTTATTTCTCAAAATATATTGTGTTTTACAGTTTTTTTCATATTCTATACAATTTGATTCTAATTTTGTTAGCTTTATTTATTAATTTATTTAATTATTAGTGTTATTAATTTAATTAATTTTTAAAAGTAATTTTGGAAACATTTTATGATTTGCTTTAGACAGTTCTACTAGTCTGAAGAACTGTAAAATAAACCACTTTTCTAAAAGTCAAAGCATATAAAAGCCACAATTCGTATATAACTTTTTGGTATAAACAATATAGTTTTGTTTTGTTGTTTGAAAATTGCATCAGAACTATTGTTATCAAATAAATTATGGTGTTATCATTGATTAAAAATTATAAGTATATAAATATTTATAATTATATATAGACACAATTTTTACCGTTTAATTTTGATAGAATTTGCTTGCACTGATAGTTTTTACTTGATTTTAAATAACCCCTATATAAATTTAGTCTCAAACGCTGATGAACGAAATATAAATTTGGAATCAAATAAGAACTATTCGTGAAAGAAACTTACTGTACTTAATATATAATATTAACTATTGGTGATTTGAAATTTGAGAAATATTTATAACAGATCTGAGTAACTTTAAACAGTAAAGGAGACAATTAAAACAAATTTCAAATTGATAGAGTCGAACATTTTTTATTGTTTAATTTCAATACAGCTTTTAAATCTTATCTTATAAATAATATATCTATCATATATAAATATAGTATCACGCTGGGTAACATAGTAGGTAAAACGCCTGCCTTTCAAACAAAAGGTCCCAGGTTCGATTCCCGACGATGCAAAAACAAAAATGCTTTATGAGTTTGTCAACTTGGTCCAGTATCCTTAGGATAAAATAAATGACAAAAACAACTTATATAAGATTAGACGACTGTTGAAATGGAATAATGGAATAGATGAATGGAATTTAAGAAGCTACGTCAAGAACGCAAAAAGCAAAAATACAACTTACATTTCAAAAACAACCTCTTCCGTGAACTAAAACCTTTCTAAAGTGCATCACGACCTTTTCAAAAGCGCACAAGAGCTCTTTAAGAAGAAGTACACTTTCTTAAAACCAAACAAACCCATTTCAATAACAAATTAAAAAAATGTATAATTAAATTAAAGAAAGGTAAAGGTAAATTCGGAAATGCAACATTGCAAATAATGATGCGTTATCACTTGTGTATCAGTACAATATGCATGATACAATTCGGCAATGATGCTTTGTGTTGCTGATGGAATTAATACATTCTAAAACTATCAGAATTTGGCAACGATGCTTTGAAAATTTAATTAAAATCAAAAAAATATTTGATATCGCTTTGAATGTTTGAAAATTGTGAACCACCAGAATATAATAATATACAGTAAGTAATATGTTTTTTGAAAAAACAAAAATTTATCCGGAAAATATGAATAGAGCAATTAACTGTAGAGCAAAAGAAAACTTTTTGAAGCGCAGTTAATATTCAGTAAATCGCACACTGTAAAATGATTTGTGATACCGCATGTCATTCAGATAAATTTTGTATATTTTTGCAAGAATGAATTGAAAAATGTGATATAATAACATGTGTGAGACAAGGTTCATAATGAACAATGCAAGGATTCACAAAACATCAGATCAAAGATGTGTTTTATAAAGTCAAAGCGCATGTAATAAAGTATTGTCTTTGAACTATCAATTAACAATCCAGTTGTGGTCGAAACAATATAGAAACGAAGTTTGGCAAGAATAGTGCCCGGATTGCAATAATTGAATATGGTCAATTGAAAATGTTCAATTAAATATGATCAATGATCATCATGAATATGATGGCTAAATTATGCAGTACTTGACCAATAATTTAAATTTTACTTTTTTATTTTATGTTACTGAAATTGAAATAGTTTTATTTGAAAAAGAAATATTTTTATTTATTTCATGAACAAGTTTTTTTATAATTAAAAAAGTAATTAATTTTGAAACAGTTATGATTTACTTTGAAAAGATTGCAGTGGACTTTGCAAATGCTGTGATTTACTTTGAAAAGGTTGTTTTTCAAGTGTAAATGTGATATAAAATCATAAAATCATAAAATCAAAATAATGTAATATAAAATCAAAAAAACTAATTTATACAATAATTTGAATGCAAAATTTTATTTAACTCGAGGATAATTGTTTTTTACCTCTTACATTAAATCTGTAATTAATTGATAAGCACATTGAAATTTCAAGTTCAAATCATTCAAATGCTCTGTTGTATGCAACAGAAAAACCAAAATCAAACCAGGGTTCTGATAATTCTCTACTTACTGAACACCGTTTTTGAATTTACTGTTCAAAACCTTGTTTTCTAACAAAGTTGTACTTATATTTTAGATGTACGTTTTCCATTCCACTGGTATTAATTTGAAGGGACACAAAATTGAAATATTGTGTAATTTGAAAAAAAAACTTTGTGAAACGTGATAAATAATAAAGCATTCTTTTTTTTAATCAATGACATTATATCGCCCCTCCTAATATATGTTCAACAAGTAATCTACATACATATATATGTTATAACTTCTTTGTAATTAATGATAAAATAATAATTTACTTTTAGTAGATATTTATTTTTAACAGCACAAAATTAATTTAAGTAAATATTTTTAATTATTTTAATATAAATTTATTGAATTCTTGATTTTGTAATTAGTGAATCAGCGTCAATAATATTAAATGACAAAAAAAGCATAGTTATTAGTTCTGATACATTTTTGACACAAAATAACAAAAGTTATAAAGACAGTATATTTATTTCATGGTGTTTTTGAGACCATAATTTTATATGTATGTATGCATTTATACCATTATCTGTTTAAGGAAATACAAAAAAATGAAAATCTGAAACGACTTATAATTCTTCAAGTTAATTTTATATGTACATGTAAGAAAAAAAAGCAATTAAAAAATATTGCATTTACTTCAAAATCCATCACTCACAAATGAAAAAAAAAAAATAATAATTTCTGTTTTATGAACATAAAATAAAAAACATTTATGAAAATTATTTTAAAAAAAATTGTAAACCAGCAAACGTTATGTCATACATAAATGTAACATATTAAAAAATATATTTTATTATTTTTTTTTTTAATTTCCATTCACATTTAAAGTTTAAATTATTTAAATAATAAATTAATATATCTATATTTTTTATGTGAATTCACCATATTTTAAAGTTGAAAGAAAAGAAAAGAAATAAAAAAAAATTACTTAATACAATGCGTTTCAAGTAATTAGAAAATGAAATACTCAAGTCATATAAAAAAATGACATATATAAATACATTTATAATATATACCTGGATTTATATTTATATATAGGTATACTATATGCTATATATACGTATATGTAAAATTATATTACTGTTTTATTATTTTTTTACATTAGGTACTTTAGATTAATGTATAATATATATTATATAAGGAATATTAAAATTGTAATGTGTATCAATTAGTTTGTTAAGAGTAAAAAATATTCACGAAAAAATACTAATTTTTTTTTATTAAACAAAAACTGTATAAGTAATTATATACAACATCCATACATATTATACAACATTCTAATATCTAATATCCATATTTATTCTTCAAAATATTTTTATTTGAAAAAAAAAAAACGAATATTTTATTAGGAACGATTCATCAATCGTTCATGTAGTTTGTTCTGTAGTATCAAGTAGACATAGTGAGCTGCAGATCGTCATTGAATAGTTATATATCATCTGATGATTAACACGAAGGTTATGGACTCGACACCTGCTTGAAGCATGACGTCTTCATAAAATAAAATTGCAAAACAAAACATTATTGTTTTCAATTTGATCGCTTTACTAAAAAATAAAACTATTCTATGAATGAAGTCCTAATTATTTTAAATAGCTCTACAAATTTAAATTAGTTGTCATACAAAAAAAAAATACAAAAACCAAATATATGATCAAGGATCTTAATAATTATTAAGATCTTTGCCTATTAATAATATGTATTCCATAACAATCTCAGTTATGAACTTTATTTTATTGATAAAAATAAATGTTTAAAAAAGATGTTAAACTTTCAAATAGATGCTATAAATCAATCAATATACATGTCCATAATTACATTACAATCATGTTTACATTTTATGAAAGATTTTTTAGATTGATTCAATAATTAATATTGAATTGAACTGTAGCTTTTATAGTAGAATTTCTTTTAATGATGTATATATTTAATAAACATTTTGTTTTTGGTTTTTAGCAATAGAATTTTGGCTTAAAAAACAAAAGTATAATATCAACTTTAAAAAAAGGGTAAAAGGTAAGTTGAAACTTAGAAAAACTATTGTTCATAGAATGTATTGAATATCTATAAAACAATTGTATGTATGAGCAATAAATACTAATAATAATAAGAATGTGCAAGTAGAAAAAACAAAATTAAAATTTTGTATTGACTTAAGAAAAAAGAAAAACGTAAAATCAAAAGAAAAAAAACTCATTGTTGGTTTACTTTCTTACTCACTGTTCGCTTTCGATGTGTTTAAGAATTTTATGAATTATTTATTGTGTATGTATATTCATTGAGTAAATATATTGTATATAGAGAGTCAAAGCTAAAACAAAAGTGTAAGCTGAACTGATTTTAGCGATCGAGTTGTACTTAGAAGAAAAGAAAAACAAAACATAAAATAAAAGTATATAAAATAATAAGAAAAAAATCACAATTTACGAATTATGATGACAACATTTTTTTTAGCAAATTTTATACACATACTTAAATATTTTTATTTTTGTTTTGTAGGTTTAAAAGTGTTATTTGTGTAGAAATGTATCATGTCAATGCAGTAAGTATATTATGACATTATCATACCAAAATATATCCATATACATATAGTTATTATATGTATGGATATATATAGTCGCTATATCCAAACATATAGTTATATCACTGATTTATAGAAATGAGATTTTGTATTGTGTTCTTTTCAATTCAAGTAAAAATTTTGTTTTTATATTTTGGTTGAATTGAAGAATAAAAACTGTGAATGTACATATAAACTAATTGTGCTAATTTCTCAAAATTTACTGTCTTGATAAATCGACAACATTTTCAATAGAACATGTGGATAATGGTTATTATTTTATTGTTGTTCATGAATTTGGCGTTATACTCAATGAATATACATACACAATAAATAATTCATAAAATTCTTCAACACATCGAAAGGGAACAGTGAGTAAGAGAGTAAACCAACAAAGAGTTTTTTTTTTTTATTTTACGTTTTTCTTTTTTCTTAAGTCAATACAAAATTTTAATTTTGTTCCTTCTACTTGCACATTCTTATTATTATTAGTATTCATTGGTATGAGCTAAAATGCAATAAAAGAAAAGCAACTAAACTGTTACAACGGAAAATATATCTACTAACTAGCTATTGGGCCTTATTCTGAGAAGCGAATTTTTCGGTACGTACTGAAAAATATGATAAATTTTATTTTTGGTATTCTGCGAAGCGTAATAACGATACGGATCGGTTTTTATCGCAACGTTTCGTTTTTTATGGTATTACGAGAATCGATTATTTTTGTTCGCTGTCAGAAAAAACGATAAATATATCATTATAGAAAAAGTTAGTGAAAGATGGCGTATGAGAAAAAGTAAGTATATAATTAATGTAAAATTCAGGTAAATTAATTTTATTTATATATATATTTGTATTTAAAAATAATTATTAAATATTTTTTTAAATTTTTAATTATAGAAAAGTTACAAATATGAGGCAGTTTGAATGTTTGGTTGAGTATATGGAAAATCATCCAAGCATTGCTAAAGGGAGAAAATATGCAGAGAATTTAAATGAAGGAAGTTACAAGAGGTTGTGGGAAGAACTTGCAAAAAACCTAAACAGTTGTGGGCCTCCATTAAGAAAACCTGAGGAATGGGAAAAAGTCAGTAATTAATTACATATACATATTTACAGCCATAAAATTGTTCGGTGTTAAGTTAAATTTAAATTTGTTTTAGGTCTGGAGTGATTTTAAAACCAAAGTTCGTCGAAAAATAATAGAAAATAAAAAGGAACTAAGAGCAACAGGTGGAGGGGAAAATAAATTACTTCCCATTAATTCCTTGGAAGAAGTTGTTGTAAAAATTCTTTCTTTGGACATTATTTCCAAAAGAACCGTAGAATACGGTATTGTGGATGAGGAAGAAAATGAAATTGTTCCTTCAGAGCCTTATATACCGGAGGTGTTGGACGATATCAACAGAGTGATAAATATAGAAAACATTCCACCTGAGCCTACCGCACCCTCTCCCGCTCCAGGTACTTTCAGACAATCTATTGCAAACGGTCGTACGCCTACTTCTCGAACGCCATCTTCTCGGCTGAGAAATAAAAATACTACAAATTATAAGGAACACACAGACTTATTGAAAGAAAATGTGAGATTATTATCTGAAAATAATAAACTGTTAAAAAAAATATACTATTTAAAAAAAAATAAATTTGAATTTCTAAAAAAATCCGCAACAGACAGAGAAAAAAGAAAAATAAAGGATCAAGAAATTCAAATGAACATATTAGAATATAAGAAAAAAAAATTGATGCTAGAAGAAGTCAGAAACAGAATTTCAGAATAAGACTGGTTAAATATAAGATTTAGTTATTTAAGATTTAAAATATTTTGATCTGAATATTTTTGTGATAATGAAATTGATTAGAAATTTTATTTAAGTTTATTATTCATATAACAGAGTTGTTATTTTATTTTATTGTTCTTATATGTTTTTATGTAAATATTTTTTTATTGAAATCAATTCCAAATTTACTTTAATTTTTATATTTACGTTTATTTTTAATATTTAACAGAGTTGTTATTTTATTTTAATGTTCTTTTATAATAACTATTCTTATGTAAATATTTTTTTATTGAAATCAATTACAAATTTACTTTATTTTTTGTATTAAAATGAATTCAAAATTTACTTTACTTTTTATATTAAAATGAATTAAAAGTTTTATTTTACTCAAATGTGATTTTAAAATGTAAAAAATAAAAAAAAATGTTTCTTAAATTTTATGAATTTTATAAAATTGCATTCATTATTGAATTTCTCATTTGTACTGCAGTGTCATGATATTCGCTATTTAAAACTGAATCACTATGCAAATCAGCATTGTGATCAGTCTCATCAATTTCCAAATTTTCTACCATTTGAACGTTGTATTTCAGTCTGATGTTGTACAATGCACAACAAACATTGACAATTTGAGCAGCTTTGTCCGGTTTGTAGTGAAGTTCCCTTGCACCCAAAGTGCATCGAAATATATTTTTCAACATGCCGATGGATCTCTCTATAATTGCTCGTGCTTGTGCGTGTTTGAAATTATATCGAGCTTCTGGACTTTCACTAGCAGGTGCACGGAAGGGAACCATCATGTATGGTTTTAAAGTGTAACCACTATCACCTAATAAATAAATAATTTGAATTATTCAAAGTATAATTTAATTTAAATTTAGACATGAAAAAGGTACATTTATTATAATTTAATTACCAAGTATCCATGAATTTGTATCCCCATTTTGATACTGTCGCTTCAAATGTACATCTAAATAACTGCCCTCACAGATTAACGAATCGTGCATTCCACCTGGATTATTAGAAGCAATGTACCGTATGTAGTTGTTATGATCGCAAACCTAAAATAATATTATTTTTGTTTAAATAGAATTTAAGAAAAATTATTAATTTATACCATCATAACGTTGAGACTATGAAAACCTTTTCGATTATAATAAAGGTGTTCTATATCTCTATGTGGTGCAATGGTTTTAACATGTGTTCCATCAATACATCCAATAATTCCTGGAAATCCAAATTTGTTGTAAAATCCCAATTTGATGGATGATTTTTCTTCTTCGGTTTCAGGAAATTTTATAAACTCTCGACACAATTCCGTTTCTAATATTGATAATGTTTCGGCTAATATTTTCGAAACAGTTGACTGAGCTAAGCCTACCAAAAAATCGTTCCCCACGCCTTTTTGATAACTTCCTTCAGCAAGGAAGCGCAATGTTCCAGCCAATTTTATAACCGGTTTTACCGAATGTGGACCAATTGCAGGACTTAAATTATGTTCCAATTTATCCAGGATCATTGAAAAGGCTTCTTTCGAGAGCCTAAAATACTTAATGAATCTAAAAAAAACAAATATAATTGATCACATTTTTATATTTCAGATCATATTCATATAGTTGTTATAACTTACGTTAAAATCGGCAAATCTAATGGATTCGATTTATCCCTCAATTCTCTTCTTTTTATTCTAAGTAAATGATGCGGCTCTTCCTCCTCATCAGACGATGTTTGGTAATAAAAATGAAAAAACATTTTTTAATAACTATAATTTTAATTTCACTTCACTTATATTCACTTTTCAAACTGAAAATTTAAATAAAAAATGTCAAAACATAAAAACAAAAAGTTTGACAGTTTTAACGAAAAATGCTGCCAGTTTTGCAAAATATTGTATCATTCGCTTCTCAGAATACCAAATATGATGCATTGTGATGCTCTACCAGTACGTAGCGAAAAATTGATTCGCTTCTCAGAATAAGGCCCATTGAATCGTAGAAACTATCAGGAACTACAATATATCAGGGCGCTATTCTGAGAGAGTGAAAGTTATAATAGTGTACAAGAAAGAAATGCATGAAAAATAAATTTCAATTTTTACCTATTATGTATTTGGATCGACTTTCATCGAATCGTTCATCATTATCGTTAGAGTAATTCGATTGTAATCGTTAGTGCCATTATGTATTTCGATGAAAATTTGATCGAAAGTGTTTTAAAATGCTGCCATTGTAAAATTCAAATCTACGATGAAAATGACATATGTTTGATTCTTTGACTGTCAAATTCAAATTATTATACGAAAAAAAACAAAACAATAGTGTTATAACTATTTGAAATTTTTAAGTTGAAGTTAAAAATGTTTACAAGTTGGGTGGCGCAGTAGGTAGAGCGCCTCCCTTTCAACCGAAAGATCCCGGGTTCGATTCCCGATGAAGCAAAAAAAAAAAAAAAAATGCTTCATTGGTTTTTCGAGCTGGTTTAGTACCCTTTGTCATTGGGATATAATAAATGACAAAAAAATAATTGAGAGTATATATAATCTGGTAACAAATTAAATAAAATGAAACTATTCTATTTAAGAAGGCTTAGTTCCTGACAATAGTAGTAGTTTTCCACATTTAATGAGTAGATAAGCCAGTAATTTGTTAAAATAAATACTCAAATTATTGTAGATATTGTAGTGTAAAATTGCAGTACCGTACTCAATTAAGGACGAAAAGGTGATTCTACCTAAGTTACTGTTACTGTTACTTATACATGAAATTGATTTATTATTATTATCTACAAAATTTTATTAGGATAAAAATTTCCTGTTAAACAACATTGCTTTTATGGATTTATTAGGAAAATTTGGGTAAAAATTAAAATAGCTAATAAGTAACACGTCGATTCCAAATATAATTAAATTGGCCAGTGTATTAAGATTCTGTGCGGTTTGTACCAAGGAAATGATTTGCAGCGTAGGAAATGATTTTCATGTCGGACTAGCAGAGCTATTTTTTTCTGTTGTGCTTAAGGAAGTTTCATATGAAATTTGCAGCTTATACTTATGTCCAAAATGGATCAAATTCCATTACGCACTAGAAGAAAAAGTCAGACAAACAATTATTTTTATGATTAAAGTAGAATTGATGAAATAATTTATATACACTAACTTTCAAATTGCAGTTTATTTGTAACTTGTCCTTGATTCCTATCAAAATTTATTTCAATACAAAATAATTATGAAGAATAAAGTAAAATACTTACTAACGTAGAAATGTAGCGTACCCGTGAAATCCCTTTAATAACTCTCAAAGTAGCTATTTCTCAAACATTTGTAATAAGAAAACATTAAAATTCATAATATTTTACATTTAAGTACAAAAATATATACAAATTTATTTTTGTTTTTAATAAAAAATTGATTTTGAAAAAAATTGGTCAATCTTTTTCGCACGATTAAAGCTAGATGCGTCTAGCATGATAGAGCTGAAATTTGTGAAAATAAGCTACACTGAAGGCACAACATAATGTTATTAAAATTTTGAGAAGAATTTAAATTTGAATCTACAATATGAATTTTTATAAAATCCATATAAGTAAAAATAAGTAATTATACAGTTCTAACAAAAAATTCGAGACAAAAAATTTTAATAGCGGACATCTAACAGCGGACAATTTTAGCAGACAGTTTTTGAAAAACAAAAATAATGAAAACAAAAAATAAAAAACAAAAGTCTTTTTAAAAGTTTTTGCAGCGAGAAACTGGTTATTTTCTTATTATATGGTTTATTCATTGTTAATTTACAGGAATGTGTGTGTTTTCTTCTTTTATTAAATTAAATTTACTGAGTTTGTATGCGAGAATTGTAATAGCGGATAATTATCTCTAAATATGAATTTTTGTAAGGTTGATAAAAAAGGAAAAATAGTATTTTGAGATGATATGAAAATGAAAAAATATTAATAACAGTAGGAAGAATTCTTTTAGAACAACATTTCTAATAACGGACAACCTCTTGATATGAATTTATTGACTAGAATTATTTAAATCAAAGTTTTTAATAACGGACTGTTACTTTGTATGAATTTTATTAAATAGAATTGATAAAATTATTTATCAACTTATTTTATTGAATTATGAATGTGTTATGGAGGACCCTGTCCGTATTAATAAATAACAAACCATTCTAATTCTTAAGAAATTGTTAATTATTACTTTTCTTTCAAAAATCAAATATTATATTTTCAATATTGTCAAGTGCACATAAATTACGCACTTGACAATACCTCACATATTACACAATTTCCTTTATTTAAACAATAACACATAATACAAAAATAAAACACGAATGCATTATTTTGTATGCATTCAAATTACACAATGGCACACACGATACACAATTTCTTTTATTCATAACAAAAAAACAAAGCAATAAGAATAAGAATGCATATGTTTGCATTCATATTGCCTAATATTTAAAAGAAAAATGAGTATATGTGGTGACGATCAAATTACGAGTATTTGACCAATAGCGTCACCAAATCTATTCATTGAATTGGTTCGATCTGCGTGGAAGAAAATAATAACATTCATTCTGGAATCAAACTCATAATTGTGCGGTTGTCCGATAGAAACAATTAAACAAAGAATAAAAATAATAAAATTAACTAATAAAGTAATATATAAACAAAAGCAACCTATTATTTATTTTAATTTGAGTTATTAAATTTATTATAACTTTTTGCATAACAAAATTGGTGGCAGCGGTGGGATTGTTAAGTAAAGCATCTGCTTAACTATCCGAAAATTTAAAAAAAAGTAATAAATAACAAGTTAAAGACAAAATAAATACAAAAATAAATATAAATATAAAAACATTCAATAATACAAAAAAAAATTATATATATATATAAAAATAAAATTAATATAATAACTCACAAGACAATCAACAAGCAAATTTCAACAAATATCAAAAAGCAACAACCAACTTCAAAAACTACAACAAAATACAACCCCGAAGCAACTACAAGAATCAACATTACAGCACCAGAATCATCAAAAGAAAAAGGAGGCTAGAGCAACCCGGATCAACATCCTCAAGAAAAAAAAAAGAAAAATGAAAAAGTTAGTCAAATAATTTATAATTCATCTAAAATATTAATAATATAAAAAATTCCTGTAAACCCAAAGTAAGGGTGAAAAAAAAAAAAAAAATTAGAATTAATAATAAAAAAAAAAAAAATATATTATATTTTTCAATTGAGTTTTGTTACTATATTATGTCAAATTTCAATTTTTTGTATAAAATAAATATTGAACATATATTGTATATATATGTTGCTATTTCTCTTAAAAAAAAAAAAACAAGAAAGAGAGAAGATTCAACTAAACTCTTATAAAAAAATTAAATAAAATATAAGTTTGAATAACAATTATTTTCGTAATGTGAAACAAGCCTACTCTTCGTACCTAAGGTGAGGCTGCTTTAGGCATAGTACGAATTTAAAACTAAAAAATTTATATATAAATATAAAAAGAAATTTTATTGTAAATTTAAAATAAAAAAAAATAAAAATATTAAAAGATGTCTTTATGCAAATGATGGGAAGGATTATTACGTAAACAAAAAAAAATAATAATAAAAATAAATTTCGGTTTTTCACTACTAAATTAGTTACTACTTTCAAAGGCTCAAAAAAAACAAAAACTTAAATTAAAAGTTTAATTCGTGCAATTTTTATCTAAATATACATATATGTAAAATTTTTTTTGTTTGTCTAAATCAAATTAAATTAAAAAAAAAGAAAAAATTTCAAGGTTATTTTGGTGAATTGCTTATTAAAAAAAAAAAATAATATATTTAAATAATTTTTGTTAAGACAGAAAATCTAAATATTTATGTCAGGCATCGACATAAACCTCAGTCTCAGAGGTAGAAAAATAAAGAAAACTGAATCTCTGCCTACTCCTGCTCCGACATTAATGTTTTCAGAAGATAATTTAGCTGAAGGAATAAAAAAGGGAACACTTTTATCAGACATAAACGAGGATAGTGAAACGGATTTATATACGGAAATAGAAAATCCTTTCCAAAAATCTCAGTCAACCCGAAAATTTTTTAAAAATTATTTAAAATAATTATTAATAACCTTTTCCCAGAAAAATACAATTTAAACCCGTGATATAGAGTTTCGGCCCCAACCCCTTAGACCTCGGACCTATTGTCTTCATCACATTTAAGAACCATTGTTCTGATGACAAAAACAAAAAAAAAAAAAAAAATTAAGGTTTTCGGTCCCGACACTTGGGACGCCGGACCTCTTGTTTGCATCGTGCTTATAAGCTATTGTACTAAAAACAAGTTAAGAAAAAAAAAATTCAAGGCCTTCGGTCCCGACACTTGGGACGCCGGACCTCTTGTTTGCATCGTGCTTATGAGGCAGTGTACTAAACATTGTGACAAGTTAAAAAAAAAAAAAAAAATTCAAACTCATCGGTCCCGACACTTGGGACGCCGGACCTCTTGTTTGCATCGTGCTTATGTATTAAAGACAAGTTAAAAAAAACCTAAGGCTTCAATTAAAATAAAATTATATTATAAATAGAAGTTATATGCAGTTCCTATTCTAACAATATATAAACACAACACCAACACAACTGGTCTTAACCAGTTGTGTTTTAGTTGTCTCAGACAACTTAAACATAAACTTAAAAATGATGTTGTGTTGTTTTAACAGATAATTAGGTTGTGTTGTGAATCAGAATAGAGAAAGACAACAAAGTTGTCAATTACAACCTATTTTTAGGTTGTGTTGTGAATGGGAATAGCACCCTTAAAGAAAACACACAAAGCAAGTGAAATCAGTACTTTGACACCTAGCACCTCCAATGACGCAAATCTAGCCCAATATTCTCGTACCGATACGAACGAGAATTCTAATAGTGAGCATTTTGAAGATTCGCGTTTCATAAATTCTTACAAAAAACCCATCAATTACGAAACAAGAAACATGGACAGGTTCGATATGACCCAAGCCATGAAAATGATACCGGTGTATAGTGGTGACTCAGTAGCACTGCATAGGGTTTTGCAGCTAGCTGAGATCCAATTCAAAAGAGTGAAGAGCGCAGAGGAAGAATCAGCTTTCCTAGACGTAATCACGTCCAAACTGACTGGGAGGGCTTATAATTTTTTATTACGATATCATACGTATGAGAAATGGGATAGTTTAAAAAAATCCATTACAACGAATTTCTCCAAACTACGTGCACCACAATTAATATCGACTGACATATATAGTCTCTCAAAAGGAAGTAGAGAGACCGTGAGTCAGTATGCTGCTAGAGCAGAGAGTTTGTTCGATGAGTTGAACATGTCAACTACTTCGGTTCTCGAAACTGATTTAACAGAGGTACGAAAGCTAAACGAAATGAACGTTTTAGGCAGTTTCATGAATGGTCTGCGCAATTCGTTGAGACTTATACTCCATACTGTATACACTCATGGCCGTAATCGATTTAGCTTTAGAAGAAAAAAAGTTAAACACATTACAAGAAAAGGTCGAATCAAGTAATAGTAAGTTATATTGTTCCTTCTGCAGAACAAATACTCACAATACCCAAAAATGTCGCAGAAGAAACAACAATACCAATAATACCAACAACAATAATAATAAAAATTTTAACAAATCTAACTATAATAACAGGAATTTAAATAATTTAAGAAACACAAATTTTGGCCATTCTTCTGCCCAAAACATAAATAGATTTCCGAATCATAACCAAACACACCCAAGATCACAAGTGGCCGTAGTAAATAAGGAAAAATACTGCCGATATTGCAAACACAAGGGTCACGAGCTAAGCGAGTGTAGGAAAAGTACAGCGGGTAGCTCAGCAAAACAGGAAAACTCCAAGGAGCTAGTATCGACAGGCATCCGATACGAGGCTCAAGATTAGATCTCAGATGCTCAATAAATAAAAAAATGTAAGTTTGGAACTGGAGGAAAAAATAAAACCCCAATCCAACCCTCAAACAAATAAAAAAAATTTAAGTTTGGAATTGGAAGAAAAAATAAAATCCCAATCCAACCCTCAAATAAGTAAAAAAAACTCAAAACTAAAGAAAGAGGAAAATTTAGAACCTCATTGCAAACCATTTTCTGAAATTTTTCTAAGTAAAGCAGGAACTCAAATTATTCGTAGTACTGTGTCTTTAAATCTCACGGGCACGAAAAACAAAACAAATAAATTCTTAATAGATTCAGGGGCAGTGTCTGTCTAATCAAATTAAACGTCCTCAAAGTAAACACGGAAGTGAAAATTTCTTCCATCAAAATGAATGGAATCAACACAGAAACTATTAAAACTTTAGGTACCCCAGTTTTAAATATACAAGTACCTAATGCAAAGAAGGATATATATCCCATACTATTCCACATAGTATAATAAAACTTTCCCATTATGCAAGATCGCATAATCGGGGAAAACTTTTTAAATGAATCAAGAGCAATAATAAATTTTGACAAGCATCAAATCGATTTCCATTTTCACAACAAACGCGTACCAATGTATTTCGAAACCAGAGAAAATCTGATTGCTATTCCAGGCAGATCCGAAATTTTTTTTAAATATGGACCAGTGTCCTTTACAGAAGAAGCTTTGGTCCTAACAAATCCACAAAAGGAAAATACTGGTTTAATAGTTCCCAACAGTTTGGTATACCCACAAAACGGTTATGAATATCTGAGTATGTTAAATACTAATGACAAAACTATAGAAATAGGAGATAATTTTAAAGTCGAGTTCGAGTCCACAACGAACTACGATATTTTCAGAATAAATCAAGCAACAAACCAGAACGTGATGGAAAACAGACTCAGTAAACTAACCGAGAATTTGATTTTAGATCATTTAAACATAGAGGAACAGACATCAATACTAGAAATATGTAGGGAATACAATCATATGTTTTTCTTAAAAGGAGACAAGCTGTCTACCACCACAGCTACAACACACGAAATACCAACAGACCCTACAAATACTCGTCCCTATAGTGATTAGCCCAAATTCATAACTCTGAGATTAACACCCAAGTGAAGGAAATGCTCAAGGATGGAGTGATACAACCAAGCTGCAGTCCTTGGAATTCCCCACTATTAGTTGTACCTAAAAAGTCAGGATCAGATGGAAAAAAGAAGTGGCGGGTAGTTGTCGATTTTCGCAAGCTAAATGAAATCACAATACCTGACGCTTATCCTCTCCCGAATATCGAAGATATTTTAGGGCAACTAGGTGATTCAAGGTATTTCAGTACGTTAGACCTGGTCAGCGGCTTTCACCAAATAGAGGTGCATGAAGCCGACAAGCCTAAAACAGCGTTCAGTACCAGCCATGGTCATTTCGAGTTTAACCGAATGCCTTTCGGACTACGAAATGCACCACCCACTTTTCAGAGGCTTATGAATATAGTGCTCACCGGGTTACAGGGAATAAAATGTCTAGTATATTTGGATGACATAGTCATTTATGCCAAAAACTTACAAGACAATAATAAAAAACTGGTAGAAGTTGTAGAAGCTTTACAACACTTTATTCTGAAGTTACAACCAGAGAAATCTAAGTTGTTGCACAAAGAGGTCATGTACTTGGGTCATATAATTTCCGAAAATGGCACCAAGCCGGACCCTAATAAAATACAAGCGGTAAAAAGCATACTACCACCAAAAACGGCTAAACAAGTTAAGTCATTTTTAGGATTGGTGGGCTACTACCGAAAATTTATTAAAAATTTCGCAAAGTACGCAAGTCCACTTAACAAACTGTTAAGAAAAGACGCCGTATTCGATTGGAATGCTTTCTGTGATGAATCTTTCAACTTGTTGAAAAATGCTATCACAGAACATCCAATCTTACAATATCCCAATTTCGAGAAGCCTTTCTACATAACTACCGATGGTAGTAATGAAGCAATAGCCGCAGTACTCTCACAAAAGTGCAATTCAGAGCAACAAGACTTGCCGATTTCATATGCTAGTAGGATATTGAATAAAGCAGAAAAGAACTATTCAACGACGGAAAAGGAAGCTCTCGCTGTAGTTTGGGCCGTTACTCATTTCCGTCCGTATATCTTTGGTCGGAAATTTACAACAGTAACAGACCATAAATCCTTGTTATGGATCTTCAATGTAAAAGATCCCTCCTCGAGAATTATTCGTTGGCGTATAAACCTCGAAAAATATGATTTCGTAGTGATTCATAAATCGGGACATTTAAATTCTAATGCAGATGTTGTCGCGCCTGGAAACTAACCAAGTTAACGTGAAATTCGAATATAATAGAGTTAACAGACCCAAACGCAAATTAAGCAAATTATTTACGAGTATCATAATGCACCTTTAGGAGGTCACCAGGGAATAAAAAGAACTTTCAAAAGAATAAAATCAAAATATAAATGGAAAGCCATGTATGGAAATATAGAAAAGTATATTAAGGCTTGCGAATCCTGTCAGAAGAATAAAACGTATAATAAAACAAAAATGCCAATGGTAATAACCACTACGTCAAAAAGACCATTCGAAAAAATTTCCCTGGATATAGTTGGCCCCTTGCTAATTTCCGAGAATAACAATAAATATCTGCTCACCTTTCAAGATGATTTGACACGGTTAATTCAGGCAATACCTATTCCAAATTAAGAAGCAGAGACAATAGCAGAGAGCTATGTGCGTAAAATAATCTGTGTTTTTGGAATCCCTAAATTTATACTAACTGATCAAGGCTCAAATTTTCTAAACAACCTATTCAAAAATCTGTGCAAGTTGTTAAAAATTAAGAAAATTCAAACTAGTCCATATCACCCACAAAGTAACGGTGCTCTGGAGCGATCACACCGTACATTAGGAGATTACCTTCGTAGCTATGCCAGCAACGATCCAGATAACTGGGATACATGGATAGACTATGCAGTATTCTGTTATAACACAATACCGCGCACACCTCAACAAATTTCACTTCATATGAAATACTTTTCGGTTTCAAGCCAGAGGTGCCCTTTTCGTTAACGAGATCCATAGAACCACTCTATAATTACGATGATTATGCCCTGGAACTCAAAGCCAGGTTACAAAATGGTTATGACTGTACGCGGAAAATCCATTTAGAAGCTAACGAAAAATCAAAATTACGATATGATATAAACTCAAACCCTGCAACTTTTCAGGTAGGCGATAAAGATCTTCTTGAAATCAAAAACCGAACAAATAAAAAACTCACTCCATCATATCAGGGTCCATACGAAATAATAGAGATAAAATCACCGGTAAATTCTCTAATAAAGTTAGGTAGAAAAACAAAAGTTGTACATAACAATCTTTTAAAGCTATTTCTTATATAAACTTTTTAAACTCTGTCGCTAATACACTCACACCTTTTTGCCCTTCGTTCGAGAATCATATTAATCATCCTTCAACTTATTAGCTGTCATTCGGAAATGCTACCATTGCACTCACCTGGAATATATACAGAAAGAATTGGTAACCTGCAAAAATCAACTACAAATTGGAAATTTTTGTTTAATTTGAATAATGTAAGTTTTTTCGATGATACCTCAATAATAGAGGAAGATTTCGACGCACTTACTAAACTATGCGTAACTATCAAAGAAAATTCACCTTTAGACGACTGTAAAATCAACGTCGACTTATTACATAATTACATCTTAGAAATTCAAAGAAACAATGTAATAATAAGCCAGCTGTTCAATAAACCACGCGAGAAAAGGCAGAAACGAGAAGTCTTAGGTTCTCGCAAAGGATTAATAAACGGTATAGGTAAAATTCAAAGTATTCTGTTCGGAACTATGGATTCCGAAGATGCAGAACAAATTGACAATGCTCTAGAAACAGTAAATAAAAACCAATTAAATATGTTTCATATGCAAGAAACACAAACAACTATCATTACCGAACTGATACACAGTTTTAACATTACAGAACAAAATCTGAATACAAATTTCAGAACAATACGCGATCAGATAAACAAGTTAATATATCAAATAGACAATGTAACCCAGTTAAATAGAATATTACATAGTTTCGATGAAATATCAGTAACCCTAATTGCTTTTTCCAATACATTAATCTCAAACCAAAATCAAATAATTGATCTTGTACAAGAATTCAAATTGGGAAAGCTTAGCAATAAATTTTTAAACTCAAATACTTTCATGGAAGCCCTTCGGCAGATACAAGTAGAACAAAAAAAAAAAAAAAAAAAAAAAAAAGTATCAAAAAGAAATTAAATGAAGATTAATAAATTAAAATCTTCAAAAATTCGTCAGTTTTATCAGTTTTACCTAGTATTATTTGTCAAAATAAAATAAAGTTAGTAGTAATATTAACAGTAAATAATAATAATAATTATTGTATTAATGCAGTAATAGTAATAATAGGAATAGTAATATTAGTAGTAATAATAGTAATAATATTATCTTCTTTATATTCCCTTATATAAAATTTATATATATACTCAGAATAGCATTAAATAATAATTGTCGATATTTTTTACTATTTTTTTTTTTTTTTTTTTTTTTTTTTAATCTTGATTTTTTGTGGTGTTGAACATCAATTATTATTTTTTGTGAATATGACGTCTTGTGCTTCTCTAACTTGTAATGTGAGAGATCTGAGCAGAGTTTGGATATCGTGCTATGGAGATTGCGGGAAAAAATTTCATCCGACGTGTGCGGGTTTGAAATCAACTAGAAATCTTAGTGACATAAACAATACTAATTTGTTTTATTACTGTCATGATTGTTCTAAAGTGAACAAAACAATTTTCAGTTTCAAAGAAATTCTTACTGAAAATAATGAGCTATTTTCAAAAATGAATGATATGTTTGAAAAGCATAGAAATGATTTCAATAATAATTTTAATAAAATTTTCAGTAAGTTAGGATGTTTCGACCTGATCTGTAACGCAATTGACGACATCAATATTAAATTTGATAATATTGACGACAAAATTTCCAAAATCAATAAATCTTTGATTGACCAAAACAAAGCTATCTCTGTTACGGATGATTTGTATAAGTCTTGTAATGAAAAATTTTCACAACTAAACAGCGTTATATATGGTAAAATTGACAGAGTTTTAGTTACACTGAAAAATAGTGATAAAACTATAAGCTCTATAAATGAATTCAGTCTAAACTTTAGAAACCTAAATCATAACTTCGATAATATTTCTAACAACCTAAAAAAATTAAATGAAGTACAAAAAACTTTGAGAGTCCCTTCTTCAACTTCAGTTCAAACAACTTCCTTACTTGAGGAATTACGTGAAGTTGATGCGGCATACCCAGTCGTAACTCAAGCTGCCGAGTTAATACCTCCTCTCCCACCCTCCTTTTTTAATCACGACACCTCTGTACACTCAAGTGAACCGAACTATAACAATAATAATACTTCTTCATTCCATATCCCATCGCTAATATCAGTCCCTCCATCACGAGTCGTATTTATCTCAAGGTTGCATCATGCCTCAACACCGCAACAAGTTATTGATTTTGCTAAAAACAAATTACTATCACACAACATTAGTGATAATTTAAACTTGATAAAATGCAAAAAAATTTCTAGAGCCAACAGTAGCGTCGCTTCTTTTAAAATGTATGTTCCTGATTCTATGTTTAACTTACTATTATCTCCATCAATATGGCCCAGTAGCACTTTTGTCAAAGAATTTGTCCAAAGTTCTAAAGCGAATACTGCAGTATTGCCGCCGATTGGAAGTCTTAATAACTCAAAAAACTGAAATGCTTGTCCCTTTATTATCAAAATGTAAGGGGACTTCGTTCTAAGGCTCCTGATGTATTTTTAAACTCTCAAAAACTACCTTTTGATATGTTTATCTTAACTGAAACCAATTTATGCAATAGCTTCTTGAGTACCGAGTACTTTTCCTCTGATTTTAATGTCTTTAGAAAGGATGTGGATTCCGTTTGTGATGCTGTGGGCCGTGGAGTTTTAATTGCAAGTCGAATTGACTACGATTGCTCCTTGTTTCAGATTCCAAATACAGATGATATAGATGTCATCTGTGTCAAAATGAGATTGGAACGTAAGAGTATCTACATTGTGTGCTTTTACGTCCGCCCCACCAGCCCCATTGATGTATATCAGCAGTTCCTAGACGCGGTCGATTATGTTAGTAATTCTGCAGATGGTCTCGACGACATTATTGTTTTTGGTGATTTCAATCTACCTGATTTACAGTGGACCCAATCAGAAGATGAAACACATTATATTGCGGGTAATGTGTCATCTTTAAAAGAAACTGTTTTTGTCGACAGACTTACTGCTTGTGGTCTCCATCAGATCAGTTGGGTAAAAAATAACTTAAATAGACAACTGGATCTGATTTTCTCAAGTAACGCAAACAACTGTCTGGTAGAGACTAGTGAACACACTCTTTCTAAAATCGATCTATACCATCCTCCTTTATCTCTGTTTTTTTCTTTTGAGAATGGTAATGATAATGTAGATTCTGAAAATACCTACAAATTCAATTTTCGAAGTGCCGATTTTGACAGACTAAACGAATACTATCTGAAATTGATTTCAGTACATTGCTTTCAAATAATCTTGATTTAAATAGCTCAATTAGTAATTTTTACTCTATATTATTTAACTGCCTCACGCGGTGTGTTTCAATATCAATTCAAAAAAATTTGTCCTCGGCTCCACCCTGGTACAACAAACATCTTCGAACCCTACGCAATCGAAGAAATAAATTATGGAAAAAATTTCTATCGTCAAGAGATCCAATTGATTATAACCGATATCTTAGTGCGTTTTCCGAATTTTCTGAACTATGTACAAGTCTTTACGATGAGTACATAGTCAAAATACAATTTGATTTAATATTAGATCCTAAGCGGTTTTGGCATTTTATTAACTCAAAAAAGAAATCGGATGGCTATCCCATGACTTTCAAACACGCAAACAATTCCGTTAACGATTCCAAGGTTATATCAAACCTATTTGCAAACTTCTTTAGTCAAGCCTTCACTGATAATAATTTCGTGCCCGACTCTGACTATTTCAGTTATCTAAGTAACTCTCCTCAAATCACACTAATGTCGATCAATATCGATTATGAAGATGTTCATTACAAAATTAACAAATTAAAGAATGATTACTCTTCCGGGCCTGATGGTTTACCTCCAATAGTTCTAAAAAAATGCATTGACACGCTAACACAACCCTTAACCATGCTTTTTCAAATGTCCCTCTCTTCAGGAATTTTTCCGAGTATATGGAAAAGTTCTTTCATAACTCCGATCCATAAGAAAGGAAGTAAGGCTGAAATAAATAACTATAGGCCCATTGCCAAATTATCTTGTATTCCTAAACTTTTCGAGAGTATTGTATACGACTCTCTCTTTAATAATTGTAAGCCATTATTATCCTGTTTTCAACATGGATTCCTCAAAGGGAAATCCACTACTACTAACCTAACCGAATTAGTCTCTTTTAGTCTCAACTCCATGGAAAAGGGGTTAGATGTGGATTCGATTGCTACCGACTTTAGTCAGGCTTTCGATAAATTGTCCCATAGTGTCATTTTATTTAAACTTCGTGCTCTAGGATTTCCACCTCTCATTATAGATTGGATGAGTTCATACTTATGCAACAGAGTGTATCACGTCCGTTTTAGGTCTAATATTTCAGATCCCTTCACTGCTAAATCGGGTGTCCCACAAGGTAGCCATTTAGTCCCTCTGATTTTTATCTTAACCACAAATGATGTACATAATATTATAAAAAATTCTCACATTCTAGTGTACGCTGACGATATGAAAATATTTAAACAAATCTCATCTCCGCGTGAATCTCATCTTCTTCAGAGTGACGTTAATAATTTCGCTATTTGGTGTTGTAATAATAACCTAGCACTCAACGCTAGCAAATGCCAAAGCATCACCTTTTCCCGTAAAACGGCAATATCAGCGCGTTATTATAGTATTAACGGCGTTATTGTCTCTAATGTAACATCCACTAAAGACTTAGGTATTCTATTAGACACCGAGCTAAATTTCAGATCTCATGTAGATAATATTGTCAGTAGAGCTAATTCAGCTCTTGGGTTTATCAAAAGATGGTCAAAAGAATTTTCCGACCCATATGTCAACAGAGCTTTATATTTGACTATGGTAAGACCATTACTCGAATACGCGTCTCAGGTATGGTCACCTTTTCATCAAGTTCACATAGACAGGATTGAATCTGTTCAACGTAGATTCGTTCGTTTTGCTCTTCGTGGTCTTTCATGGACAGATCCATATAACTTACCCCCTTACAGAGACCGCCTTAAACTTCTAGGTCTGCAAAGTCTCTTTAATCGTCGTGAAGTAGCTGATATTATATTTGTACACCAAATTCTCTCAGGTGCAGTTGACTCGGTTGGTATTTTAGAACACATTAACTTCAATATTAACTTTCGTTCTCTTAGGCATTCTGCCCTCTTTCGTTTAAAGTTTCATCGCACGGATTATGGAAAGAATGAGCCAATTACAAGAATGTTGCGTAACGTAAACAATAACTCTAATGTCTTCGATTTTCACATTAGTAAGTCTAAACTAAAGAATCTGCTTTATTCAAACAGATAATAAGTTTTTGAAGGACATGTAATACATGTAGTATAGGTAGTTGTTCACGTTGAATCAGTAGTACTTCATACTTTTAACATGTATACATAAGTGTGAATAAATTATGTTAATTTTTGTTAATTTTTACTATTATTCTTTTTATTTTTGTGTCTTTGACTAATTGCGTTTTGCATGTGTTGTATTTTTATATAAGTATTTATTTTTATTATTTTTTCTTTTTTTTTAAATTTCTTTAGTTTATAACTAAATAAATTGACTAATGCTTCTTCGGTATAATTTAAAATCGCGAAATTTTGATTTAGCCTATCTTGACATGTTGGAAGATAGTCTAAAACTATGATATAATTTTTATTTTTTTTTGATTGGAGATTTTAAATTGCTTCAACTTTTGACTTGTGAGCATATTGCTTATTGATTTTGTTCTTTGATTTGCCTTGACATGTTGGAAGGCAAATCAAAGTTACTAGATTTTTAATTGTTTTTACCTTTTATGGATTTTATTTTTGTTTGTTTTTAGTATTCTATCAATTTATTACTAATTACTAATTTCCTTAATCGTGTTTACTAATTTCCCCCTTTTTTTGTTTATATTTTGTTTTGCATGCTTGTTTTAAGCATTTCCTGACCCAATTCTCTCCTTACTAACACATTCTTCATTAAGGGTTATCACGTGCTTGTATTCTTTTTGAATATAATTAAAATATAATATTAAAGTTTAATTAATGAAAGTCCATTGTGAGTATGCTCGTCACAGTATTACATACTGAATAACTTAATTTATTGGAATCTTTCTATGCTTTTAATACGAAGAGTTTTATTCTTCCAAGCACTGTGATGACCTTGTATACGACACTCCTAGTCATATGTTAAATGATAATAATAATGAGAATGGTGACTCCCCGCGTGCGCGGCACGGGAGGGGTAATTAGTCGTTGGGACATTATTATTATTATTAACAGCCCACTAATACAAAATTCCCATTTAACTTAAATCGATTGAACTTGCGTATGTTAAATTCGATTGTTTCAGTGCAACCCTTGTACACAAACAAACACTTGCTTATGGAAGTAAAAATTCCGTTAATTTCTGACGTTGTCGGAATCTATAAGACTACAAGTTTGCCAATACGTTACAAAGCAGATTGATTCTATTACATCAAAATAAATAGCGACTATATCGCAATCAACGAAGATCTCCAGCGCTATCTTTTTCTCAACTATTATCTGGCAAAGCAAATCCAGAAAATTGTGAAATCAAAGTTTTTAAACTTCAACATGAGCTTTGGTTCAATCTTTACGAACCAAATGCTTGGCTATATGTATTTCCTAAACCCATTTCTATTAAGGTAACATGTGACGGATTTTTTTCAACAACAAAGTTAAAAGACAGTGGCATTTTTAGATCAAAACCAAATTGTAAGGCAGCCACACAGTAAATTAACATCGAAGAACGGATTCCGAGCCTACAAGTTAGTAAACCCATCATTTATTCATTCAAAGGTTCCCCAACATAACGGTTAGTGGTAATTACAACATAACCGTTGTCTCTCCACACGTAAACCATATGGAGGAATTCAATTTAGACAGATTTAGTGTTGACTTTAAAACATTACAACACGGAACATTGGAACAATATAACATAAGCCACAGTCCCCATTTTGCCCTTATAACATCCATAATTATAGTCACCGTAGTAATCATTTTATTATTCATAATATACAAAAAGTTTATTAAAATAAAATGCAATAAAGCAATTCATTCAAAAAACCAAACCCAAGAGTAATGAACTATATTACACAAATAAAGAGAAAAAAAAGAATATATGTATATGAATAAATATAAAATGTTACTTAAATGATTTTTTTTTTATATCACAAAATGCATACTAAGCATATAATCCACCTTGAAAAAAAAAAAAAAAATAATACTGACCTATCGTAATTTGTCATTTTACAAAAATTTTATAATCAAAAAAAAAAAAAATTTAAAAATAATTTAAAACGTTAAATCTTGTATTAAATTTCATATTATTAATCAGCTTAAAAAAAAAAAAAAACAAACAAAAAAAAAAAATTTTTGCATAATATGAAATTGTAAATTTTAAACTTTATTTTGTATAATTGACCTATAAAATAATAATAAAAAAAAATGTAATTAGATATAAAATTATAAATTAAAAAAAAAAAAAAATATATATTAAATTCACATTAATTAAACTTTAATATTATATTTTAATTATATTCAAAAAGAATACAAGCACATGATAACCCTTAATGAAGAATGTGTTAGTAGGAGAGAATTGGGTCAGGAAATGCTTAAAACAAGCATGCAAAACAAAAAATAAACAAAAAAAAGGGGGAAATTAGTAAACACGATTAAGGAAATTAGTAATTAGTAATAAATTGATAGAATACTAAAAACAAACAAAAATAAAATCCATAAAAGGTAAAAACAATTAAAAATCTAGTAACTTTGATTTGCCTTCCAACATGTCAAGGCAAATCAAAGAACAAAAATCAATAAGCAATATGCTCACAAGTCAAAAGTTGAAGCAATTTAAAATCTCCAATCAAAAAAAAATAAAAATTATATCATAGTTTTAGACTATCTTCCAACATGTCAAGATAGGCTAAATCAAAATTTCGCGATTTTAAATTATGCCGAAGAAGCATTAGTCAATTTATTTAGTTATAAACTAAAGAAATTTAAAAAAAAAGAAAAAATAATAAAAATAAATACTTATATAAAAATACAACACATGCAAAACGCAATTAGTCAAAGACACAAAAATAAAAAGAATAATAGTAAAAATTAACAAAAATTAACATAATTTATTCACACTTATGTATACATGTTAAAAGTATTATACCTCTAAGCACTATTTCAACAATAATATTGGGAATTGGATTGGAAATAATAAGTCACATAAATGAAGGACTTAATAATGACTTAGGTAACTAACGGGTTCTATTTAAAAGTGGAGGCAGAGGTTCTATTTAAAAGTGGAAATATTCAGCTGGGCAGTTCATTCAAAGAAAACCTGTTCGATTTGGATATAAGAATTGGATGTTATGCAGCTCTTCTGGCTATTGCTACAAAAATTGATGTATGTTGCTACAAAAATTATGAAAATAAGCGGTTGGTTCAGCTTGGTCCAAAAACAGTAACTGATTTTTTGAAAATGATACCACAACCAACAGAAGCAACATGTACCATTCGAGAAAATCGTTTAAAAAATTGCCCATTTGAAAAATAAAATAAAATAAAACATTTAAAAATAAATCTCGTGGCACATTTGATTATAGATATGATAGTACAACTGAGTTACTTGCTGTGCAATGGAAAGATAATAGAATATGTTCAATTTTAACAAATTTTGATACCGTGATCCCGTTGCATCACGTAAAACGTTGGTACAAAGTAGACCGTAAAAAACTACAAATTGGTCAACCAAAAGTTTATGCAACATATAATGCAAACATGGGAGGTGTTAACAACGCTGATCAAAATATAAATTCGTATAAAATTGCTATCAAAGGAAAAAAATGGTGGTGGGTAATTTTCACATATCTAATCGATTTAACAATGGTAAATGCATGGAAATTGTACATTCAATCAGGAAATAGCAATGACAAATTTTCATTTCAGCTTAATTTTCGGAGGTTTATAGTACGCAAAATATTACAAGAAGCCAGAACAAGCACTTCTATAATCAAAAAAAGGAACCCTTCTTCATCAGTAGAAAAAGAAAAAACTCAACATGTTCCTCAAAAAATGCACACTCAACTTAGATGTGTCGTGTGTCATTTAAGAAGTATGTACTCTTGTAAAATATGTAGAAAAACATTATGTATAAAAAGAAAATGCTTTCCAGAATATCATATGTAAAATTTTTAAAGAATTTATGTTTATGTTTTATGATGGTTATGTTCTTCTCAATAAAAATAAATAAGTTAACATAAATATTAGATTTTTATTTTTTCATTCTTATATATTTTTTCATATTGATTTTTGCACCCCATATCCGCCGGTTGTACTATATATAGTACAGACCACAACTCCGGATCCGGCGGAACTATCACCACAAAATTTTTAATTTGTAATTCTTGGACTAAAAATAGACTACTCTCAAAAATTCGTCACGATCGTACAACGAGAACTGGTAGCCGGCGGTAAAGGGTTAAATAATTGTATCATTATGTACAACAACCGTACAACACAACAAAAAAAAAAAACACAAAACATAAATTAATAATTCGAAAAAAAAAAGAAAAAAAGAGAAGAAAGAATAAATTGATTATACAAATGAGACTAAAAGAAAACCTTATTAATTTTTGAACGAACTATGACGATCGAACAAAAACTAATTCAACTTTCTTCTTATAAGGGGGGAGGGATGTTATGGAGCACCCTGTCCATATTAATAAATAACAAACAATTCTAATTCTTAAGAAATTGTTAATTATTACTTTTCTTTCAAAAATCAAATATTATATTTTCAATATTGTCAAGTGCACATAAATTACGCACTTGACAATACCTCACATATTACACAATTTCCTTTATTTAAACAATAACACATAATACAAAAATAAAACACGAATGTATTATTTTGTATGCATTTAAATTACACAATACCACACACGATACACAAGTTCTTTTATTCATAAAAAGAAAACAAAACAATAAGAATAAGAATTCATATGTTTGCATTCATATTGCCTAATATTTAAAAGAAAAATGAATACATGTTTTGACGATCGAATTACGAGTATTTGACCAATAGCGTCACCAAATGTATTCATTGAATTGGTTCGATCTGCGTGGAAGAAAATAATAACATTCATTCTGGAATCAAACTCAAAGTTGTGCGGTTGTCCGATAGAACCAATTAAACAAAGAATTAAATAATGTTAAAATAAAATTAACTAATAAAGTAATATAAACAAAAGTAACCAAGTATTTGTTTTAATTTGAGTAATCAAATTTATTAATATCTACTGGTTTCAATTTTATTTTTTTATTGGATAATTGATTTTATAAGATAATATTTCAAATATGTGCCATTTTTTTACAATGTACTTTTATTTTATTTATTTGAGTTTTTTATTTTCGCGCTAATTTTAGATAATAAAAGTGCAAAAATTATGTATAAATTTTTGAAACAGGTAAATAAGAAACTTCAGAAAAGAAAATGGTTTAGATTTTCTTGTTTCTAGGTATCTAACATGTATTGTTTCTTCCTGTGTTTTTTGTAAATATATGAATAATGCAGGTTTAATTAAAGGATTAAGCAATAAAAAAATATTTTGATATTTTATGAAGTACTTAATTAGTTGTTTCAAAATATTTTAAAAAATAAAAGTACATATATATTTTTTCTGCAATCCGATTTAGGTTTTTTTTTAAAATGTATTTTTTTATAAACGTATCTTTTGTATTGTCTTTCGACATTTTCTTCTATAAGATATATAAAAAAAAGTTCTTCTTGGTGATTTTAAGTTTTAATTTTTAATGAATTTATTTCAGTTTTATTATTTGTTTTAAAATTTTTTTAAAATTTATTCACTATAAAATTTATAATATTGAAAAACGTAAAACTGATAAACAGTTTAAAAAAAAAATACCTAAATTTATTTCGTAAAAATCTGAATTAAAATTAAAATGAAAGTCAATGAAATGAATAAAGTGAAGATTTAAATATAGAATCAGTTCAGGAAGAAGAAGAAATCACATTAACAACCCCAGCTGAAGTGAAAAAAGATATAAACAATACTAATTCTAAAAAAGCTCCGGGGTATGATTTGATAACGGGGCAGATACAGTAAAGCAACTACCAGAAAATAATTAAGATAACGAATCTTATAAATATTGCATTTAGGTGCGTATTATGTATTTCGATCGATTTTGATAGAATCGTTCATCGTTATCGTAAGAATTATTCGATTGAAATTCTGAACGTCATTATGTATTTCGATGAAAATTTTATCGAAAGTGCGTAAAAGTACTGCCAGTGTTAAATTGATATTTTCGATGGAAATAATATATGTTTGATTATTTAAATGTTAAAGTCAAATTACTTTGTTAAAAAAACACGCCAAACAATATTTTTTAAAAATAAATAAGTGAGAAGTGAAAAAAAATAAAGTTAATAGAGAAAATGATTTCAGCAGAGCTATATTTTTCAAGTTCTGATAGTGATGAAGAGGAAAATCAAAATCGAATTGCAGAATTAAAAAACAAGCGGAGATATATTCGGGATTATTCTAATCCACTGGATTTGGAAGAATATAGGTATGTATATATAATTTGGTATAAAATATTTTAAATTACTAAAATTTGATTCTAATTTTATCCAAAATTTTCGATTGAGTAAGATTGCTTTTACGGATTTATTGGAAGAACGGGGGCAAAAATTAAAGCAGCCAATAAGGAATACATCAATCCCAAACATTAATAAATTGGCTAGTGTGTTGAGATTCTGTGCCCTTGGTTCATACCACGGAAGCGTTGGAAACGATTTTCATGTCGGTCTAGCACAGCCAACTTTTTCTGTTGTACTTAAGGAAGTTTTAAATGTTTTCACTGTTGACTTATGTCCAAAATGGATCAAATTCCATTACACTCCAGAAGAAAAAAATCGGCAAAACGTAATTTTTATGAATTATCGGCAAATTATAATTTTTATATCTCGTTTCAATAAAAATCATTCTCAAGCCAGGATTGTAATTGAGAGAACAATCGGTGTATTAAAAAATAGATTTAGGTGCTTAATTGAAGCTAGAAAACTGCATTATAGTCCTGATAAAGCAACACGAATAATAAACATGTGTGTTTCTTTACACAACATTTGTATGAAATACAAAGTTTATTTCGATGGAGAGCTTCATAGTTTTGAAGAGGACGATTCATCTATTAACGAAAATGGAAGTTCTGGAAATGATAATCCACATTAGCTAAATGGGAGCAATGCAAGACAACGTATCTTACGCTCAATGTTTCCATGAAATTTTTTAAATTTGTTGGAATTTTTCTAGTTTTATTTTTCTACCAGTAAATCTTAAATATATTTTTAAAAAAAATTCAGTTTCTTTTACACTTTTACTTTTTAGATTATGAAATACAAAATTGACTGGGAAAATGAGCTACATAGTTTTGAGGAGGACGATTCATGGATAAATGAGGTACATAGTTTAGAAGAGTACGATTCATGAACCATTGATAATTTGAAATTTGTTTTATTATTTGTAAACTTGAATTTTCTAAATTTATATTTTATTATTTTGTAAACTACCCTTAAATAATTGGAATTTATTGTTTTTATAATAATTTGCAATTAATGTAATATATTTTTAAATGAAAAAATTTGGAGTTAATGTTTCAGTCTTTTATTAAAATTTTTTAGGTACATATACATCTAATGTAACCAATACAAAAAATATTGATTACGTTACAATGCCTTGTTGGCTTTTGAACATAAAATTAGAAAATGTTAGTTACATCACAATGCTTTTTTGGCTTTTCAACTTAAAATTAGAAAATTTTTACATCACAATGCCTTGTTGGCTTTTAAACTTAAAATTAGAAAATGCTAGTTACATCACAATGCCTTGATGGCTTTAAATTAAAACTAAAACAAAATATTGCCTTCTTGGCTGAAAAACTTATGGTTAGAAAATAAAATAAAATATAAAACGAAAACAAAATATTGGATTGCCTTCTTGGCTGAAAAACATAAAACTATATCAAAAATTATTTTTTTTTTCTTTTTCCAACTCCAGTATAGCTTTCTTCAGTTTCAGCCTTAAAATCCGATCGTTTCTTTTTTCCTCCATACATTTTTTATGGTATTCGATTTTTTGTTTTTCAAGTTTTAATATGTCCTTTTTTAAATAATAAGATTTTTTTTAATTTCGTATATTTCATCAACGCGTTTCACAATCTTATTACTAACTTCTATTAGTTCTTTGAAGGTTTCTTCTTGTGCATTTATTTGATTTTGTAATAGAGTTATTTTTGAAGATTTTTGGTGATCTCTTGATATATTTTTTTTTCTTAATCTCGGTGTTTGACCTGTATTTATAGTTAAGTCTGGCACAATCGTATGATTTATAGAAGTAGCCGAGATATTTTCTTCTATTAATGGCATAACAGGACTTACTGATGTCATAATAGGGCTTATTATTCGGGGTATTTCATTTATTACCGGAATGTTTCTGTTCGACGATGTAGGAAATAGAAATTCTTCTCGAAAGCTCTTTGGATAATCATCTGGCAATCCATAATCCCTTTCTGGTGGATTTAGGTTAACGTTTAAATTTAATATGTCCAATACATCATTTTCAATAGGTGTTAAGAATTTCAGAGGACTGGGTCCTCCACCAGTCGCTTTAAATTCTTTTTTGTTGTGCATTATTTTTTTCTTTGTGTTGAATTTTAAATCCGTCCATACCTACAAAAAAGTTTTTGTTGAATTTATTTATTTTGTTTTTTTTATTTGTTTAGTAAAATTGCCTTTTGCCACTTTTCTGAAGTTTTTGTTGGAGGACCTAAACCATTCAGATCTTTTGTATAGTCTTCCCATTTTCGCTTTAATTATTCTTTTTCATAGGTTCCTTTTACAAAATTAGTATGACTTCTCATTACTTCAACTAATTTTTTATATTGCCACTTATTCGTAACTTGCCTTTTTTCCCTATAAAAATTTATTGCAATATAAAATAATTATCAATAATAAAATAATTAAAATACTTCTTAATACATTTTAACTTTTAAATTTATTTTTATTCACAAAAAATATCCCAATCACAAATTTCACCAAGCGTCACTTTATTTTTTTATCCGTTTAATTCAAAATTGGAATTAGATCCATTTTGCACATAATTATAAACTGCAAATACATATAAAACTTCTTTAAGAACAAAAAAAAATTAGCTGTGCTAGTCCGACATGAAAATCATTTCCTACGTTGAAAATCATTTGCTTGGTACAAACCGCACAGAATCTTAATACAATAACCAATTTAATTATATTTGGAATCGACCTATTACTTATTGGCTATTTCAATTTTTGTCCTAATTTAATAGTTTTAATAATGTAGATAATAACTCATCAAATTCATGTTTAAATAACATACACATAATCTTCCAAATCTAGTGTATTAGAATAACCTCGAATATCTGTTCGCTTGTTTTTTAATTCTGCAATTTGATAGCGTTTGTCAGCACTATCAGAAATGGAAAAATTTAACTCTGGTGAAATAATTTTACTTATAAAAACTTATAATTTTGTAATTATATTTTATTTAAGCACTTTCAACTTATTTTCAAATCAAAAATTTCAAATATAACACTATTTTTTTTTTTTTTTTTGTATAATAATTTGAATTTGACAGTTAAAGAATCAAACATATGTCATTTTCATCGTAGATTTGAATTTTACAATGGCAGCATTTTTAAACTCTTTCGATCAAATTTTCATCGAAATACATAATGACGCTAACGATTACAATCGAATAACTCTAACGATAACGATTCGATTAATTTCGATCGAAATACATAATAGGCACCTTAAATTTGTACAAAATCGTTCTTTCGATGTCTCTTTCGTGATAAATCGATACATCGATAAATTTTAACGATTTCGTCGACAATTTCTGAACGATATCAAATACATAATGGCAATTTAGCATTTTGACATTTCGTTCGATCAAATCGTAATCGTTATCGAAATATATAATGGGCACCTTAGACTGAAATATGGGCCGAAATTGTGGAAACTCGCCCAAGTCATCATTATACCCAAAGCTGGAGAACCACCGAATGAAGTTTCATCCTATAGACCAAATTCACTGCTGCCTATAATGTCAAACTGTTCGAAAAAATTTATCTAAGAAGACTGAAACCTATTATTGAAAGAAAGAATATAATACCGGATCACCAATTCGGTTTTAGAGAAAAACATGCTACAATAGTTGTTATTAAAACTTTTATTAAAACTCTTGCTTGAACTTTAATAATTGAATAATTGAAAAAAACTTGTTACATGTGTTTATAGAAATATAAGATAAACTTAGTTGAATACATTTTCAATCCTAAATGCTTAATTCTGATTAACTTATTAACTTATTATTTATTTTTATTTTTTTTTATTTTTTTACACATATGAACATAATTGAACAATAAACAATATTTATTTACTTTAATAAATTTATTAATATTTAAATTTAAATGTCAAATTCTTAATTTCTAAAATATTATGTTTTATAAAATAAATTAATATGATTTGATGAATGAAGAGATTATCCGCTAACTTGAACAGCTAATAAGTGAAGTTAGTCAATAACAAGTGACTCTCAAACTTAATTATTTTTTTCAATTTTGTACCAGCGTTGCCAGATTGTTTTAATACAAAACTATATTTAATTAATTAAAAATTATAAGATAAGTAATAAAAATATAGTAATAACAACAAATAAAATTAAAATTAACAACTTAAAATTGAAAATTTAATATTACAAATTTTAATAATTATAATTTAATAATAGATTAAGATTATGGGTTATTAAAAAATATTAGGTTTTCGATGCATCCCTAAAACTAATTGCTAAATTACTACCTTTTATACATTAACATATAACTGATCTACTTGATATTAAAATATATTAAAATATAATCTTCAATTCACTAAAATAAAATGGATAAACAAATGAGGCTTCGCTCGATATCATCCTCCGTTAAATTAAGTTCTCCATATACATAGGTCTCTTATACATTGTCAAGACCGAAAGTGGAGAAGCGGTTAAAATTACGTCAAAAGACCAATTGCTCAAAAGCAGTGATCATAATGTATCTAAAATTGTTGATGTTTAACTTTTTCTCATTAGGGAATCGTCAAAATACTCTTTTCTGAATTTTACAAATTTTAACTTTAATTTATATAATTTATATACATACTTTAATATTTATTTTCTCCTTTTTGCTGTCTTTTGGATGTTTAGTTTTAAGTAACAAACATGGTTCTATATATGTTAAATCGCTGTTTAATGGCACTTTTATTCTTGTATACCCGTTTTCTTTTGGCCCAATTGCTAACTTTTATAAAAATTTCATTCAAATTTATTTTAATATTTAATGATTGTGGCTAATAATGGAAATAACTCACTTTCTGATACTACTTCTGCATTTATTCCCAATATTATACTAAAGGCTGTCCTGAATAACCTTCAGCTCCTTAATATCATTCACATCAATATTATGAGTTTAGCCCCTAAAATTGATATATTAAAATCCTGTATTTCCAATACCAATGTTCAAATTCTTATGGTTACTGAAACTTGGTTAAATCACAACATAACCTCTGATATGGTTAGAATTCCAGGTTTTAAACTTTTGTGTGATCGGAATAAACTGCATAGTTCTGATAATAGAACTCGGGGAGGTGGTGTAGCAATCTATGTTAAATGTGGTCTATCTGTTCTAACTCACTCTGTGGAAAATTACGATATTGAATTCTTTTTGGCTGAATTAAAATGTAAAAACAATGCTATTCTGTTAGGAACCGTATACTTTCCCCATCCTTCAGCATATGAATTTGAACCTTTTAAAAAAGCTTTAGATAATTTTGCTAGCAACTATGAATCTATCATCATTGGGGGGGATTTTAATGTTAATATATTTGACAATAATCATGTGTTAACAAATGTTTTCTTTCGAACTATTGAGAACTATTCATTGAATATAATTAATAATTCGGTACCAACTCGATTCGGTGAATCATGTTCCTCTCTATTGGATTTATTTTTGACATCTACTGAAAATCATGAGCTAGTAGAAAAGTTTGGGCAGGTTTCTCTCCCGGGTGTGTCTGATCATGATATGATATACCTGTCATATAAAATTCCTGTTGAGATACCGAAAGTGAAAATTACCTATCGTGATTACAAGAAATGCAATATATCCTTACTATTCCATTCTGCAACTAGAATACCATGGCGTTCAATCTACACAATTAATAACATAAACGATAAAATTGCGTTCTTTAATAATCTAGGTCTGAAGCTTTTCGACCAGCCTGTTCCCCTACGTTCTTTTACTCCACGTGCTGATTTTGTTCCGTATTTCTGTCCAGATATTGTAAAAATGGCGAATTACAGAGACATGGCTCATGAAATTTGGAAGAGCACAAGAAATTCGAATGACAGAAATTCATTTAAGAGGGTAAGGAACGTGGTAAACTTGAAGATTAGGCAAGCTAAAAAACAATACTATTCTAAGATACTCGATCCTCGGCTGCCTTCAAAATCTTTCTGGTCTAATACCGCTAAGCTTGTAATCAGTAAAGAAAACAAAATGGACAATTTGGATAGCTTTGATGTAAACGAATTAAACAATAAATTTATAACTCCATCTTTTAACTTTACTTCATTACTATCCAATATTGAAAACGTTGATTCGTGTAGTAATTTCTCTTTTAGAAATGTCTCAAATGATGAATTCTATGATGCTATTTTTAAGGTTAAATCCAATGCTATAGGACCAGATTTAATTCCTTTCAAATTTATTAAATTGATTATCCCTTCTGTGCTACCTTATATTACACAAATATTTAACTTCATCTTGACTACTGGTCAATACCCTCTAATTTGGAAATGTGCCAAAGTTGTTCCCGTTCCTAAAAAAAATAATCCAACGATTGATGACCTTAGACCCATTAGCGTACTGTCCGGTATTTCGAAATTTTGAACGGTTATTGCATGCACAAATGAGTCAGTACATAAGTGCAAATAATCTCTTATACGAATTCCAATCAGGTTTCAGAAAGCAGCACAGGAGTACCTCAGCACTCTTAGAATTAACAGATAACACATACTGGGAAATCGATAAGAAACATGCTGTATTATTGCTTCTTCTTGATTTCACAAAAGCTTTTGATTCTGTTAATCATAACTTATTATGTTTAAAACTTAGAGCAGCTTTTACTTTTGAATCTTCTGCTACTACTCTCATTCAAAGTTACTTAGATAATAGAAGTCAATTTGTGTTTCTAAATGGTGTTAAGTCTAATAATCTACCCGTTGAATGCGGGGTACCCCAAGGCTTCATATTGGGTCCCTTACTCTTTAGTCTATTTATTAATGACTTACCCCGTTGTTTGTCTGAATCTCATTGCCGGTTGTATGCAGACGATGCTCAACTCTACATCAGTGGTCCTATAGCTGATATTAACCGCTCTATTGCTAAATTGAATGATGATCTTGATGTTGTTGCTTTCTGGTATCTAAACAATGGTCTTCGACTAAATCCGGCAAAATCCCAGGTTATGTTACTTTATGTTCGTAATATTGGTACAACTAATCTCTCTAATATCAAATTAAATAATTCTGTGGTAAAATTTTTAAGTAAAGCTAAAAACTTGGGTGTTGTATTCAATAAAACTCTAACCTGGAATGATCACATTAACTTTATTTCTAGAAATGTTTTTTGTAAGTTATGAAAACTCTGGAAGTTCTCTTACAATATTAACGAGTGGGTAAAAAAGAAATTAGTTATATCTTTAATCTTTCCACATTTCACTTATTGTCAAGTAGTTTATGCTGGATGAGTATGGGCGAGTTTTCCAGGCTCAAGGTTATTTGCACTCGATTTGTAACTAACCGTCGTAGATTCGATAGCATCAGAGATGTTTCTAAAGTTTTCCTTGACTGTACTTTCGAAAACTATATAAACTATAAGTACATCTGTTTTATGAAAAAAATCCAATCTAAAAATACGCCGGTATATCTTTTTAAGAAAATAACCCCTGGACGATCATTAAGAAGTGCAATTTTAACTATTCCTAGACACTCTGGTAGATTAAGAAATCTATCCTTTTTTGTAAGGACTGTCGGGTTGTGGAATTCTTTGCCGAACGTAGTCAGGTGTGAGTTCTCTATTTCTAAATTCCTTGAGCTTTGTTGGGTATATTTTAAGGAAAAAGTGCAGTCATTAATTAAGAAGAATAAAATTTTGTAAAATAATGTTTGTTAGGTGTGTGACGTCTGAAAGATAGTTTTTTTTTTTTTTGTGGAGGAGAGACTTTTGGACTTTTTTTTATTTTATTACTTTATTTCCGTATTTTATCGTTTTAACTTTAATTTGTTCTTGCTTTGTTTCTATTTTTTTTATATTATTTTACTTTTTATTTTGTTTTTCTTTCTTTCACTTTATAAATTTGCTATTATAAATTTCTTTTCTTTATAAATTTATTTTCATTATTGTTAATTTCTTCACGTTAAGGTTTAATTTAATTTAATTTAATTTAAGAATTATGAATTTGCTACACATTATACTTTATATACTCCTATAGAGACTTACCGTCTCATGTATATGTACGAAATAAAATGAATAAATAGACTAGGTACACAGAAAAACAAACACTACTGAAAAAGCTCTAGAGGAGAAGAAGGTCTGTTCAGTAATCTTTTTGGATGTGGCTCAGGCGTTTGATAAGGTGTGGCAAAAAGGGTTGAATTGTAAAATGAGAACATTCCTCCCAAAAGAGCATTCGGAAATCTTAGCAAGCTACCTATTAGAGAGATACTTCTACATAAAACAAGATATATATAGGAGCATATTTCGATCTTAAAGAAATTAATGCCGGGGTTCCTCAATAATAATAATAATGTCCCAACGAAGTCCTCAAGGAAGTGTACTTGGTCCGGTACTGTACCTGCTGTACACTTGTCATAGAGACCTTGTTCCTGCACTAGAAAATAATATTATTGCGACATTTGCAGATGATACAGCGGTTCTGACTGTTGGAGGAAATAATAAAGAATCTACAGAAAAGCTGCAGAGAGCTTTAACAAAAATCCAAGATTATACAAAAATATAGGGGCTAAAATTAAATGAAGCTAAGTCAGTTCATGTGAATTTCATAAATAAAAAAATTTACCATAAACCAGTATATATATAAATAATGGTCAAGAAATACCTCATTCAAATACTGCCAAATATCTTGGTATGACGTTAGATGCGAAATTTCGCTGGAAAGCTCACATCAAAAACAAGAAAGAAGAATAACAAATCCGCTATAGAAAAATGAACTGGCTCATAGGTAAGAATTCTACCTTAACAATGCAAAACAAACTTCTGCTCTATGAACTACTGACACCAGTATAGTCATATGGCATCCAGCTATGGGGATGCAGCAAAAAAAGTAATAGAGATACTATTGAGAGGTTCTAGAATAAGGTCCTAAGAAACATTGTGAACGCGCCCTGATTCATAAGAAATTATGACCTACATAGAGATTTGCAAATAGAATCTGTCGATAAGGAAATACAGAAATTTGCAAGAAGTCACGAAAAAAGGCAAGCACCATGTAAATGTGGAGGTAGTCGAGCTCCTGGATAATAGAAATATATTTGGTGGTGAACATGGTGTTTAAGCCTTTTTTCGTGACTTCTTGCAAAAGGTTTTATTCTTTTGAGTCGTCTGGCTATATTAAAAATTGTGCCTCTTCACTTGGTATGCATGAGGTGCTTGTTCAATGCACTTAAATTAAAAATGCAGGTGCCTATTATGTATTTCGATCGAAATTAATCGAATCGTTATCATTAGAGTTATTCGATTGTAGTCGTTAGTGCCATTATGTATTTCGATGAAAATTTGATCGAAAGTGTTTTAAAATGTTGCCATTGTAAAATTTAAATCTACGATGAAAATGACATATATTTGATTCTTTGACTGTCAAACTCAAATTATTATACGAAAAAAAACAAAACAATGGGTTCGTTCAGTAGCATTAACCGGTAGATCTGGAATCCATTTTGGATCCATGTACCATATATCTGGCCACTGAACGCAATTCACCACAAAAATTTACCGCAATACTAGCGCCATCACCGGAAAATATAATGAGTACTTCTAAAAATAAATTTAATTTGAATGGAATAATATTTATTATCATACATATAATTTATTTTTTATAACTCTTAATTTAAGTTTTATGTACATAAATCTTCCTTAAGAATTTAAATGTCCTACTAATTCAAAAAATAATGGCGATTTATATTTAAAAAATTTCATAAAAAATATAAACATTTAATTTTTCTTACGGTAGATGTCACAACACTCAACATAAAAATTGTTGTTGTTGTTTTTACATATAAAAAGTCAGATCCATGAAATGTATCTAGATATGTTTCAGATCCATTTTCATTAACCGCGATACATTAACCGGTACATTTACCACACCGTTCAGTAAACAGATCCATGGATCTGTGGATTTCAGATCCAAAGGTTAATTTCACTGAACGCTACCAATAGTGTTATAACTATTTGACATTTTTAAGTTGAAGTTAAAAGTGTTTAAATAAAATAAAAATTATTAAATTAAAAGTTTTTATAAATAAAATTTTTCAGTTTCTGATAGTGCTGGAAAACGTTATCAAATTGCGAAGTTAAAAAAAAGCCAACATATAGTCGGTATTATTCCAATCCACTGGGCTTGGAAGATTATACGTATATAATGAATACGTATACATGAAATTGATGATATAATACAAAACTTAATTTTATTAACAGTTGATCAAAATTTCTTGCTAAACAACATTGCTTCTATGATTTATTAGAAAAATTGGGGTAAAAATTAAAATAGCCAATAAGTAACTGCGTATTAAGATTCTGTGCGGTTTGTACCAAGGAAATGATTTGCAGCGTAGGAAATGATTTTCTTGTCGGACTAGCAGATCTAATTTTTTCTGTTATGCTTAAGGAAGTTTCATATTAAATTTGCAGTTTATAGTTATGTCCAAAATGGATCAAATTCTATTACGCACTAGAAGAAAAAAGTCAGACAAACATTATTTTTATGATTAAAGTAGAATTACTGAAAGAATTTATTTACACTAACTTTCATATTGCAGTTTGTTTGTAACTGGCCTTTCATTCCTATTAAAATTTATTTCAATACAAAATAATTATGAAGAATAAAGTAAAATACCTGCTAACATTTCAACTTTTAAATTTGTTTTTATTCCAAAAAATATCGCAAATATAAAACAAACAACAGGTGTCCAAGCGACACTCTTTTATTTTATCCTTTCAATTCAAAATTGAAATAATTTGTACAAAATCTCTCTTTCGATGTCTCTTTCGTGATAAAATTTTTCGTCGATAAACATTCTCGGTTTCGTCGACAATTTCTGAACGATATCGAAATGCATAACGGAAATTTTGCATTTTGACATTTCGTTCGATCAAATCGTAATCGTTATCGAAATACATAATAGGCACCTTAATTTTGTTTCTTCTCTTTGCACATTCTTATTATTATTAGTATTCATTGGTATAATGAAAAGACTTCTAATTGGGACATAGGTAGAAAGATATGTATATTCTAGAATTGATTTTGAAGTTACGTAGGATTACATTACCATCAATGGTCTTATCTACACTTGTTGTTTCGATTCGTGTTGTCTTTTCCTATTCTCTCCTTCACACACCCTTCCTTCGACAAATATAAGAGCTTTTTTGTTTTGAAATATGAGCTTTAATGGTTGTTAAAATAAATTCAAGAAATTTTTGGTCATCTCCGTTGTTTTTTACTAATCTATACAAAAGGAGCACTAAAAAGTTTTGGTAGGTGTACAAACATTTTATAAAATTAAATTCTTACGCATACATTCAAACTTCCAAACTTTCGCTGTCATAATAATAACACAGTGTACATTCGAGAGACATTGGAACAGCACGTATAAGGCCAATGAAAAAGAGTGTACATAAGGCCAATGAAATGAAATAATAATGAAGAATATTCAAATAGAAGAAATTAAGAAAAACGTAAAATGAAAAGAAGAAAAAAACTGTACATATTTTATATTTACTTCATTATAAAATAGTTATTATTGTAAATAAAGTCAAAAAGCATATAAATATAAGAGGTCTCATCTGGATAGTTTGACGACTTATAAAAAAATAAATTGAATTGATAAAATAGTTAAGTAAAGATTAATAAACAATTTTTCATTATTTTTTTTGCATTATTATTAAAATTGTGTTTTTATTTTGAAAAAAAAACCATCTTTACTATTACTATTTTACTACTGTTTATGTACTAAGCTAAAAAATATTTAATACATAAATATATTTATATTTATTTTTCATTTAAAAAATATCTTAAAACTAATACTAAAACCCCACTAATACTTTCCTTTTCAAAGAATTTATAAATCATATTTCGTTTATATACCAATAATTTTTTTTGATAATAAAAAATGATCAGTACTACCAACAAATAAAATGTTCTATCGCGCCGCTTACAGTGTCTAACAGAAAGTCATATTCAGCGAGACGAGACGAGATGATTTTTTTCTTTTCGTCAACGGTGGGTCTAAGAGAATATGGGTGACTATAAAAGAAGGCAACAAGCGCTTTTAGAATAAACTACGTTAGTCTTAATGAAGCAATATAAAAAAAAATAAAAATAGAAATAAAAAAAAAATAAAAAATAAGAATAAAATACAAGAATAATAAATTATAAGAACTTAAATAAATCTTAAATAATATTTTACATTTAAAATTTTAGATTATATATTATTAAGATACACAAATTATATATTTTTATTAAATTTTATATTAAGCATTATATAAAGTAAACAAATGATCCGACTCCAAAAGAAACTCCTTTAGTCGTTTTTTAAAAGAACCCACTGATGCTATATTTTTAATATTACTAGGTAACCGATTGTATAACCCAGATCCTGACACTGAAATTCTCTGAGATGCTAGCACATTATTAACTCTTGGTATCCTAATATTATTCCGGTTTCTAGTATTAAAATTATGAGTATAATTTTGAATGGAATTTATGTTGTAGTGCCCGATATTATCAAGTATTTTATATATCCCCAAAATTTGTTGAAATTGAAAAATTCCTTTTATAGGCATTATTTTTAAGTTTAAATATAAGCGATGAGTATTATAGCGTAAAGGTAAATTTAGAATATTTTTCAAAATTTTATTTTGTGAAATTTGGATTTGAGAAATTCTATTATTGGACGCCCAGATTGCTGTGCCGTATGAAAGGATAGAATTTATATATGCATGATATATTTTTAGCTTAATACTATTAGGAATTTTGGATTTATATTTAAATAAAATACCATTAAAAGTATTAAACTTTCTATCTAACATATCAATATATGGCTGTCAACTTAAATATTTGTCAAATATGACTCCAAGAAATTTAATTTCATCAACTTCTTTCAAAACTACATTGCCAATTTTAATTTCTATACAACCTATATTTCTTTGACGCTGTCTCAAATGGATTTTAGATTTTTCCGCGTTCATAACGATTTTGTTTAATCTGAAATACTCCGTTATTATCATCGTATCATGCTCTACATGAGATTTAATAGCTTCTAAATTATTACCAGAGTAGAACAAACTAAAGTCGTCTGTGAATAGGTATAATTTACCTATTAATGGCAATTTGTGTATATCATTTATGTAGATTAGAAATAATAAAGGACCCAATATAGAGCCTTGAGGAATACCAATGTTAACTGAATTGTAGGAGCTAAAGCAGTTATTATACGAAACAAACTGATTTCTATTCTTTAAATAGCTTTCCATTAACAACCAAATCTAAAGCCTAAAAAATCAGCGAACCAAATCTAAAGCCTAAAAAAGATAATTTTGTTAGAAGCAAATTATGGTTAACTGTATCAAAAGCTTTTTTCAAATCGATGAATAAACCTGTAACAATATTAAAGTCAGAAATTTCCTCACAGATCATATCTACAACGTCAATTAAAATATTTTGAGAACCAATACCTTTTTGGAATCCATGTTGATAAGGAAACAAAAAATTGTTGGATATCAGATGATTATTTATATCAATATATATAGCTTTTTCAATTATTTTAGAGAATACACAAGGTATGGCTATAGGTCTGTAATTTGAAACATCAGTTTTTAAACCCTCTTTGTAGATGGGAACTACTTTTTGAATTTTAAGAATGTTTGGAAAGGAGCAATCGTCGACTATTTTATTGTATAAATCGGAAATTAAAGAAGAATAAATTGTTTGAGAGTTTTTTATTATTTTTGTTGGAATTCCATCATGTCCCACAGACTTTTTACTTTTTAAATTAGCTAAAACGTTTGAGATTAACGTTGCATTTACTTTTTTGAACTGAAAATTGGGGAAATCATTATTTAAAGTAGAAAAGAAATTAATATTATCATTAGGTCTCACATTTACTGAATTACATATAATTAAACCAATATTAGCAAAATAATTGTTAAACTCATCAGCAATAAGCTTAGGGTCTTCAATGTAAGTATTATCATTACTTGTTAAAAACTTAATTTCATTTTTATTTGATTTACCCGACAGTTCATTTATGAAAGACCATAGTTTTTTCTGGTCACCCACACAAGACTCAATGTCAATCACGTCAATCACTTAAATTTGTAAATGACAGTCATTGCAATTAAAGCAATTGTTGTCATTAACGTTTTGGAATTTGAAAAAGATATATTGAAATAATAAATAAAAAAGTATTAAAAAATACGAATTTTGTTTTTAAATAAAATAACTTATGTTGTAAAAGCTTTTTTGTCCAATAAAACAAAAAGAAATAGAATAAAAAAAAATCAAAATGAGTGTGCTAAGGAAAATTTTATTAGACGAACTAATTACAGATATTCAAACAAAAATTTTAATAAAAAATAGATACAAAAAATAATATAAATAGATAATAAAAATTTATAGAAATCTTTTGCTATTTAAATATTTTTTAAAAAAGAAAACTAATATCAATGAAATTGTGAAAAACAAAAACTATGTTCAAATAATTAAAAAATATTCAGATGATACTTTTATATCACATTTCCGAATGAATAAATCCTTTTTCCAGATATAAAATAACTTAAGAATATTTTTAATATTTCTTATTAATCAAAAAAATGTTTTTTCAGAAACTTCTAAAAACAATAAATATTCATTGGAAAACTCAATGGACTGGCCAACCACAAATTAACGTTGAGGTTGCCCTGTACTTAACAATTTGGAGACTGGCTGATCGATTTGGTATAGGACGAGGTACTGCGCATAGAGCATTTAGGAAAATTACGCAACTTTTAAGCTCACTATTAAGTCAGTAAAATGGCCTTCTACAAATCAACATTTTAAAAAAGTTGTTGAGGATTTTCAAAACCTACGGCAAGAAAATCATTTTCCAAATGTGATCGGTTGCTTAGATTCTACACACATTAAAATATTTACGCCAAAAGAAGATCAAAAGAGTTATTATAATAGGAAAGGATACCATAGTATGATACTTCAGGTTGATTATTTTGTTTCCAGGTTGTTCACATGATTCTTGACTGTGGCGTAATAGCCCATTAGAGCAAAAGATAAGAAATGGAGAATTATTTATACCAGAAGATAGCCATTTGCTAGGAGATTCTGCATATTGTTGCAAATTTATTTTAGTACCTTATAGAGATAATGGTTTTCTTACCCGAGCTGAAAGAAATTTTAATTATCATCTTAGCTCAACTAGAGTTTGTATTGAACAAGCTTTTGGAGTTTTGAAATCAAAATTTGGAATTTTAGAATTCCTGCCAATATATATTAAGAAATGCGAAAGACATTGTTCTTTAATGTGTTATTTTTCATAATTTCGTTATTGATAATGAAGGAGTTAATGAAAAAGATATCTGCATAGAAAATTACAGCATTAATTACGGAAGTGATATTGACAACATCAATACATTATCTGTTTCTACTGAAGCAAAAGAAAAAAGAAGGGCACTTACTCAGCTTTTTGTAGTTTAAATAGAATTTTAAGATGTGAATTTAAATTAAACTTTTATTAAATTAAACAAATTGTTTTATTATTTTATAAAACTTACATATCGTAAATTTAAACGTCATCTGAATGGAAAAGCTCTCTTAAGCTTCTCAAAACTTGTAATCTTTCTCTTTCAATATCCATTTGTTCTTTATGACGCTGCTCTTCTTTAACAGCTTCTTATTTTAAAAACTCTAGTATTTCATCTATTTTATTTTTCTTTGGGGAAGGTTCAACGTTTTCTACCTCTTGCGGAGATGGTAAATCTAAGCTCGTACCTATGTTTTCTTGTGGAGGACTAAGAAAATGCGACACTGCATATACCTCATCAAAAAGTTCAAAATATGGCCATATAGAAGAACTTCGTCCACTTAAATTATTTCTTTTTTTTACTCTTTTGTACGTAGTTAACATGTTGGTAAATTTTATTTTTCATGTTTCTTTTTGAAAAGGGAATTCTGGGCAAATACTTTTAATTTTATTCACAATGGAATTCCATAGTACACTGCTTTTGCGTTTTCCTGATTTGAATTGGTTTTCAAATTTTAATCTTGTGGTTATCAGTAGTTTTATCATTTCTCTGTTCCAATCGCTACTATAAAAATAAACACTTATAAACAGGGCTTCTATTAAGTGTAAAGAAAAATATTTTTTCTCACCTCGTTTCTTAATCGCTCATATTGAAATTTTTTAAAAAAATGTCTTTGTTATTAACAACCAAAAGAATCTATACAAAATGGCAGTAAAATAAAAAAAAAATGCAAAAAAATTATGATATTGATTGTCAGTTGCGCTAGCAATGAGTATTGGAATTCATGATTTTTCCAATTGCATGCAATTGGCGTTCTGGGAAAGTGCCATATTGCTATAACATACTTTAACTGCTGGATGCGATTTAATATGGTTAATATTAATTTTTTTATTCAATAAAATTATTAACGCATTATGATCACTGATAACATTTTCTATTGAAGATATATCACTGCAAATGTGTGTATCATTACAATACACATGATCAATACATGTTTTATTACTTGGTCTTGTTATTAAATTATGACGATGATTGTAGTTGAAGGAAGTAAGAAATAAATCAAACTGGTTTTTAATAGAGTCATCATTGAATAAATTTATGTTAGTATCACCTGATATCAAACACGGTTCGGTCGAAATTTTGGAAAATATAACTTCAATATTATTAAAGAAAATCTCGTGTTTGCATACCTGTGATCTATAATAATTGATTAAGTTAAGCAGTTTATTATTGTAAGATAAGTCGTATATTTTATCCATAAAGCATTAAAATAATTTTTATTAATATTATCAAGTAACAAAATTTTTCATGAGTTGGGAATATATATACTAACACCTCCATAGCAATCATGACGGCAAGAATGAATCGCATGGTAATTAGGAACATCATATAATTTAAGTAATTTAGAACCAAACCACATTTCTTAAATATTTAATATTTTAGGTGTTTCTTTTAGTGAGTGGATCAATTGTTTAAATGAATTAAATTTTTTAATTGAAGATAGACTTCTAGCATTAAATGAAAGAATATTAAAGTTGTGTAAATTAAAATTATGAAAATGATTGTTAAAATCTTCTACAGACTTAAAATACATAGAATAATTGAAACTTATAACCAAATAATCTTATTAAACAATATATAAATTTAAAGAAAAAATTGGTGCAATTATAAACAATAATAAACATACTATACCTATATATTATAATATAATAATACATACAAAAAAGTGAAATATACAAAAGTTGATATATATTGATCAATTATTCAGCTGTACTGTTGTAGTCATCATCGTCATCACTGCTGCTTATGGATGGATCTTTATTTGATGATTTCGTTTTAGTAGGATTGATTTTTGGATTACTTTGTTTCGTTAGCAGGTAATCAACTGTGTTATTATTTTTTATTTTAATGAGTTTAGAAGTGTCATTATATTTAGCATATATATTTTCATGGGCAGCAAATATTGACTTGTAACCCACTGCTTTTAAATTTCTGCGTAACGAAGTGTCCGAATTCCTTCACTAGTTAGAGCATCAAAAAAAGAAAGATTTTTATATTGAACAAAATCTTTAAGATTTTTTTTTTTATCCATAAACTTGGATTTAGTTAAAGAATTGGAAAATTCCACTTTAGATAACGATTTGTTAAAAGTTTTACCATCTTTAGTTTTCACTGTGTAGTTTTTTATTGTATTACAATATAGTATATCACCTTTGTTAATTTCAACGTTTATAGCTTTTCCAACTTCAATAACTTTTGAAACAATATAATTATTGATTATAGAAGAGTCACCTTTTATCATAACCTGGAGTGGTATTCTGTATTGTGATAAGCGATAGTCACCCTTCCGACAGTCAAAGGTGACACTAAAAATGTTTGGTATTCTGTATTACGATCACTTCAATAATTTAAGAAAACGGCAGCATTTGAAAAAATACAATTCGGAAATGGCAGCACAAGTGATTTATTAAATGTCAAAGTGTCAAAACAATAGAATACAAAAATAAGTTGCAAATTTTATTAGCGCATTACATTTATTAATCAAAAAAAAAAAAAATAAAAATAAAAATAGTCTTTATTTCAACAGAATTACAAAGCTAGTAATAAATTTTGAATACATACAAATTAAATTCATTTTTTGTACAATGTATCCTTAATCAAATTAATAATTAATTCAAATTAAAAATTAGTATTTAAAATAATTCAGATTACATTTTTAACTTATACTAAATAACATTTAATTTATATACTATTAAAAAAAAAAAACAAACATTTGAATTATGAATTAAGAATTAATAATTGTTCACAAATGTACATTATATATGTATTATAGTAAAAGATTAATACAATTATTATAAACTACAAATATATATATACATATTAGAAAATATAAAAAAAAATCAAAAAATTTGTACATAATATATCCTTAATTAGTCAATTTTAAGCTTCAAGTTCTGAATGAAATAGTTAAAGACATTCTATTGCCATAGTGCAAGAGACGAATGTCTTACTTTATTAAAATAACAGGTGTAATAGTATTAATGGGGAAAAACAATATAAAATTAGTGTAGAATTATTTGATATAATGTTTTATTTAATTGTAGAAGAATGAATTTAATTTAATTGTAAAATATAAAAAGATTTGAAGTTTATAATAAAAAATAAAATAAAATATAGGATAGTACAATGAATTACTATCTGAATAAAGCCATTAGAAATAACAAAAGAAAAAAAAAATAAAATAAAAAAGTAGGAAATAAGAAAACAGATAAAAAGTAAGTTTAAATTATGGGTATTAATATTGATTCAATTTGTGCATGAGAAAATGAAAAGAGCCAGGATTTTATTTGTTTTATAAATTTAATTTGTATTCTCTCGTTTCTAAAGGATTCAGGTAACTTATTAAACAGCTGAGGTGCAGTTACAGTAAAAAAGTGACGAAAATGAGATTTTTTAACTTTGGGTACATTTACAACGTTTCTATTATTTACACGCAAATTGTGATCCACCAACAATCTCGAATTATTATAGCCCGATTTTAAAAAAAATAGTTTAAGTACTTTAAAATAGTATAGATGTCTTAATGGAAGAATTTTTAGATTTTTGAAAAAATAAAAACTGGGAGTTCTACGACTGATCTTACAAATAATACGTACACAATGTTTTTGTTTAATTAACAAAGGCTCAATTTTATTATAATGGGTACCACCCCAACAACACAGACCATATTGAAGTTTAGACTTAATCAAGCCATTGTAAAAAAGTTTTAAAACAGAGAAAGGACAATATAAACTTAGATGATACAGTTGCCTAACTGCTTTATTCAGGTATCTTTTTAGATAAGACGTGTGATCTTTCCAGTTTAGTCTAGCATCTAACGAGATACCTAAATATTTGAAGCTATCCACACGTTCAACATAGAAACAATCTTCTGACAGTTATAGTTCTCATTAAACAAAATACCAGACACATCATTTGCACATAAATTACATAAACTAAATTTTAAGCACTTAGGAGAGTGATATTTTACAGAAATACTTTCACATACTTTTCCTGACAGATTAAAAAACATAAATTTTGTTTTGTTACTTATTATTAGTTTATGCATTTTGAACCATTGCCTTAATATATCCAAATCAAAATTTATATCAGTAAAAGTATTAAAATAATTTACATTTGAATAGGATAGAGCTGTATCATCAGCAAAAGCAGTAATTTTTCCTTTAAACGCTTGAGCAAAAAGTGAATTGACATAAATTAAAAAAAGTATTGGACCTAGTACAGAGCCTTGAGGAACTCCGATATTTATCAATTTTTCAGAACTGTATACATTTGAAATTTTTACTATTTGCATCCGATCTTTAAGGTATGAACCAAACCAATCCAAAATAAAACCTCTAAATCCAGCTTTAAACAATTTGTTTAATAATAAGTTATGGTCCACCATGTCAAAAGCTTTTGTGATATCTATAAATAAAGCAGCCGGAATTTCAGAATCATTTAAGGACTTGTAGAGCTCACTACATAATTTTAATAAGGCATCTTCAGTTGATTTACCACTTGTAAACCCATATTGAAATTCGCTGAAAAAGCTGATGTTATTCAAATATTTTATGATTCTAAACTTAATGCCTTTTTCAAAAATTTTTGAAAAAACTGATAATAAAGAAATAGGCCTATAATTGTTGAATAATAAAGTATCTCCTTTTTTATGCAAAGGTATAACAACAGCTGTTTTTAGAGCATGTGGAAAAATACCATTCTGTATACTGAAATTAAAAATATAACATAGAACATCAACAATTTGAAAAGAAACATTTTTTAGAATATTATTTGAAATTTTATCAAAGGAAGAAGAAGATGAAGTTTTTAAAGACATTATAATTTTGTGTAGTTCTGTCGAAGAAAAAGGAAGAAAGAAAAAACTTTGTTGTTGAGATGATTTTGGAACGATATAGTTACTACAATTACATGATGACACAACATAAGGAGAATTATCTAATAGTGAATTTGTTATAGTAGAAAAGTAATTATTAAATAAATTAGCAACATCTAAAGGATCCGAAACAAGCTCAGTACTATTTTTTATGACAATATGACTATTTGCAATATTTCTATTAAGAATTTCATTTACTAACTTCCACTCCTTTTTCGAGTTTCCAGAATTCTCAGTTAAATTTTTTTCATAATAACTGTCTCTACAATTAGGAATATCACGCTTCAACTCACGGCATAGTTTTTCGTAATACACTTTGAGTCTAGTGCAATTTGGATGTTTTAATAGACGAATTCTAATTAGATTTTTTTTTTTAATTTTTCGCAATAACTTCTGACTCATCCACGGTTTTAGTCGTTTCAGTTTGCTTGAGTTTTGATTTATTACTATACTGCAATTCGAAATATGATTTTTAAATTTAGTAAGGAATAAATCAAAAGCGGTAGAAGGATCAGGCGAACTATATACTTCATCCCACGACTCAAAAGTAAGTTCATCCTTCAAAGAAGTAAAATTTATTTTTTGAATTATATTATAATTTAATATATGTCTTTTTGGTATGTCTTTAGAAAACTGAATGGATGTTAGAACGTGATCAGTTATTTTAAGATCAAATATTGCAGTTTTATATTTAATAGGATTATTTCTATGTAGTCTTAAAAAGATGTGATCGATACAAGTACTTGAGCACTCCGTTTCCCGAGTAGGTTGAAACATTAAAGAAGTAAAGCCAAACGACGCCAGAGTAGAGAGGAAATTATCCGAATTACCATTTTCAGAAAGCAGATTAATATTGAAATCGCCTATAAGAATGGTATTTTTACATGTTAGATTTTCTAAAAATCCAGAAAATTCTTCCAAAAATTCATTAATACTGACTTTATGTAATCTATAAACACCAACAAAAAAATAACGTGTACCCGAAATACAACAATTTAAACAAATTAAATCAACGCTATTTAAGTTAAACTTAGTTATTGTACATTCAACGTCACTTCTGTAAAATACTGCAACTCCACCAGCTGAATAAGAATCATTACAAGTTGCAGCAAATGTATAGTTTGGAATAATGTAATCTGAAATTTCATAATCAAATATCCAAATTTCAGATAAAAATATAAGATCAGGTAAATGATCACATGAAACAAGATGAGAGAGAAATACATCAAAATTTTTCCTAAGACTCCGAATGTTTTGGTGTACCATAGAAAAGCCTGAATGAAGGTCACCACTGTTATGATCTATGCACAAACAATTAAAATTATTAGAAGTTGAAGAAGAAAAACTATTATTATTTTGACTATGAAGAGGATATATATCTTCCATAATGGAATTAACCATATAAAATTTTTAAATATAAATTGATTTAAAAATAAATACAAATGAATTAAATTTTTAACAAGTCCTCTACACTTTTTATATTAAAAGCTTTATCACCTTCTTTTTTTCTAATAAAAATTTTAGAATTACGTACCCATACGTACTTACATTTATTCTCTGTTTTAAATGAATTCGCCTTTTTGAGCAATGATCTATTAAAAGCAGTAAGAGCATCATTTACAAATATTTTCCTGTTGTTGTTGTTGCTTATGTCTCCAAAAATATTTGCATCCAGTCTAATTTTATTTTTACATATTCTCTCTTGAATTATTGTCTTTGTTGATGACTTAGTAAATTTAACACTTATTATATTTAGTGCTGCTGCATTATTCTCTTGCCTAATTTTTTTTACAAAGCAAGTCTCCAAATCACTTGCATTAATGTTAACACCAACACCTTCAGTAATTAGTTTGATAACTTTTTCTTCCGCATTAATGTTATCAACTTCATGTACACCAACAATGTCAATAGAATTATTTAATTCTCTCTGCTCTAAAACATTAATCCGTGATTCTAATTTAATAACATTATTAGAGAGAATATCATTCCTCTCTTCCAAGTTAGTTATTTTTTTCATTAATTCAACATTTATTATTTGCTGAATTTTAATTATTTCTTTATACAGCATTTGTAACGTAATATTCTCAGGAATATTCTCATTTGTGTTTGTTGAAGAGAGAATATTTACCGCTGATCGTTTTATAGGTGAGAGATTTGTTGAACTGTTGCTGTTGTTGTTGTTATTGAGTGTTGCTATTGCTGAATTTTGAAATGTTATAATTGGAGCACAGCTGGTTGTTGGAGTAATAGGCACCTCATTTACTGATTTTCGCCTAATACTCATACAGCTACTGCACTTGTATCCTTGTTTACTTTTTGAGAGAAATTCAAATTCTCTTTTGTCCATCTTGACACACTTTCCATGAAATATGTTTTTGCAATTCATGCAGGTAATGTTCAGATCGAATCTTTCAACTTTATTGTTACATAAATTGCACTTCATTTTTCTTTTCTTTTGTTTTTTGTTTAAATTAAATTTATTCACGTAATTTAAAAAGTACTATATATAATTTAATTTACAACTAAGTATTTAATAATTAATTAATATTTAGAGCTTAATTCTCAAACTTGTTATCCCCATTAAAGCAAGAGAGAGAATGGTAAAAAATATAGTGAATATTCAATAAAAAATTCAATTATTTCAATAAAGTGAAATTATAAAAAAAAAATAAATTGTAGGTTTTTCACTTCTAATTCAAGTTTTTTTTATTTCAAATTCAATTTTATTTATTTCAAATTCAAATTTTTTCATTTCAAATTCAATATTTGTGAATTTTGTTATTTTTTAAATTTTTAAAAGAAAACAAGCTTTAAATAAGTATATTAAATGTAACAATTAATGTAATGGTTGCCCAACTACAGCCAATGGTAATTTCATTGCCATATCCACCTTATAATTTTTGCAATCGGCTGAGATAATCGTTGCCACGGATGTTTCTATTACATTTGCCAAATTTATATTATTTTGTCGATCCGCTAAAAAATCTCTAGCTGATAATTTTATTTTTGAAAATACTTTTTCAATTGGACTGAACATCGGTGAGTATGGAGAAAGAAAAATTAAAGTATGACTTGTCGAACTAACTTTCTCACGCACTTCTAGAGTTTTGTGGATTATGCAATTGTCCAAAACCAGCCATGCTCCTGTTATGTTAGCTTCAGCCAGTTAACAAATAACTCATCAATGAATGTAATAAAAATTGTAAAAGCGAAAAAAGTTAAAAGTAAATTTCATGTAACAACTAATTTAATAAAATGAAAAAGAAAATTATATTCACATTTGACTAAAATTCAGTTGCAAACTTATAACTAATTAATATAAATGTGTATATATCTAAGAGCTGACATAGTTACGGCGTTACGAGAAAATATTAGAAATAATAGAGAATTCACTTGGGAAGAGATTCTGGAAATTTACAACCAAACAAGCGAACAAAATCTTGGAATTTTACAACCACAAAGAAAAATCTGGATAACCGATAACACATGGGCCTTGATTAAAAGAAGAGGTGAAATGAAGAAAATGATAAACAACAGGATGGCATCAAGAAGAGAATATGAAGAAATAGCGAAAACAGTAAAAAGAGCAGCAAGAAGAGATAAAAGGAAATTTCTACAAAATTTAGCCGGAGAAGCAGAAAAAGCAGCACAGCAACATAACCTGAGAGAATTGCATCGCATAATCAAGAACTTAACAAACCAGTCGGAACAACAAAACAAACCAATTAAAGATAAAAATGGTGCGCTCATCACAAACTTAGAGGATCAATTAAAGAGATGGAGAGAACATTTCCAAGAACTGAGCAACGAAGAAAGTACAAATAATGAAGCAGACATAAGAAACAGAGACAATGCAAATATCTACCCAACTGAGGGACTGCCAATATCTACTCAAGCTCCAAATATAGAAGAAATCAAAGCTACAATCAATATCCTGTAGCACAACAAAGCAACAGGTGAAGATAGAATTCTAGCAGAAATAGCCAAACTGGACCCGGACTTATTCGCAAAAACAATTGAACCCCACATCAGGAAAGCATGGATAGAGGAGAATATACCACCATCATGGAAGAAAGGAATGATTGTCAAGATACCTAAGAAAGGAGACTTGGCAAATTGCAGCAACTGGAGAGGAATCACGGTTCTAAATACTATTCATAAGATAATAGCAATTATTATAAAGAAAAGATTAGAAGAAGTACTAGAACCAATACTACGGAAAGAGCAGGCAGGTTTCAGACCAAACCGAAGCTGTGTTGACCAGGAAAATACTTTACGGGTCATAGTTGAACAATCAGTAGAATGGAATGCCCCACTATATCTACTATTCATAGATTTTAAGAAAGCATTCGACACAGTCAAGAGATGCGCAATATGGAGAACACTTACAAAGAAGGGAGTTCCTGAAAAAATCATCAACATCATCAAAGCGATGTATAAAGATGCAGAGACAACAGTTCAACACAGAGGTAAGATCAGTGATCCATTCTACACCAATATAGGAGTTAGACAAGGATGTCCACTATCTCCACTTCTCTTCAACACAATACTAGACGACATTCTAAGAGAAGTTTGCACTGGAATAAACGGAATAGAATGAGATCTCTTCGGAAACTTAGAAGACTTAGATTACGCAGATGATGTATGCGTCATATCAAGAAATCAAAGGGACCTACAGAACAAAGTCAACAGATTACAGGAAGAAGCAAAGAAATCGGGACTGGAATTAAATATCGAGAAAACCAAGGCAATGAGCACAAACAACAGTTATAGTGAGCCAATAACAGTGAGTGGACAACAGATAGAATACGTAGAAGAATTACGTAGAGTAACACGCTGGGTGGCGCAGTAGGTAGAGCGCCTGCCTTTCAACCGAAAGGTCCCAGGTTCGATTCCCGATGAAGCAAAACCAAAAAAAAATGCTTTATGGATTTTTCAACCTGGTCCAGTACCCTTTGTCATTGGGATATAAATAAATGACAAAAAAATAATTGAGAGTATATATAATCTGGTAACAAATTAAATAAAATGAAACTATTCTATTTAAGAAGGCTTAGTTCCTGACAATAGCAGTAGTTTTCCACATTTAATGAGTTGATAAGCCAGTAATTTGTTAAAAAAATACTCGAAATATTGTAGATTGTAGTGTAAAATTGCAGTACCGTACTTAATTAAGCACGAAAAGGTGATTCTACCTAAGTTACTGTAGAGTGTAAAAAAAAAAAAAAAAAAAAACTACCTTGGGAGAATTATAACATCAAGAGGAGGTGCAACAGAAGATGTCAACAGCCGTATAAATAAGTCAAGAAGAACATTTGGGAGCCTAATGAATATATGGCGGAGCAACCAAATATCGAGAACAACAAAGCTAACAATATTCAGAGCATGTGTCAAGTCAACATTAATATATGGCAGTGAAACATGGCTCACTTCGGTCAGAATCAAACAGAAGCTACAAGTATTCATCAACAAGTGATTGAGAATTATATGCAGAATATTCTGGCCGGCAAGAATTAGCAACGAGGATTTGTAGATGATAACTGGAGAAGAACCTATCAACAGACAGATAAATAGGAAAAAATGGAAATGGATAGGTCATACACTAAGGAAATCAGAAAGTGATATAGCAAGAAGAGCTCTAGAGTGGAATCCACAAAGAAAAAGTAGACCCGGCAGTAGGAAGTAGTACTCAACAGAGAGGAATTAGAGGTTCACTATCGAAGCCCTATGCTACCACGCGGAGTAATAGGAGAAAAAAAAAAATATATGTAATTGAAACAAAATAAAATTCAAACTTTTTAAAGCATTTTTTATTCAGTTCCATTATTTTTAAATCATTTGCAATTTTAGCGACTTCTAATTCTAAAACTCGCACTTTTTAATACTTACATCATAATAAATCTTAAAAAACCAAAACATAAAAAATCTAAAAGGCTTTAATCTTAAAAAACAATCAAACTTTTATTTATTTTTATAATGAGTGACACCAATTTAGCTGTCACCCTAAAATCACAAAAAAAAGCGACTATCACTGTGACAATCACCATATAGAATACCAATTATAGATATGCGACAGTCGCAGCGTGATTATCACAATACAGAATTCCACCCCTGATTTTTGATACTATGAGCTTCTAGATGATTAATAGTTACCTTAAGATTAGATACGTCATCCTTAAGTTTTCTATTTTCATTTTTGATGCTTTTATTTTCTTGTAAGGTTTTGTTTAATTTATCATCATATTTCGCGTTTACAAAATTAACAGATTCACGTAATTCTGAAAATTCTTTACCAAGACTATCTAACTTATTAATAATTATATTGTATTGCTGTTTCAATTCAGTGTCTTGCACTTTTACACTTGCAGACTTTGGATTTTTTATGGAAATCAGGTGAGCACTCTTGGCATTAAAAAGTTCATCTTCATTTTTACTTAAAGTCTCATAAGCTTTTTTATTTAGCATTGAACACTTAAGATGACTCCATTTGTTACACTTGTCAAATTGGAGGCTTAAATCTTCCTCGTCACTGGATATAATATCTATTGTACACACTTTACACTTTGATCTAATTCTATTATTGGTTGAAAATCTTTTATTTTTTCCCATAATTTTTATTAATAATTTTATTAGTATTAATTTAAAAAAATATAATTTATATTTATATTTTTAGGCAGTAAAATTTACTTGACGCTTACATAACAGCATTGCCAGTTTCTTGACAGTAATTTAAGTAGAACCACCTTTTCGTGCTCAATTCAGTCTCACCTTTTCGTGCTCAATTAAGTTTAATTTTAAAAATAATTCAAGTTATAAATAGGTTATAAAATCAATTAAAAAAAATGTTGAGGCATAAACTCTATATTTCATATAGGTATGAACATAATAAGATAAATAAAATAAAAATTAAACAACGATTCATTTCATTTAAAAATAAAAAAACATTTCAGACTTTTTTCACTCAACTTATATTATAATATCCTCCATATAAAAATATTAGTATAAACGATCTCTTTGATTTTTCTGTTCCAGTTCTAAAATTTTTATTTTAAGGTTTAATTTGGCTTTCCTATCTTCAGCTTCTTTTGCAAAATTTTACTTAATAAGCTTTAACTTTTCCTCTTTTATTTTTAATTGCTTTTCTTGCAGGTAATACGTTTTTCTGAGTAACTTTTTATTTCTTCAATTGAGTTTTTTATTTTTTTAATATCGTTTTTCACACTTTCAAAAAATTCATTTTGGCCATGCATTTGTTTTTCGAGAAGTACCACTCGTTCATCAGTAATTGTAGCAGAGGGTTTGTTTAATGGCCTATTTTTTGTTGGAGTTTTATTTGATTGTATTACTTCTATTGCTGTTTTGTTTGGTTCGACAGAGTCTATTGTATTTTTGTTTGGTTCTGCGCTTTCTCTTAAATTGTCTAAGAAGTAATCAAATTCATTTTCAACGTCTGTATAAAAAAATTAAAAAAAATATTTTTCTTTCAAAACATATTTATATTTTATAGCTATTTATAGTTCTATACCTTACCTGTCAAACCAAAATTCATACTACATGAGTTTGCTGGTATATCTAATTTTATAATTTTTATAATAGCGTCTTCTATATCCGTAAATTTTGGAATTTTTTTAGGTCCACCACCTGTTGCATGGCTTTCTGCCTTTTGTTCAGATACTTTCTTTCTTATCTTAAATTTTAAATCATTCCAAACCTATGAAAAAAATCTTACATTACCTTTACCTACATTAGAAGAAATATATCATAAAAACATAAAAGAACAATTATCCTCTGCCACTTATCAGCCTCCGTTGGAGGCGGACCGAGAATATTTAGTTCTTCAGCAACTCGCTGCCAAGACTTTTGAGCTGTTACTTTGGAGCAAACATTTCTTGCGATATTTAAATTTTCTTCCTAAGTAAACTAACTAATCTGTTTATTTGGTTTTTATTGCTTACTATTCTACTCCTAAAAAATTATTCAAATTTTAAGTATGATCACAGAGAACTTACATACAGAGGCGTAAAGTCCATACAAAGAATATGTACGATTTTATTTTAAAATTTCAGAAAAAATTCAAGGTATATAAGTTGGTAAAAACCAATACATATAAGTTGGTAATTTATTTAAAAAAGAGAATTTTGTTTTTGCGATTCTCAAATTTTTTTGTTTTATTCATTTTACTTTTATCTGCTCTTCTTTATTCTTTTTTTTATATTTTTCTTAACTTAACCAAAGAATTCTATTAACGAGATAATGCACTCCTCCCTCAGTTTACGTAAATATAATTTTTAACAAAACAAAAACAAAAAAAAAGATAAATTTGGTAAAAAGAGGTAAAGTTATTAGTTAAGGCCATTCTCCAATGCTGGCGTTGACTTGTAACTTTAACTTTCAAAATGTTTGAACATATGGAAACTAATGTAACCTTCTCCAATGTGAGCGTCGACGGCAAGCGTGAAACTTTTTTAAAGTTAAAGTCGAGCAATGTTCAAAGCTGAAAGCTGAACGCTGAACTATTTGACAGTTTGATTGAATTGACATTTCTTTTTTGGGTTGTTTTTTATTGTTTTTTTTTTTTTTTGTAGAAAACAAAACAAAAAAAGTTTAAATTTTTTTACGAAAAAAGAGCGGGATCGCGGCGCGGTATTACATACAATATTAAATTAAAATTATTAACAAAAATAATATTGTAATATTAATGGATTTTTCGGAAGCATTAATGGAAGAAGTGAAACAACACGAATCACTTTATAACTTAAAAAATCAAGGCTATAGAAGAGTAGACAAGAAAGAAGAAATTTGGAGGCAGATTGCAGTAAAACTGGGATTAGAAGGTAAGAGATAATCAAAAAATAAAAACAAAATTAGTATATTAAATAAATAACTTTAAATGAATACATACATTTAATTTTTATAATAATTTATAAATGTTTTAAGGAATAATCAAAATATTTATTTTAATTTTAGCAAAAGACTGCAAAACAAGTGGAAGAGTCTGCGAGACAGATTTCGAAAGGAAGATGCGAGGGGAAATTTGCCTTCGGGAAGTGGTGCAAAAGAGATTAAATATTGGCCGTTATTTAAATCTCTATATTTTTTAAAAAACACAGAGTGCAAAGAAGGTAAAATTTTATTTCTATTTTTTGATCATTGTTATACCAAGTTTTTTTTTTAGGACAATTACTAATGTTCCATCTCCACAAAATGAAATAGAGGTATATGACTTTCTAGATGATTCTATTGAAGTAATGGAAGATTCAATTGAATCACATGAAATTTTGAATCAAGAAAGTCTGATTACTCCAAATTCTCAACTAAATGACTCTACAAACTTTGAAAATCCAAAAAAAAATAGGAGGAATGAGATTGAAACTTCTTTCAAAGAGTTTCTAAAAACTGCAACGGAGTCGTTCAATTCTCCACCAGTTCCAAAAACACCCGTTGCAGTGTTTTTAGATTCCATTACGGCACAAATGAATGCAACAAATATTCCACCATCAAAGATGCTAAAATTTCAAAAAGCTGTTTTGGAAGCTGCTTACGAAGCGACAACCAATAACTGAGTTTTTTTATCTTATAGTTATATTTAATATTATACAAAGAAATTAATATATTTTTATTATATTTTAGCTATTCATCGTAATTAGATGACCATAATTCGAAATTTATCTTTATCGAAATGGTATGTATGTAATAATAATTAATTTGATGGGTTGTTTTTTATTTTAGGTATTATGAAAATACGAGTGAATAACATGAGAATATCCACCGCTCTTTGGATGCAATATGAACTTTTTATTTAATTTTTAAATTTTTAGTTTTTTAAATACGTAATTGAATTTTTTAATGTTATTAGTTTTTTAAATCAATGCATGATTGAATTTTTTATTTTAATGTTATTAGTTTTTTAAATACGTAATTGAATTTTTTATTTTTATTTCAAACAAATTTAATATATTTATTTTAAATCAATAAATAAATTTTTCATTTTTAAATCAAACAAATTTAACATATTTTTTTTTAATGTATAGTTATATTTTAATTCATCATTCATAGAGTAGTTAAACAGAAATAAATTTAATAAAATAAAAGTACAAAATATTTAAAATACAAAATTATTTAATTTCTAAAATCAGTATCATTTAAATAATCCATCAGAGTGTTGCTTAAACAGAAAACATCTGGTGTTGCATTATTGGCTGCGTTTATTCGAGCTGATCTCAGCCCTACTATTTTACTTCGCCAACTGCCTTCAACTAATTCTTCATTTGCATACTGATCCACTAGAGAATTTTCGAAATAGTTGCTTTTATGAAGCATCAGAAAATTGTGCAGTATTACAGTAGCCATTACAACTTTTTCAACATTTTCAGGTTTGCCATGAATTGTTGATGTTAAAACTCTCCACCTAGTTGCCAATATACCAAAAGTATTATCAATCATTCTTCTAGCTCTTGACAATCTTTTGTTAAAATGCTCTTTTCTGGGACTTAATAACCTCCCTGGAAAAGGACGCATTAAATATATAATTTGCGTCACAGATCCCTAGTAAAACTATACTGTAGTGTCCTTTGTAATTGTAATAGATTGACCCGCTGTTTGGAGGACAAACAATATTTATATGTTTGCCATCTATAGCATCGGTACAATTTGGTAATTGCCATTTCCTATAAAAATCTTTACCGATTGAATTCCACTCCTTATCATTCGGTACACTTAAATAAATTGGTGATAGTTCATCCCAAATAATTTGGCAAGTCTCAAATATAATTTTCGGTACAGTAGATTCACCTAATTTAAAGGACCATGCTAAATATGTTCGGCTAAAACTTTGAGCAAGAAACCTAAAAATATTTTTAAATTTAATAATTTAAGGCGCAAATAAAAAAATTTATTTTCTTTTCTTACATCAAAGTTAATGCCAAACGGTATTTTGGTTGAATTGGTGTCCTAATTGATCTTTTACTAAGGTTTTTTTCTAAAAATCCTAATAACATATCAAACACTGGTGCAGTCATCCTCGTCATCTTAAAAAAAACTTCAGGATCTTTCTGGTATGCAACTTCAAAAGTGCAAACAAAAAATCCTTCCATGTCCCTTGGAAGATTTAACCCGCGAACCCAAAACCTTCTAGTAGGGTACAATTTCGTATACATTTCATATGCAGTATACACTTTCATCATTATATCAATTTTTCTTCGTAATTCTTGACTATCCATAATAGCTTTATATTTTATTAATTTTTTTTTTCAATTGAAAACCAAACAACAAATTCTACAATTCAATTGTCATAAATTCACTGACACTGACAATTGAAGTTAGAAGTTAACGCCAGCATTGGAGATTGAATTAATAAAAACGCTGACGTCAAACTTTTTCAATGTTAAAGTTACAAGTTAAAGCCAGCATTGGAGAATGGCCTTTAATTGATATTTTTTTGCTTTTAACTTTATTATTATTCATCATCAATATCATATTCATATGCATATCAGTTTTTTTAGGAATATCAGTTTAAATTTTAATTTAGGTAAATAAAATAATACAGCATTGCAATTAATCTCATCGTATGATAACGTTTTGTTTGAAAATATTTTATTTTATAGAAAATTGTTTACTTGATATTGAAAGAAAATTTAAAATTTTTTGAAAAAAATAATACTGTAAAATAAAAGACAATATTAAATTTGCGATACTCAAAAATTTTTTCGAGATTTTTCGATTTTGAGAATCTCAAATAAAATGAATCCCTCTTTATATGAATTTAATAGTATCATTGCTAAAATTTTAACAATAAAACTTTTGAATGATCATTCAGATTCAGCTAATTGTGAAGAAGACATTAGGTACTGATTTACTTTTAGCTGATCGATCTATAGCAGATTCAATCAGTTAAGCCAAAAATGATTCAATACAGGAATCCATTATTATGTTTGATGATGATGATCTTAATTATGACATACCTGTACCAGTAGATATTTTAAATAATATGATTGATGTGGAATACCATGAAATACTATGGTGGATACATAATTTTTAAAATTTTAAATAAAATAAAATGCGAAAATTGTAAGGCCATTTTAACGAAAGATAATCAAAATTATAATCTTGATTCAGCATTGTTCCTGTTCAATAAAAATTATTCAAAAACAAAATTTGCACTACAAGTACCATCAGAATAATTTTTTGAGGTTTGTAATATATTTTCAAAATTCTTTGTTAAATTCTTCGTGATAAACGTTTAAACCAAAAATCTTTTTCATAGGTTTGTTCGTATCATGTTAAAATTTTTGACACGTTTTTCAAATCAAATTCTTGCACTTCGAAAATTAAAAACAAAATAGTTGATATTTGCATACAAGAAACAACAAATTATGAAAAATTTAATAGCTGGTTTTCTGACGGAGTATGCCTAAATCATCGGAAACATATGCTAGAATTTTTAATTTTAGTTTTATTAAGAAAAAATACTACATGGCTTTCCGAGATATTAAATAAAGAAGAGTTCAATCAGAAAAAAAACGCAAGAATAAAAAGAAAATCCGTAGCAACAAGTAGTAATAGAAAGTTAAAAATTATTAAAACTTAAACAAAAAAACAAGGCACATTATAAATTAAAAGATAAAAATCCAAATTCATTCGATTCAAAAAACCATAAAATTTTACAATAGGAATATTATAATCAGACTTCATAAAACAAACTGCCCTTTTAAGGACTACCATATATTTATTAAAGAGTATTATTCAAAAATTGTACAGTGTAATATAATAATATACAGTGATAGTATATTATTAAGATTAGTTTTTACTGAATATAAATATTTATTTTACAGAATGATATAAAAATTTAAATAGTTAATTCAACATTGATAAATAAAATTCTTATTACTGTTGAATGAACCATTTAAAATTATATATATATCTGTAAAATAAAATCATTTCTGTGTTTGAGATTTTATTACTTTATTAAAATATATTCATTTTACTGCCGACTATTGGTACGACTCGTGGAAAAATTTAATTAAAAACCACTAATGTACAATTGCACAGTGGTAACTATAGTCATTATTTTTCTATGATATATATTCCATTTCAATCCAATTATGCCCGGTTTTCATGTAGCCGATATATCGGCGAATTGTTAGAGCATAGGCAGAAGATACAAAAATTTCATAAGTGCGATAGAGAAACAATGATAAAATATCGGGAGAATGACAATAATATCGGGAGAAATATCGAGAGAGTCGCCATAAATATCGGAGAATCGCCATAAATATCGGAGAATATTTAAAAAAACATATCTTCGCAAAGATATGTTTCCTATAATTATCGCCGATATTTTTAACACTACCATAAAGTAATGTGTAATTACACAAAAAAAAAATCGCACACTACCAACACATTTTATGGATACGGAACGACATTTAAATTTTTAAATTTGAGTAAAAACAATAACAAAAATTAATTTTTTGTATTGAATATTTGAATGCATATGTAAATAAAAAATAATATTTTAGCTTTTAGGTATAATATATTTGTACTATAAACTAATTATACATAAACTAATACTTATACATAAACTAATTATTTAACACATTTAAAAAATTTACTTTTAATTACAATTGTAACTTTAATTTTTTTTATCTGAGTGAATATTTTAAATTTTGTTGAATGAATTTTAGAATGTATGTATTGTATACATTTTTTTTCTTAATTCATTATTCAGTATAATATAAAAAAATAATATTTAATTCTAATTAATATGTAAAAATGAAAAACATAATAAATACAAATGAATTTAAAATTTAAAAAAACTAAATAAAAATTCCATAGATGAAAATCATATCATATTTCACTTTTCTTCACTTTATTTACTTTGTTTATATACTTTCGCGAAATTTTAAACAATTCTAAGGAAGATTGCTTAAATTAAATAACCTTTATTTTGTTTACATTTTGAATATTTTAAGGTTATGTATATAAATTTTAGATTTCAAATTATCTATAAAAGTTACTATAAAAATAATATAATTTTACTCCCTCATACACATTAACGGTATGCTATACTCTTCTCTTTCTAAACTCCAATTTATCAGCTAAAAATTTATCATGAAAACCGGCCTTTACTTCTCAGTTCTTGTGATCTGTATTTTTATTTTGGCATCATTAGAAATTTTAATACTTAATAGAACCATGCACCAGAACAAAATTTTGTGTTGTTCTTTTTTTAAAATTCATAATCGCAATGGCTCTATATTTAAAATGCCTCGAAACTAATTTTTGCTTCGTTAAAAAAAGATTTTATTTATATGGAAAATCTTCGTAAATATTCGTTTTTCCATACAAATAAAATCCCTTTCACAAGATTATAGAGGCATTGATAATCAATCATATTCATATAATCAAAATCATAATATGTAACAAAAAAAAATTTTGTTTGTTAGTATCCTTTTTGTTTAAATTCGTCAATTCATAATAATGATTAAAAAAAAAAAAAATTCAATCGCTGCTTTATATCCGACATAGAACTTATTCCTACAATATATCAGCAGCAACTGATAATGAAAATAAAGGTATTTTTTTCTTCTCCAAATTTAGTCTATTTTCTATCTTTTTGTTTCATGTTCATATGCATTGCACATGTGTTTGTGGATTTATATATGAACGAGAAATGGAGCTATTGATTTTCTTATAAAATCGTTAATTTTATCTTCATACAAAAATTTTATATGGGATTGTGCTTCTGTATATTATTTTTTCTGTGGTATGATTTTACTTTTTTAATAAAATAAATAATGAAATACTTAAATTTTTTTATTCAATTTAATTTCCGATTAAAATTTAAATTTGAATTTCAATTTAAATTTGCGCTATCGTAACAATATTTTTGAACGATAAAGATATCCACAATTACGATAGATTCTGCAGTTCATTATACGATAGAATGTCGTTTGTATTGAAAACAGAAATTATAAAAAAGCTCTTACGATATACGATAAAAATGATAGAATCCGATAAGGAACTTTGGTAATACCAATACATTATTTTGCCGATAAACTATCGCGTATCATACGATAAGCAGCGTTGATAATAGATATAAATATTTCGAACAGCGTTATTTGAGGCATAGCCGCTAACAAATAAATAAGAAGCAGCGTCAGCTTTAGCATTTTCTAAGTAGAAATTTGAATCTAAAATTGAATCAAAATCATCAATTTCATATGAATCAACTTGCAAAGAATTGCCATTGTAAGTTTAAATTAATTTTGCATAATATTTTTATTATGCGCAAATATATTATGCAATCGAATTTTTTTCTCACTCTCGATTACCTCAGAGTAAGAAACTTTATAATTGCATCCAGCGAGAGAACGATATAATCTAAACCTACTTTTAAGATCATCGGTTTGAAGTTTACAAATCAAAACGTCGTCAACTTTTAGCTCTTGTAAAGAAAATTTAACGATACTTAGAATGCTCCTTGTTGTTAATAAGAGAGCCTCACAGGTATCTTTAGTTAAAGTACCAACATTATTAATGCTACTATTCCAAACCTCAAGCCATGAAATAAAATCTTCTAAAAATTTAATACTGATATCCGAATCAGATTTTATTGGGTTACAAAATTCATTCCTTTTTAATTTTTTCTATAGGGTTGCTTTTGTGTTAACAATATACCACCATTTACGAACTATTTCACAAAACTCTGCAGTTTCAATCATATTGCAATCTCGCAAATTTTGCAAACAGTTGAACAGTGGAATATATTGTCAACTAAAGTTACAGTTTGCCTTTCTAAACTCTTCGGAAAAATTGTTTTGTGATTTAATTTGTATGCTTTTTTAATTGGCAATTACAGCTCAGATTCATATATATTTTGCAGATCATCGAAAGAAGCATACTGAATTTCAAAACTTTCAAAATTAGGATATATGAATGTTTTACCTAAATTTCGAAGATTTAACCAATTAGGTATTTCTAATATTTTTTAACAATTGAACCGTATCATATTGCAAATAAATGTGACTTTTTGAAAAATCGGGATTTGTGAAAAAAGTACTGTCGCGGCTAAATAATTTAAGCATATTCTGATTTATGCGATTATTATCAGCAAGAATTACTATAACATGAAACCCGAGTGATTGCACAAAGTTTATTATTGAAACAGTTAAGGAATGAATTGAATTACCATTTGGACGGATTACTGGAAATAAATGAATTATTTCCTTGTAATTACCAAAAACTGATTTAATCATAAACGCCTTTACTGTTCTGGCACATTGTGAAGGATTATTCTTCGCCATACCGACAAAATTGTTTGCTTTATATTGCAAACCTTTGTCTATGTATATTTCGTCCACTAACAACGCGACATATTTTTCTTTATCAGTTGAGGATTAAGAAATATATTGCAAATAATTCTCAAAATTACTTGGTTGCTTATAATTAGCTAACTAACGTGCATTTTGGAAGATATATTTTGTAAATATCTTTTGCACGGCAAAATCAAAAATTTCCTTAAAATCTCATAAGTAGCATACGAATGATCATAAATTAAAAAAGCCATAATTATTGTTTTCGATTCATATTTTGGCTTTACTGTATTTAAAATATCAACCTGATTAGTGAACATTTCCAGCTTGCCACAATGTAAAAAATCTTCTTCACAATTTTCAGCCTTTTTTAAATAAAATAACGCCCGGTCTAAATAAAAACTTCGATTTTCAAAAGTTAAATTTTGTGAAAATTTACACCAAGTTAAAATATTTTCTAATTGAGACTAAAGGGTCAATTTGAAATTTTGTGGTAAAATCCATTTAAGTTCACTGTAAGAAACTTCAATATCTTTCAAAATTACTTTGATAAATAAATTACTATCTACTGAAATTCGAACAACAAATTTACAGCCTAAGTTATATAAATAAAAAATATTTAAATCAAAGTCAGCCTTAGATATTATATATGTACATAAACAAAAGTATTCAAGTTGTAAAAAAAAAAAATAAATAATTTACAACACCAACATTTAGTCTTCGACAATTGTAGCAACAATTGAAGACAATTGCCAAGATTTAGTCTTCGTCACAACTGTAGCAATTTTCAAATACTCCGTCAATGCTAATTCTAATAAGTTTGTTGTAGTTTCTTTTGATGTAAACGGCTTTGGTGCTGGTTTTCAATAACTGTAACATTTTTTCATGGAACATGAAAGTTATCTAAAGAATAACACGAAGCATTATTTGCTGGAAAATAAATTTTTTTTCTATAATATGAAAGTTGTCTAAAGAACAAAGCGAATCATTATTTGCTGGAACTTGAAAGTTGTCTGAAGAACGAGGCGAATCATTATTTGCAGAAACTAGAATGTTGTCTGAAGAACGGGGCGAATCATTATTTGCTGAAACTAGAATGTTGTCTAAAGAACGAGGCGAATCATTATTTGCTGGAACATAAACATTTTTTTCTGGAAATGTTAAAAAATTATATAAAGAATGTGACGATGATAGAGTTATTGGTGAGCTGTATGATGAAGTCTGTAGAGGAGTAGAAGAAGTTGGACTAGGTGTAACTGATGTTTCTGGAATGATCATATATTTGATGTTGCAAAAAACGCAGCCAAATGTTTAGGTTTTCTTAGCCGCTGCAAGGCTTACTTCTCCCCCTGTGACGTCTTGAAAATCTATAACGCTTTCATACGACCCAAAATAGAGTACAATTCTCACATATGGGCTGGCCCCTCTAGTATTGCGTTAAAACATTTGGATAAAGTCCAAAAATGAGCTATTCGTCTAATCAATGAATCAAGTTATGGAAATTCGTTTATAACTTCAACATCCCGATTGTGGAACCAAATTCCATCTTAAAACATGACAAATTCTATATTTATGACCTAAATAAATTCAAGACGAACATTAACATCTTCGTTCGTAATTTTTCTTCTTCCCTTTTACCATCCTCCTTCCCTAATTTTCGTTTCCCACCCTAGCAAAACGTACCAATCGGTATAAAAGGTCCCCACCTAGTGTTTTGGCTATGCATAAAAAAAAAACTCTATATTTCTTTATTATTTCTTCATTAATTTTGTTTGTTACTCGTTGAAGAAATTTTGATTTTGATTTTGAAAATTGCTTCATCATCGTGCAAAGTAATGTTCAAAATTGTTCTTCTTTTGACGCTGTTTTATTTTGCTGCTCCATCATATTTTGCGCACATATAAGAACATTCTTTATTTGGTTTTCCAACTGGCCACTGCGTTGGTTTTTCTGAAAATATTAAATAATGAGTAGTTATATTTTACATTTTAGAAATTGTTTTAAAAATTTTATAACTTAATTTTTAAAAAACTTAAAAATAAGATTTTTTGTTTTAGTTTCCAAAAACAGAAGAGGAATGGATAAAAATTGCGGAAGATTATGCGTCAAAATATCAATTTCCTAATTGTGTAGGTGCTTTAGATGGGAAGTATATAGCTTTCCGACCTTTAAAAAAAAATGCGCCACTCTTTTTTAATTATAAAGGCTTTCACAGCATTATATTATTAGGACTTGCTTATGCCAATTATAAATTTATTTATGTTGATGTAGGACGCAACGGTAGAACCAGTGACGGCGGTGTTTTGAACAGGTCAAATTTTATGTGTGTTCTGCAGCAACCACATAAATTCTTGGCGCCAAAAAAGCTACTTGGGAATTTTAGAATGCTGCCACAAGTATTCATTGGAGATAACGCGTTTCCGTTATTGCAAATTTTAATGATACCTTATCAGTTTACTTCTACAGATCAGACTAAAAAAATATTTAATTATAGATTAAGCAGAGCTCGTCAATCTATCGAATGTGCCTTCGGCATATTAAGTAGCAGGTTTACAATATTGCAAAAGACTATAAACCTACGTGAAGAGAAGGTTACGAAAATTGTACTATGTTGCTGCGTTTTACACAATTTTCTCATTACAAGGAACCCCTGGTACGTCGATTCAAATGTTTTAGAACAAGACGATACTTCTAAGGAAACTGATAACTCTTTAACAACAAATCAAAACTCTGAAACTGGAGAAAAAGTCAGAGGCGAATTTCTTAATTATTTTAATAATGAAGGCAAATTATGATATACTTATATATATATATATATGTATATATATTGTTTAAAAATAAAATGATTTAATTGTTGAAAAACTTGTGGTGGTTGTCTAATTTCAAGCGTTTCTTCAGCGGTTCCACTATCCCAAACTGAAAATTATAATAAGCATGTATACAGGGTGGTCTGGTTTAGAGCTAAAAGTTTCTAAGGGGTGATTCTTGGAGTATTTTAGAAAAAAAAATGTTCTAGAAGAAGGGTTTATCTTTAAATTTACCTGGGCTACAGAAGGTTAAAGAAAATCGGATTAGAAAAATTATGTCTAAAGAATATCCACTACAGCTCAGAAGAAATTGAGACTAGAGCAACATCTTCTTCATAGCTTTGTTTTAGAATTAATACACCTAATTAACGGTATATGTTGAATGAGTATCAGACTTACCGTTTTTGAATAATAACTGCATAAACTTAAAATTTTGCTTTTAAAAACTGAAAATTTTGTAAAAAACGTTGATTATCGCGATGTTGATCTTTTTTATTTGTGTTGATGCACTACATCATGCCCTACAACTTTTTCATACACATCTTTCATATCAGACGTGCCGTTTTTCAAGTAAATTCATATAAAATTTCAATAACCCTAACTAATTTCAGTAATTTTATCTAATTTTGACTAAAAAATAAAATTGTTACAATATTCAACTCTCAGTTAATATTTTTCTTCCTAACACGGGTTACACAAATACGGTTTAAACACGGGTTACCCAAATATTAAATATGGCTTTACGTGAAAAATGGCATTGTGAGGTAAACATTTTCTAATTTTAAGTTGAAAAGCTAAAAAAGCATTGTGATGTTACTAACATTTTCTAATTTTAAGTTCAAAAGCCAACAAGGCATTGTAACGTAATCAATATTTTTTGTATTGGTTACATTAGATGTATATGTACCTAAAAATTTTTAATAAAAGACTGAAACATTAACTCCAAATTTTTTCATTTAAAAATATATTACATTAATTGGAACTTATTATAAAAACAATAAATTCCAATTATTTAAGGGTAGTTTACAAAATAATAAAATATAAATTTAGAAAATTCAAGTTTACAAATAATAAAACAAATTTCAAATTATCAATGGTCCATGAATCGTCCTTTTCTAAACTATGTACCTCATTTGTCCATGAATCGTCCTCCTCAAAACTATGTAGCTCATTTTCCCAGTCAATTTTGTATTTCATACTCTAAAAAGTAAAAGTGTAAAAGAAACTGAATTTTTTTTAAAAATATATTTAAGATTAGCTGGTAGAAAAATAAAACTAGAAAAATTCCAACAAATTTAAAAAATTTCATGGAAACATTGAGCGTAAAATACGTTGTCTTGCATTTCTCCCATTTTGCTAATGTGGATTATCATTTCCAGAACTTCCATTTTCGTTAATAGATGAATCTTCCTCTTCAAAACTATGAAGCTCTCCATCGAAATTAACTTTGTATTTCATACAAATGTTGTGTAAAGCAACACACATGTTTATTATTCGTGTTGCTTTATCAGGACTATAATGCAGTTTTCTAGCTTCAATTAAGCACCTAAATCTATTTTTTAATACACCGATTGTTCTCTCAATTACAATCCTGGCTTGAGAATGATTTTTATTGAAACGAGCTTCTTGAGAATTTTGTTCCACATTTCGAAATGGTGTTATTAAATAAGGAGGGTAGCCTGCGTCACCTGAAAGTTAAAATAAAAACTAGAAAATAGATATAATTATAATTACACTAAAAATCGACCTAGAAGCCATGTATTTCTTTCTCCATCTAGACAATTTTTTTCTAGTAAATCCTTTAAATTAGACATGTTCCATATTAAGGAATCGTGCGTAGCACCGGGATATCTTGCGCTCACAAAACGGATTACTTGATTATGATCATAAATCTAAAAAAACAACTATTACAATAAAGTAAACAACTAAAATAATATACAAACTTACCAGCATTGCATTAATACTGAAAAATCCCTTTCTGTTATAATTTCAAATTATCAAATGTTGTACGTTTTGTTTTGGTGACCTAATTTTGATGTGAGTACCATCTACTGCTCCAATTATTCCAGGAATTCCACTTTTATCATAAAAATTACGTTTTGCCGATTTTTTTCTTCTGGAGTGTATTGGAATTTGATCCATTTTGGACATAAGTCAACAGTGAAAACATTTAAAACTTCCTTAAGTACAACAGAAAAAGTTGGCTGTGCTAGACCGACATGAAAAACGTTTCCAACGCTTCCTTGGTAAGAACCAAGGGCATAGAATCACAACACACTAGCCAATTTAATAATGTTTGGGATTGATGTATTCCTTATTGGCTGCTTTAATTTTTGCCCCCGTTCTTCCAATAAATCCGTAAAAGCAATCTTACTCAATCGAAAATTTTGGATAAAATTAGAATCAAATTTTAGTAATTTAAAATATTTTATACCAAATTATATATACATACCTATATTCTTCCAAATCCAGTGGATTAGAATAATCCAGAATATATCTCCGCTTGTTTTTTAATTCTGCCATTCGATTTTGATTTTCCTCTTCATCACTATCAGAACTTGAAAAATATAGCTCTGCTGAAATCATTTTCTCTATTAACTTTATTTTTTTTTCACTTCTCACTTATTTATTTTTAAAAAATATTGTTTGGCGTTTTTTTTTTAACAAAATAATTTGAATTTGACATTTAAATAATCAAACATATATTATTTCCATCGAAAATATCAATTTAACACTGGCAGCACTTTTACGCACTTTCGATAAAATTTTCATCGAAATACATAATGACGTTCAGAATTTCAATCGAATAATTCTTACGATAACGATGAACGATTCTATCAAAATCGATCGAAATACATAATAGGCACCTAAATGCAATATTTATAAGATTCGTTATCTTAATTATTTTCTGGTAGTTGCTTTACTATCTGCCCCGTTATCAAATCATACCCCGGAGCTTTTTTAGAATTAGTATTGTTTATATCTTTTTTCACTTCAGCTGGGGTTGTTAATGTGATTTCTTCTTCTTCCTGAACTGATTCTATATTTAAATCTTCACTTTATTCATTTCATTGACTTTCATTTTAATTTTAATTCAGATTTTTACGAAATAAATTTAGGTATTTTTTTTTTAAACTGTTTATCAGTTTTACGTTTTTCAAAATTATAAATTTTATAGTGAATAAATTTTAAAAAAATTTTAAAACAAATAATAAAACTGAAATAAATTTATTAAAAATTAAAACTTAAAATCACCAAGAAGAACTTTTTTTTATATATCTTATATAAGAAAATGTCGAAAGACAATACAAAAGATACGTTTATAAAAAAATACGTTTTAAAAAAAAACCTAAATCGGATTGCAGAAAAAATATATATGTACTTTTATTTTTTAAAATATTTTGAAACAACTAATTAAGTACTTCATAAAATATCAAAATATTTTTTTATTGCTTAATCCTTTAATTAAACCTGCATTATTCATACATTTACAAAAAACACAGGAAGAAACAATACATGTTAGATACCTAGAAACAAGAAAATCTAAACCATTTTCTTTTCTGAAGTTTCTTATTTACCTGTTTCAAAAATTTATACATAATTTTTGCACTTTTATTATCTAAAATTAGCGCGAAAATAAAAAACTCAAATAAATAAAATAAAAGTACATTGTAAAAAAATGGCACATATTTGAAATATTATCTTATAAAATCAATTATCCAATAAAAAAATAAAATTGAAACCGGTAGATATTTAAATATTTAATTATCCTTTGTTATACAAAAAATAATAATAAATTTGATTACTCAAATTATTTATTTATTTATACTATTTAGCTCAAACAGTTTACAATTTAGTATTACATTTCATATATTAATTAAAAATACAATTAAATTTAGTTGGTATACATTCAAAACTAACAAAATTCAATATACAAAAATAGTAATATTATTTTTTTAATATAAATTATCGTTAAACTCCTTTGACCAACGTCTTATGAAGCCGAACATTGAACTAGCTTTATTAACGATGTTCTCGTAGTGGAGTTTAAATGATAGTTTATCATCGAAGTAAACTCCTAGGTCCTTAATTGAATGAACCTTTTCTAAGGTTTCGTTGTTTAGAGTATATCTAAAGGTAAATGGTTGGGTTCGACGTGTGTAACACATGAGTGCACATTTACTAATGTTTAGTAAAAGATTGTTATTAATGCACCAAGTATAAAATTTATCTAGATTTATCATCGACGTTGTTTTTTTGAAAATCTTCATATCATCAGCGTAAATTTTCAAATCGCTATTACAAATTATAAAAGCCACATCATTGATAGCAATAATAAATAACAGTGGTCCTAAATGACTCCCCTGGGAAACTCCAGAATTTGATATGAATGGTGATGAAAATGAAGAGCGGAATAAAACAGTATAGCTCCTATTAGTAAGATATGAGTTAACCCATTGTACAAATTTTGCAGGAAATCCTAGTTTTTTGAGTTTTAGTAAAATAATACTATGGGGTAAAACATCAAATGCCTTACTAAAATCGGTGTAAATTACATCCGTTTGGAATCCCGCTTCTATATTGACTAAGAAGGTTGATATCGATTCTACAAGGTTGGTCACTGTAGACTTCTTTTTCAAAAAACCGTGTTGATGGGTCGTTAAAAAGTTAGTGCAATGATTGTAGATATAATCAAAAATCATCAACTCAAAAACTTTAGGAATAGTGGAAAGTTTGGAAATTGGTCTATAATTATTTATCTAATTTTTTGCATTTTTTTTATGTGTAGGTTTAATAAAAGCTTTTTTCCAAATAGATAGGAACAGGCCACAGGTGATAGAAGTATTAAATATGATAGAAAGTGGAGCAGCCAAGGCATCTGAGCATTTCTTTAGAACTAGTTCAGGAACGCCATCAGGTCCAGGAAATATATTGTTCCCCAGGTTATTCAGATATTTCTTCACAAGACTATCGTCAATAATAATCTCTAAAAGTAGTTTTTGGATAGGCATCCACGTGGGAGAACTTTGTTTCATCAGCCATGAAAACTGTTTTAGGGTAAGAGGCAGAGAAAAATTCACAAAAGAATTGAGAAATGGTTTTAGCGGTATTACTTTGTTTCCCATTGAATTTCATGAAAACTGGGTACTCATCGCTTTTCCTTTTTGAGTTAATAAATTTCCAGAAGGCTTTAGGATTGTTAATGAGTGCCAAAGAAATGTTGTGAACATAGTTATTATAGCTTTGTTTAACAGATTGTTTGAACAGAAAGAAAAAATAGTTGAATGAATGGTAATCTGCTAGATTCTTGGTTTTCATGTATCTCTGCCATGCCTTGGTTTTTTTATTTCTTAACTTTCTAATATCCTTAGTGAACCAAGGCGGGCTTGAATTTGGATCTTTAATTTTAATAATAGGAATATAGAGTCGAAATGCCTCAAACATTAAATCATAAAACTTTTTAGTCATATCTTCAATTTCATTATTTCCAAATAAAGAAATGAAATCATAATTAATAAAAAAGTTATTGATATCATTAAAATTAGCCCTATTAAAGTCAAAACGAAAAGTGTGTGCTTCCTCGGGATCAGGAGGAGCATTAGTACATAGAGAGAAACATATAGGAGGATGGTAAGAATCAATTTTGACTAGTGGAAAAGGATAATCTAACATCGTTACGTTATTCCAATCTGAGCTGAAGATCAGGTCGAGTTGTCTTTCTTGCAAATTACATATAGGAGAAACTTGTTGTACACAATTAATATTGAGAGAGTCAATAAATGTACATTCAAGTTCACTAACTAGATTAGTTGGAATCAAAAATGATTCTTCGTCGTGGGAAATCCATCTTATATTGGGTAGATTAAAATCACCTAAAATAAGTATTTCATCATCAGAATTATAACTGTTGGACACAGCATCAAAAGCCTTATTGAATCTGTTATATACATCAATATTGGAGTTAGGAGGAATGTAACAATTAATTATATAGATATTTTTGAATTGAAACACTACTTTAACCACGACAGTTTCAAGATCATCAAACTCTAAAAAAGAAATTTGACTTGCGCAGATATGTTTTTTTATTGCAATTAAAACACCACCTCCTTTTGGGGTATTACTATCTATTTGACTGTACCTATCTTTTCTAAAAACTGTAAAAGACGAGTCGAAAATTTCCAGATCATTAATGGATGGAGCAAGCCAAGTTTCAGTTAAGACGTAAAAATCGTAGTCAAGTACAGTAGCATTAATATAAGTGTTTCTTGTTTTAGTTCTTAGACCTCGAACGTTTTACGTGCCATTAAAATAAATACTTGGTTGCTTTTGTTTATATTACTTTATTAGTTAATTTTATTTTAACATTATTTAATTCTTTGTTTAATTGGTTCTATCGGACAACCGCACAACTTTGAGTTTGATTCCAGAATGAATGTTATTATTTTCTTCCACGCAGATCGAACCAATTCAATGAATACATTTGGTGACGCTATTGGTCAAATACTCGTAATTCGATCGTCAAAACATGTATTCATTTTTCTTTTAAATATTATGCAATATGAATGCAAACATATGAATTCTTATTCTTATTGTTTTGTTTTCTTTTTATGAATAAAAGAACTTGTGTATCGTGTGTGGTATTGTGTAATTTAAATGCATACAAAATAATGCATTCGTGTTTTATTTTTGTATTATGTCTTATTGTTTAAATAAAGGAAATTGTGTAATATGTGAGGTATTGTCAAGTGCGTAATTTATGTGCACTTGACAATATTGAAAATATAATATTTGATTTTTGAAAGAAAAGTAATAATTAACAATTTCTTAAGAATTAGAATTGTTTGTTATTTATTAATATGGACAGGGTGCTCCATAACATCCCTCCCCCCTTATAAGAAGAAAGTTGAATTAGTTTTTGTTCGATCGTCATAGTTCGTTCAAAAATTAATAAGGTTTTCTTTTAGTCTCATTTGTATAATCAATTTATTCTTTCTTCTCTTTTTTTCTTTTTTTTTCGAATTATTAATTTATGTTTTGTGTTTTTTTTTTTTGTTGTGTTGTACGGTTGTTGTACATAATGATACAATTATTTAACCCTTTACCGCCGGCTACCAGTTCTCGTTGTACGATCGTGACGAATTTTTGAGAGTAGTCTATTTTTAGTCCAAGAATTACAAATTAAAAATTTTGTGGTGATAGTTCCGCCGGATCCGGAGTTGTGGTCTGTACTATATATAGTACAACCGGCGGATATGGGGTGCAAAAATCAATATGAAAAAATATATAAGAATGAAAAAATAAAAATCTAATATTTATGTTAACTTATTTATTTTTATTGAGAAGAACATAACCATCATAAAACATAAACATAAATTCTTTAAAAATTTTACATATGATATTCTGGAAAGCATTTTCTTTTTATACATAATGTTTTTCTACATATTTTACAAGAGTACATACTTCTTAAATGACACACGACACATCTAAGTTGAGTGTGCATTTTTTGAGGAACATGTTGAGTTTTTTCTTTTTCTACTGATGAAGAAGGGTTCCTTTTTTTGATTATAGAAGTGCTTGTTCTGGCTTCTTGTAATATTTTGCGTACTATAAACCTCCGAAAATTAAGCTGAAATGAAAATTTGTCATTGCTATTTCCTGATTGAATGTACAATTTCCATGCATTTACCATTGTTAAATCGATTAGATATGTGAAAATTACCCACCACCATTTTTTTCCTTTGATAGCAATTTTATACGAATTTATATTTTGATCAGCGTTGTTAACACCTCCCATGTTTGCATTATATGTTGCATAAACTTTTGGTTGACCAATTTGTAGTTTTTTACGGTCTACTTTGTACCAACGTTTTACGTGATGCAACGGGATCACGGTATCAAAATTTGTTAAAATTGAACATATTCTATTATCTTTCCATTGCACAGCAAGTAACTCAGTTGTACTATCATATCTATAATCAAATGTGCCACGAGATTTATTTTTAAATGTTTTATTTTATTTTATTTTTCAAATGGGCAATTTTTTAAACGATTTTCTCGAATGGTACATGTTGCTTCTGTTGGTTGTGGTATCATTTTCAAAAAATCAGTTACTGTTTTTGGACCAAGCTGAACCAACCGCTTATTTTCATAATTTTTGTAGCAACATACATCAATTTTTGTAGCAATAGTCAGAAGAGCTGCATAACATCCAATTCTTATATCCAAATCGAACAGGTTTTCTTTGAATGAACTGCCCAGCTGAATATTTCCACTTTTAAATAGAACCTCTGCCTCCACTTTTAAAATGGAACCCGTTAGTTACCTAAGTCATTATTAAGTCCTTCATTTATGTGACTTATTATTTCCAATCCAATTCCCAATATTATTGTTGAAATAGTGCTTAGAGGTATAATACTTTTAACATGTATACATAAGTGTGAATAAATTATGTTAATTTTTGTTAATTTTTACTATTATTCTTTTTATTTTTGTGTCTTTGACTAATTGCGTTTTGCATGTGTTGTATTTTTATATAAGTATTTATTTTTATTATTTTTTCTTTTTTTTTAAATTTCTTTAGTTTATAACTAAATAAATTGACTAATGCTTCTTCGGCATAATTTAAAATCGCGAAATTTTGATTTAGCCTATCTTGACATGTTGGAAGATAGTCTAAAACTATGATATAATTTTTATTTTTTTTTGATTGGAGATTTTAAATTGCTTCAACTTTTGACTTGTGAGCATATTGCTTATTGATTTTTGTTCTTTGATTTGCCTTGACATGTTGGAAGGCAAATCAAAGTTACTAGATTTTTAATTGTTTTTACCTTTTATGGATTATATTTTTGTTTGTTTTTAGTATTCTATCAATTTATTACTAATTACTAATTTCCTTAATCGTGTTTACTAATTTCCCCCTTTTTTTTGTTTATTTTTTGTTTTGCATGCTTGTTTTAAGCATTTCCTGACCCAATTCTCTCCTTACTAACACATTCTTCATTAAGGGTTATCACGTGCTTGTATTCTTTTTGAATATAATTAAAATATAATATTAAAGTTTAATTAATGTGAATTTAATATGATATATTTTTTTTTTTTTAATTTATAATTTTATATCTAATTACATTTTTTTTTTTTTATTATTTTATAGGTCAATTATACAAAATAAAGTTTAAAATTTACAATTTCATATTATGCAAAAATTTTTTTTTTTTGTTTTTTTTTTTTTTTTTTAAGCTTATTAATAATATGAAATTTAATACAAGATTTAACGTAAAATAAAAAAATTATTTTTAAATTTTTTTTGTTTTTGATTATAAAATTTTTGCAAAATGACAAATTAGGATAGGTCAGTATTATTTTTTTTTTTTTCAAGGTGGATTATATGCTTAGTATGCATTTTGTGATATAAAAAAAAAATCATTTAAGTAACATTTTATATTTATTCATATACATATATTCTTTTTTTTCTCTTTATTTGTGTAATATAGTTCATTACTCTTGGGTTTGGTTTTTTGAATGAATTGCTTTATTGCATTTTATTTTAATAAACTTTTTGTATAGTATGAATAGTAAAATGATTAATACGGTGACTATAATTATGGATGTTATAAGGGCAAAATGGGGACTGTGGCTTATGTTATATTGTTCCAATGTTCCGTGTTGTAATGTTTTAAAGTCAACACTAAATCTGTCTAAATTGAATTCCTCGTGTGGAGAGACAACGGTTATGTTGTAATTACCACTAACCGTTATGTTGGGGAACCTTTGAATGAATAAATGATGGGTTTACTAACTTGTAGGTCCGGAATCCGTTCTTCGATGTTAATTTACTGTGTGGCTGCCTTACAATTTGGTTTTAATCTAAAAATGCCACTGTCTTTTAACTTTGTTGTTGAAAGAAATCCGTCACATGTTACCTTAATAGAAATGGGTTTAGGAAGTACATATAGCCAAGCATTTGGTTCGTAAAGATTGAACCAAAGCTCATGTTGAAGTTTAAAAACTTTGATTTCACAATTTTCTGGATTTGCTTTGCCAGATAATAGTTTTATTTCACAGTTTTGTACCATCACACTATGATAAATTAGATTTTTGTAACAAATATTTAAGATATTTTCTTGAAAATTTGTACATTGCTTCAGATCTGCCCCGCTGAGAAAAAGATAGCGCTGGAGATCTTCGTTGATTGCGATATAGTCGCTATTTATTTTGATGTAATAGAATCAATCTGCTTTGTAACGTATTGGCAAACTTGTAGTCTTATAGATTCCGAAAACATCAGAAATTAACGGAATTTTTACTTCCATAAGCAAGTGTTTGTTTGTGTACAAGGGTTGCACTGAAACAATCGAATTTAACATACGCAAGTTCAATCGATTTAAGTTAAATGGGAATTTTGTATTAGTGGGCTGTTCTACTTGTATCTACCGAAGGGCTTCCATGAAAGTATTTGAGTTTACAAATTTATTGCTAAGCTTTCCCAATTTGAATTCTTGTACAAGATCAATTATTTAATTTTGGTTTGAGATTAATGTATTGGAAAAAGCAATTAGGGTTACCGATATTTCATCGAAACTATGTAATATTCTATTTAACTGGGTTACATTGTCTATTTGATATATTAACTTGTTTATCTGATCGCGTATTGTTCTGAAATTTGTATTCAGATTTTGTTCTGTAATGTTAAAACTGTGTATCAGTTCGGTAATGATAGTTGTTTGTGTTTCTTGCATATGAAACATATTTAATTGGTTTTTATTTACTGTTTCTAGAGCATTGTCAATTTGTTCTGCATCTTCGGAATCCATAGTTCCGAACAGAATACTTTGAATTTTACCTATACCGTTTATTAATCCTTTGCGAGAACCTAAGACTTCTCGTTTCTGCCTTTTCTCGCGTGGTTTATTGAACAGCTGGCTTATTATTACATTGTTTCTTTGAATTTCTAAGATGTAATTATGTAATAAGTCGACGTTGATTTTACAGTCGTCTAAAGGTGAATTTTCTTTGATAGTTACGCATAGTTTAGTAAGTGCGTCGAAATCTTCCTCTATTATTGAGGTATCATCGAAAAAATTTCCAATTTGTAGTTGATTTTTGCAGGTTACCAATTCTTTCTGTATATATTCCAGGTGAGTGCAATGGTAGCATTTCCGAATGACAGCTAATAAGTTGAAGGATGATTAATATGATTCTGGAACGAAGAGCAAAAGGGTGTGAGTGTATTAGCGACAGAGCTTAAAAAGAAGATGTAAGAAATAGCTTTAAAAGATTGTTATGTACAACTTTTGTTTTTCTACCTAACTTTATTAGAGAATTTACCGGTGATTTTATCTCTATTATTTCGTATGGACCCTGATATGATGGAGTGAGTTTTTTATTTGTTCGGTTTTTGATTTCAAGAAGATCTTTATCGCCTACCTGAAAAGTTGCAGGGTTTGAGTTTATATCATATCGTAATTTTGATTTTTCGTTAGCTTCTAAATGGATTTTCCGCGTTCTTCTTAATGATCCTATAAAATAATAATAAAAAAAAATGTAATTAGATATAAAATTATAAATTAAAAAAAAAAAAAAATATATATTAAATTCACATTAATTAAACTTTAATATTATATTTTAATTATATTCAAAAAGAATACAAGCACGTGATAACCCTTAATGAAGAATGTGTTAGTAAGGAGAGAATTGGGTCAGGAAATGCTTAAAACAAGCATGCAAAACAAAAAATAAACAAAAAAAAGGGGGAAATTAGTAAACACGATTAAGGAAATTAGTAATTAGTAATAAATTGATAGAATACTAAAAACAAACAAAAATAAAATCCATAAAAGGTAAAAACAATTAAAAATCTAGTAACTTTGATTTGCCTTCCAACATGTCAAGGTAAATCAAAGAACAAAAATCAATAAGCAATATGCTCACAAGTCAAAAGTTGAAGCAATTTAACATCTCCAATCAAAAAAAAATAAAAATTATATCATAGTTTTAGACTATCTTCCAACATGTCAAGATAGGCTAAATCAAAATTTCGCGATTTTAAATTATGCCGAAGAAGCATTAGTCAATTTATTTAGTTATAAACTAAAGAAATTTAAAAAAAAAGAAAAAATAATAAAAATAAATACTTATATAAAAATACAACACATGCAAAACGCAATTAGTCAAAGACACAAAAATAAAAAGAATAATAGTAAAAATTAACAAAAATTAACATAATTTATTCACACTTATGTATACATGTTAAAAGTATGAAGTACTACTGATTCAACGTGAACAACTACCTATACTACATGTATTACATGTCCTTCAAAAACTTATTATCTGTTTGAATAAAGCAGATTCTTTAGTTTAGACTTACTAATGTGAAAATCGAAGACATTAGAGTTATTGTTTACGTTACGCAACATTCTTGTAATTGGCTCATTCTTTCCATAATCCGTGCGATGAAACTTTAAACGAAAGAGGGCAGAATGCCTAAGAGAACGAAAGTTAATATTGAAGTTAATGTGTTCTAAAATACCAACCGAGTCAACTGCACCTGAGAGAATTTGGTGTACAAATATAATATCAGCTACTTCACGACGATTAAAGAGACTTTGCAGACCTAGAAGTTTAAGGCGGTCTCTGTAAGGGGGTAAGTTATATGGATCTGTCCATGAAAGACCACGAAGAGCAAAACGAACGAATCTACGTTGAACAGATTCAATCCTGTCTATGTGAACTTGATGAAAAGGTGACCATACCTGAGACGCGTATTCGAGTAATGGTCTTACCATAGTCAAATATAAAGCTCTGGTGACATATGGGTCGGAAAATTCTTTTGACCATCTTTTGATAAACCCAAGAGCTGAATTAGCTCTACTGACAATATTATCTACATGAGATCTGAAATTTAGCTCGGTGTCTAATAGAATACCTAAATCTTTAGTGGATGTTACATTAGAGACAATAACGCCGTTAATACTATAATAACGCGCTGATATTGCCGTTTTACGGGAAAAGGTGATGCTTTGGCATTTGCTAGCGTTGAGTGCTAGGTTATTATTACAACACCAAATAGCGAAATTATTAACGTCACTCTGAAGAAGATGAGATTCACGCGGAGATGAGATTTGTTTAAATATTTTCATATCGTCAGCGTACACTAGAATGTGAGAATTTTTTATAATATTATGTACATCATTTGTGGTTAAGATAAAGATCAGAGGGACTAAATGGCTACCTTGTGGGACACCCGATTTAGCAGTGAAGGGATCTGAAATATTAGACCTAAAACGGACGTGATACACTCTGTTGCATAAGTATGAACTCATCCAATCTATAATGAGAGGTGGAAATCCTAGAGCACGAAGTTTAAATAAAATGACACTATGGGACAATTTATCGAAAGCCTGACTAAAGTCGGTAGCAATCGAATCCACATCTAACCCCTTTTCCATGGAGTTGAGACTAAAAGAGACTAATTCGGTTAGGTTAGTAGTAGTGGATTTCCCTTTGAGGAATCCATGTTGAAAACAGGATAATAATGGCTTACAATTATTAAAGAGAGAGTCGTATACAATACTCTCGAAAAGTTTAGGAATACAAGATAATTTGGCAATGGGCCTATAGTTATTTATTTCAGCCTTACTTCCTTTCTTATGGATCGGAGTTATGAAAGAACTTTTCCATATACTCGGAAAAATTCCTGAAGAGAGGGACATTTGAAAAAGCATGCTTAAGGGTTGTGTTAGCGTGTCAATGCATTTTTTTAGAACTATTGGAGGTAAACCATCAGGCCCGGAAGAGTAATCATTCTTTAATTTGTTAATTTTGTAATGAACATCTTCATAATCGATATTGATCGACATTAGTGTGATTTGAGGAGAGTTACTTAGATAACTGAAATAGTCAGAGTCGGGCACGAAATTATTATCAGTGAAGGCTTGACTAAAGAAGTTTGCAAATAGGTTTGATATAACCTTGGAATCGTTAACGGAATTGTTTGCGTGTTTGAAAGTCATGGGATAGCCATCCGATTTCTTTTTTGAGTTAATAAAATGCCAAAACCGCTTAGGATCTAATATTAAATCAAATTGTATTTTGACTATGTACTCATCGTAAAGACTTGTACATAGTTCAGAAAATTCGGAAAACGCACTAAGATATCGGTTATAATCAATTGGATCTCTTGACGATAGAAATTTTTTCCATAATTTATTTCTTCGATTGCGTAGGGTTCGAAGATGTTTGTTGTACCAGGGTGGAGCCGAGGACAAATTTTTTTGAATTGATATTGAAACACACCGCGTGAGGCAGTTAAATAATATAGAGTAAAAATTACTAATTGAGCTATTTAAATCAAGATTATTTGAAAGCAATGTACTGAAATCAATTTCAGATAGTATTCGTTTAGTCTGTCAAAATCGGCACTTCGAAAATTGAATTTGTAGGTATTTTCAGAATCTACATTATCATTACCATTCTCAAAAGAAAAAAACAGAGATAAAGGAGGATGGTATAGATCGATTTTAGAAAGAGTGTGTTCACTAGTCTCTACCAGACAGTTGTTTGCGTTACTTGAGAAAATCAGATCCAGTTGTCTATTTAAGTTATTTTTTACCCAACTGATCTGATGGAGACCACAAGCAGTAAGTCTGTCGACAAAAACAGTTTCTTTTAAAGATGACACATTACCCGCAATATAATGTGTTTCATCTTCTGATTGGGTCCACTGTAAATCAGGTAGATTGAAATCACCAAAAACAATAATGTCGTCGAGACCATCTGCAGAATTACTAACATAATCGACCGCGTCTAGGAACTGCTGATATACATCAATGGGGCTGGTGGGGCGGACGTAAAAGCACACAATGTAGATACTCTTACGTTCCAATCTCATTTTGACACAGATGACATCTATATCATCTGTATTTGGAATCTGAAACAAGGAGCAATCGTAGTCAATTCGACTTGCAATTAAAACTCCACGGCCCACAGCATCACAAACGGAATCCACATCCTTTCTAAAGACATTAAAATCAGAGGAAAAGTACTCGGTACTCAAGAAGCTATTGCATAAATTGGTTTCAGTTAAGATAAACATATCAAAAGGTAGTTTTTGAGAGTTTAAAAATACATCAGGAGCCTTAGAACGAAGTCCCCTTACATTTTGATAATAAAGGGACAAGCATTTCAGTTTTTTGAGTTATTAAGACTTCCAATCGGCGGCAATACTGCAGTATTCGCTTTAGAACTTTGGACAAATTCTTTGACAAAAGTGCTACTGGGCCATATTGATGGAGATAATAGTAAGTTAAACATAGAATCAGGAACATACATTTTAAAAGAAGCGACGCTACTGTTGGCTCTAGAAATTTTTTTGCATTTTATCAAGTTTAAATTATCACTAATGTTGTGTGATAGTAATTTGTTTTTAGCAAAATCAATAACTTGTTGCGGTGTTGAGGCATGATGCAACCTTGAGATAAATACGACTCGTGATGGAGGGACTGATATTAGCGATGGGATATGGAATGAAGAAGTATTATTATTGTTATAGTTCGGTTCACTTGAGTGTACAGAGGTGTCGTGATTAAAAAAGGAGGGTGGGAGAGGAGGTATTAACTCGGCAGCTTGAGTTACGACTGGGTATGCCGCATCAACTTCACGTAATTCCTCAAGTAAGGAAGTTGTTTGAACTGAAGTTGAAGAAGGGACTCTCAAAGTTTTTTGTACTTCATTTAATTTTTTTAGGTTGTTAGAAATATTATCGAAGTTATGATTTAGGTTTCTAAAGTTTAGACTGAATTCATTTATAGAGCTTATAGTTTTATCACTATTTTTCAGTGTAACTAAAACTCTGTCAATTTTACCATCTATAACGCTGTTTAGTTGTGAAAATTTTTCATTACAAGACTTATACAAATCATCCGTAACAGAGATAGCTTTGTTTTGGTCAATCAAAGATTTATTGATTTTGGAAATTTTGTCGTCAATATTATCAAATTTAATATTGATGTCGTCAATTGCGTTACAGATCAGGTCGAAACATCCTAACTTACTGAAAATTTTATTAAAATTATTATTGAAATCATTTCTATGCTTTTCAAACATATCATTCATTTTTGAAAATAGCTCATTATTTTCAGTAAGAATTTCTTTGAAACTGAAAATTGTTTTGTTCACTTTAGAACAATCATGACAGTAATAAAACAAATTAGTATTGTTTATGTCACTAAGATTTCTAGTTGATTTCAAACCCGCACACGTCGGATGAAATTTTTTCCCGCAATCTCCATAGCACGATATCCAAACTCTGCTCAGATCTCTCACATTACAAGTTAGAGAAGCACAAGACGTCATATTCACAAAAAATAATAATTGATGTTCAACACCACAAAAAATCAAGATTAAAAAAAAAAAAAAAAAAAAAAAAAAATAGTAAAAAATATCGACAATTATTATTTAATGCTATTCTGAGTATATATATAAATTTTATATAAGGAAATATAAAGAAGATAATATTATTACTATTATTACTACTAATATTACTATTCCTATTATTACTATTACTGCATTAATACAATAATTATTATTATTATTTACTGTTAATATTACTACTAACTTTATTTTATTTTGACAAATAATACTAGGTAAAACTGATAAAACTGACGAATTTTTGAAGATTTTAATTTATTAATCTTCATTTAATTTCTTTTTGATACTTTTTTTTTTTTTTTTTTTTTTTTTTGTTCTACTTGTATCTGCCGAAGGGCTTCCATGAAAGTATTTGAGTTTAAAAATTTATTGCTAAGCTTTCCCAATTTGAATTCTTGTACAAGATCAATTATTTGATTTTGGTTTGAGATTAATGTATTGGAAAAAGCAATTAGGGTTACTGATATTTCATCGAAACTATGTAATATTCTATTTAACTGGGTTACATTGTCTATTTGATATATTAACTTGTTTATCTGATCGCGTATTGTTCTGAAATTTGTATTCAGATTTTGTTCTGTAATGTTAAAACTGTGTATCAGTTCGGTAATGATAGTTGTTTGTGTTTCTTGCATATGAAACATATTTAATTGGTTTTTATTTACTGTTTCTAGAGCATTGTCAATTTGTTCTGCATCTTCGGAATCCATAGTTCCGAACAGAATACTTTGAATTTTACCTATACCGTTTATTAATCCTTTGCGAGAACCTAAGACTTCTCGTTTCTGCCTTTTCTCGCGTGGTTTATTGAACAGCTGGCTTATTATTACATTGTTTCTTTGAATTTCTAAGATGTAATTATGTAATAAGTCGACGTTGATTTTACAGTCGTCTAAAGGTGAATTTTCTTTGATAGTTACGCATAGTTTAGTAAGTGCGTCGAAATCTTCCTCTATTATTGAGGTATCATCGAAAAAACTTACATTATTCAAATTAAACAAAAATTTCCAATTTGTAGTTGATTTTTGCAGGTTACCAATTCTTTCTGTATATATTCCAGGTGAGTGCAATGGTAGCATTTCCGAATGACAGCTAATAAGTTGAAGGATGATTAATATGATTCTGGAACGAAGAGCAAAAGGGTGTGAGTGTATTAGCGACAGAGCTTAAAAAGAAGATGTAAGAAATAGCTTTAAAAGATTATTATGTACAACTTTTGTTTTTCTACCTAACTTTATTAGAGAATTTACCGGTGATTTTATCTCTATTATTTCGTATGGACCCTGATATGATGGAGTGAGTTTTTTATTTGTTCGGTTTTTGATTTCAAGAAGATCTTTATCGCCTACCTGAAAAGTTGCAGGGTTTGAGTTTATATCATATCGTAATTTTGATTTTTCGTTAGCTTCTAAATGGATTTTCCGCGTACAGTCATAACCATTTTGTAACCTGGCTTTGAGTTCCAGAGCATAATCATCGTAATTATAGAGTGGTTCTATGGATCTCGTTAACGAAAAGGGCACCTCTGGCTTGAAACCGAAAAGTATTTCATATGGAGTGAAATTTGTTGAGGTGTGCGCGGTGTTGTGTTATAACAGAATACTGCATAGTCTATCCATGTATCCCAGTTATCTGGATTGTTGCTGGCATAGCTACGAAGGTAATCTCCTAATGTACGGTGTGATCGCTCCAGAGCACCGTTACTTTGTGGGTGATATGGACTAGTTTGAATTTTCTTAATTTTTAACAACTTGCACAGATTTTTGAATAGGTTGTTTAGAAAATTTGAACCTTGATCAGTTAGTATAAATTTAGGGATTCCAAAAACACAGATTATTTTACGCACATAGCTCTCTGCTATTGTCTTTGCTTCTTAATTTGGAATAGGTATTGCCTGAATATACCGTGTCAAATCATCTTGAAAGGTGAGCAGATATTTATTGTTATTCTCGGAAATTGGCAAGGGGCCAACTATATCCAGAGAAATTTTTTCGAATGGTCTTTTTGACGTAGTGGTTATTACCATTGGCATTTTTGTTTTATTATACGTTTTATTCTTCTGACAGGATTCGCAAGCCTTAATATACTTTTCTATATTTCCATACATGTCTTTCCATTTATATTTTGATTTTATTCTTTTGAAAGTTCTTTTTATTCCCTGGTGACCTCCTAAAGGTGCATTATGATACTCGTAAATAATTTGCTTAATTTCGTTTGGGTCTGTTAACTCTATTATATTCGAATTTGGTGCAATATTTATGTTAGGGTTAGATTCAGAGTATAAATTTGCAAGTTGGTTTGAATTAGATAAATTTGCATTAGGTATTTGAGTGATTCCAGTTTCCGGACTGTCAGAACGCTTCGCTTTGCTTCTGATAACCACGTTAACTTGGTTAGTTTCCAGGCGCGACAACGCATTTGCATTAGAATTTAAATGTCCCGATTTATGAATCACTATGAATTCATATTCTTCGAGGTTTATACGCCAACGAATAATTCTCGAGGAGGGATCTTTTACATTGAAGATCCATAACAAGGATTTATGGTCTGTTACTGTTGTAAATTTCCGACCAAATATATACGGACGGAAATAAGTAACGGCCCAAACTACAGCGAGAGCTTCCTTTTCCGTCGTTGAATAGTTCTTTTCTGCTTTATTCAATACCCTACTAGCATATAAAATCGGCAAGTCTTGTTGCTCTGAATTGCACTTTTGTGAGAGTACTGCGCCTATTGCTTCATTACTACCATCGGTAGTTATGTAGAAAGGCCTCTCGAAATTGGGATATTGTAAGATTGGATGTTCTGTGATAGCATTTTTCAACAAGTTGAAAGATTCATCACAGAAAGCATTCCAATCGAATACGGCGTCTTTTCTTAACAGTTTGTTAAGTGAAGTCCACTTTCCGAAATTTTTAATAAATTTTCGGCAGTAGCCCACCAATCCTAAAAATGACTTAACTTGTTTAGCCGTTTTTGGTGGTAGTATGCTTTTTACCGCTTTTATTTTATTAGGGTCCGGCTTGGTGCCATTTTCGGAATTTATATGACCCAAGTACATGACCTCTTTGTGCAACAACTTAGATTTCTCTGGTTGTAACTTCAGAATAAAGTGTTGTAAAGCTTCTACAACTTCTACCAGTTTTTTTTATTATGGTCTTGTAAGTTTTTGGCATAAATGACTATGTCATCCAAATATACTAGACATTTTATTCCCTGTAACCCGGTGAGCACTATATTCATAAGCCTCTGAAAAGTGGGTGGTGCATTTCGTAGTCCGAAAGGCATTCGGTTAAACTCGAAATGACCATGGTTGGTACTGAACGCTGTTTTAGGCTTGTCGGCTTCATGCACCTCTATTTGGTGAAAGCCGCTGGCCAGGTATAACGTACTGAAATACCTTGAATCACCTAGTTGCCCTAAAATATCTTCGATATTCGGGAAAGGATAAGCGTCAGGTATTGTGATTTCATTTAGCTTGCGAAAATCTACAACTACCCGCCACTTGTTTTTTCCATTTAATCCTGACTTTTTAGGTACAACTAATAGTGGGGAATTCCAAGGACTGCAGCTTGGTTGTATCACTCCATCCTTGAGCATTTCCTTCACTTGGGTGTTAATCTCAGGGTTATGAATTTGGGCTAATCACTATAGGGACGAGTATTTGTAGGGTCTGTTGGTATTTCGTGTGTTGTAGCTGTGGTGGTAGACAGCTTGTCTCCTTTTAAGAAAAACATATGATTGTATTCCCTACATATTTCTAGTATTGATGTCTGTTCCTCTATGTTTAAATGATCTAAAATCAAATTCTCGGTTAGTTTACTGAGTCTGTTTTCCATCACGTTCTGGTTTGTTGCTTGATTTATTCTGAAAATATCGTAGTTCGTTGTGGACTCGAACTCGACTTATTCGAAATTATCTCCTATTTCTATAGTTTTGTCATTAGTATTTAACATACTCAGATATTCATAACCGTTTTGTGGGTATACCAAACTGTTGGGAACTATTAAACCAGTATTTTCCTTTTGTGGATTTGTTAGGACCAAAGCTTCTTCTGTAAAGGACACTGGTCCATATTTAAAAAAAATTTCGGATCTGCCTGGAATAGCAATCAGATTTTCTCTGGTTTCGAAATACATTGGTACGCGTTTGTTGTGAAAATGGAAATCGATTTGATGCTTGTCAAAATTTATTATTGCTCTTGTTTCATTTAAAAAGTTTTCCCCGATTATGCGATCTTGCATAATGGGAAAATTTTATTATACTATGTGGAATAGTATGGGATATATATCCTTCTTTGCATTAGGTACTTGTATATTTAAAACTGGGGTACCTAAAGTTTTAATAGTTTCTGTGCTGATTCCATTCATTTTGATGGAAGAAATTTTCACTTCCGTGTTTACTTTGAGGACGTTTAATTTGATTAGACAGACAGTTGCACCTGAATCTATTAGTGAGATTTAAAGACTTAAAGACAGTACTACGAAAAATTTGAGTTCCTGCTTTACTTAGAAAAACTTCAGGAAATGGTTTGCAATGAGGTTCTAAATTTTCCTCTTGCTTTAGATTTGAGTTTTTTTTGATTTGAGTTAGATATAATTTTTTTTTATTTATATGAAGGTTGGATTGGGATTTTATTTTTTCTTCCAATTCCAAACTTAAATTTTTTTTATTTGTTTGAGGGTTGGATTGGGATTTTATTTTTTCTTCGATTCCAAAGTTAAATTTTTTTTATTTATATGAGGGTTGGATTGGGATTTTATTTTTTCCTCCAATTCCAAACTTAAATTTTTTTAATTTATTGAGCATCTGAGATCTAATCTTGAGCCTCGTATCGGATGCCTGTCGATACTAGCTCCTTGGAGTTTTCCTGTTTTGCTGAGCTACCCGCTGTACGTTTCCTACACTCGCTTAGGTCGTGGCCCTTGTGTTTGCAATATCGGCAGTATTTTTCCTTATTTACTACGGCCACTTGTGTTCTTGGGTGTGTTTGGTTATGATTCGGAAATCTATTTAGGTTTTGGGCAGAAGAATGGCCCGAAGACCTTGAATTTTTTTTTTTTTTGTTTTTGTCTTCAGAACATTGGTTCTTAAATGTGAAGAAGACAATAGGTCCGAGGTCTAAGGGATTGGGGCCGAAACTCTATATCACGGGTTTAAATTGTATTTTTCTGGGAAAAGGTTATTAATAATTATTTTAAATAATTTTTAAAAAAATTTCTCGTTGGTCCGACAGTCCAGAAGTCGTGTCCAAAGGACCTTGAACAAAAAAAAAAACAAAAAAAATGTTTTTTATACATATCTTGATACGTAATGAACATTATTGACACTTTGATTTTTGAACAATTTTTTTGTTCAAGGTCTTTGGTCCTGACTTCTGAACCGCGGACCAATCCGAAAAGTTTTTAAAAATTATTTATAATAATTATTAATAACGTTTTCCGAGAAAAATACAATTTAAACCTGTGATATAGAGTTTTGGCCCCAATCCCTTGGACCCCGGACCTATTGTCTTCATCACATTTAAGGACCATTGCTCTGATGATAAAAAAAAATTCAAGGTCTTCGGTCCCGACACTTGGGACACCGGACCTCTTGTTTGCATCGTGCTTATAAGCTATTGTACTAAAAACAAGTTAAAAAAAAAACAAAAAATCAGGGTCTTTGAACCCGACTTTTGGGACGCCGGACCTCTTGTTTGCATCGTGCTTATGAGTCATTGTACTAAAGACCCTTTATACTAAAGACAAGTTAAAAAAAAAAAAACAAAAATTCGAGGGCTTTGTGAGATGGGACCCGAACCAATTTTTAATGGAGGCTGTTCAATTTCTTGAACTTGGCACTTTCCACCAGTCACCACCTAGAAGATGTAGTTCATATGAGACGATCGCGTTGAAGACACACACATTGATTCTACTCTATTCAATATTATTATTACTGAATTATTTACACTGTTATGATATACAACCTCTTTACAACAGGTAAAAGTTGTCATTCAGAATAGCAAAATTCGGTTGTGTTGTCTATTGGGTTGAGTTGTGTAGAGACAACTCAACTAAATACTGTTGTGAATGGGAATAGCACCCTTAATTCTTGTTTCTTTAATAGTGTGTGCTTGTTTATATTTTAATATGAAATAGTAAGATCGTAATGTCCCTTCTCAACTCTAATCTTTATACGATCAAACTACTTTTGTATATCTTTATATATTAACGGTCTTTGATAATAGCTTATGTATATCTAAAACTGAAAAATTTTCGAAAATTTTTAATTCTATGATTTTGACAGGAAAACTTAATTTATCTTAAGATCTTATGTAAAAATATATTTTCAATTTTAAATTTTCTTAAGTTAACATTAGATATTTTGTTAAAATTTAAAAAAGAAATAGGCGACAAAACTAATTTTTTCAAACTATCTTAAGTAAATATAATCTAGTATGCAAAAATCTTTAAATTTTTCCATGGCAACTTATGTTGGCATTAGTTGATTTATCGTGTGCATAAATAAACAGTAATTATACTTAAGTGTTAAAGAATTACTTTTGATTTAAAAAAAGTTATATAAGCCCGTACTTAGTGCAATAACAAAAATAAAAATTATTAAATAAATAATTGTTATCTCAATTAAAAAATCTAATAAAGATAAAAAAGTTTCATAATTTACTATAATATATTGAAATAATTAACGACAAAGATGGATAGAGCTCATAAAATATTGGATATGGCAAAAATAAAAAATAAAATGAAACGAAAAGATAAAAGTTTGACAAATCCCAGAAAAAGGCATCACACATACAAATACTTTGTAGAATTAAATGGTAAAAGAAATGGAGTTTATCAGTAATGTTTCAGATACACTTTTTGTAAAACTGAGCAATTTATAAAAACAATTGTTAAAAAAAAAATTACAGATGAAGGTCCGTTACAAATTACCGATTTACGAGGAAAACATCCAGGACCTAAAAAATATCTACTGAAAATGAAAAGAATATTATAAATTTTATTACCAGCTTTCCGTCTTACGAATCACACTATACAAGAAGGGACACCAAAAGATATTTAGCACCAGATATATAACTAAACTCTACTGATTATATTGCGAAAATTTGGTCATTCTATTTCGCTTAATTCAGTAAAATATTTAATACCCTTAATTTGAAATTCAAAAAACCTAAGGTAGACACCCCACAAATGCGATATATTTAAAATTAAACTTGATTTTACAAATGAGGAAGAAAAATCAAATATAAAAGATGAACAATTGGAATATCACATAAATTCTGAATACGCAAATCAATCAAAAAATAAAGACTAAATGTGTGCTAAATTAGATTCTACTCTTAAAGTTTTTAAATTTGATCTCCAACAGTGTTTGCCAACACCATTTCTAAAATCATTTATTTCATTTTACAAACGGCCCCTTTGGACATTCAACCTTACGGTACATGATTGCGATACTAATGAGCCCATTTGTTACATGTGGCACGAAGCATTAGCTAATCGTGGAGGGAATGAGATTTCATCGTGTATTTATAGTAATTTACATAATATGTAAACCCAAGTTAAACATATCATTTTTTATAGCGATTTGTGCCCTGGGCAAAATAAGAATTCGATAATTTCAACAATGTTTGAAACATATATGCAATTGGGAACTAATCTGGAAATTATAGATCCCAAATTTCTTCTACCTGGTCATACTCATATGGACTGTGACGTAGATCACGGTATGATTGAAAAAAAGAAGAAAAAAACAACAGTTAAAATTTATCACCCGCGTGATTGGTTCCAATTTATAAGAACTGTTGGCGTAAAAAGGAAATTCATTGTGAAAGAAATGACGAACTGTGAATTCTTAGATTTTTCGTCATTATCAAAAGAAATTTTTTTAAAATGGATCAAAATTTGTATGGCAAAATATTAAATGGTTAAGATACACTAATGATTTCGGTTCAATTTGTTATAAGACGCCTTTGAAGGAAGATGAACCTTTTAAAATTTTAAATATAAAACGGAGAGGATTTAATTCAGTTAAAGAAAATGACTTACGCAGATGTTATTCTACTGCAATTAAAATTAATACAAAGAAGAAATAAGATCTGTTGGAAATGCTTCCACTAATAGACGAGTGTCATCATAATTTTTATCAGAGTCTTAGTACTGAAGAAGTGTTGGATTACCATCCTGATTTAACAGAATTTGATGAAGACGTATAATTTTTTATTTTCAATAAATTTCTTGTTTAAAAAAATATTGATATACTACTCAAATCTCTGATATACTCTAAAATATTGATATACTACTATTGATGAATTTATATTTAAAATTTGTAATCAATAATTTTGGTATTAAAATATTAAATTTCAACAGTCACTTTTAGTTTTAATAATTATTATAATATTATTTTTGTATTAACTTTAATTTCTTTTCATAGGTTTTGTTTTAAATGAAAAATGAATAAAAACTTATGTTAACTTAATACATATCTTCAATATTTCATAATCTCTTAAATTCACTTAGGAAAAGAAAAAGTTTTGTTTATATTTCGACGTAGTCGCTTATGTGATTTAAGACATTGTTTTAGTACAAACTGATTTTTTCGTAAGCACTTATTTACGTTACTTATTTACTCAATATCGTGAAAAACAAAAATTTTAGACTAAATCGTTAATTATACAAAATGCACATTTTTGACATAAGTGGTTTTGTCATATTGCCACAGATATATTCATATGAGTGTATACTGTAAAATATAGTTATTTCATAGAAAGATAGAAATAAATAAAAATGAGAATTTTATTTCGCTGTTTTTTCACCCCTGTTTCTCTTCCTCCATATGTGGGTCCTCATATCAGGCGCGTAATACAAAAATTTTTCTTCAAAAATTTATATGAGATAACACTTCTTATTAATTTATATATTCTTTGATAAAATGTATGTGATTTCTTATTCTTTTTCAGTTTTCAGTCAAGTCAATATCAAGCTAATGATGTTTAATTTGAATATTGTAAGCTATGAGCACATTTGTATTAATAAATATATGTATATAGTTATATTTTTTTTTTATTTCATATGAATAATTGTTGTTATTGTAAATGCTTTATGAAGTTATGAATATGTAAGGATTAAGGCTAACACAAATTATCAGGCTGAGACACTCGGAGAGGAAAGCTCAATTGTAGGCCTGTTTTAAAAAAAAAAAATACACGCCTACTCATGAGAAAAAATTTATTTATTTATTTATTTATTTAGTTTAGCTCAAACTTCATAACAATAATTATTATTGTTTTTTTTTTTTTGTTTTTACAATACAACATAACACATTCAATTTACAAATTAAAATTATATCTAACTTAGAACTAGTTAAAATACATTGAAATAAATTGCACACATATTTTAATTACTACAAATTATTTATATAATTTACGTTTTTGAGTCTGTTTCGAAAGTGTGAAGTCAATATAGTTTATGTGTTTATTACCAATTAGTAACATTCTATGAATTGGCTCATAATTGCCATAATTGGTCCTATGAAAACTTAATGTAAAGAAGTTTGTATTTCGTAGGCGATTATTTGAATTAATGTTGATGTTATTCAAAATCTGAGGAGAAGCAATGTTTCCTTTAATAATTTCAGTAAGAAATATAACATCCGCCACTTCTCGTCTTAATTTCAAAGTTTTCAAATGAATTAAGTTCAATCTATGCTCATATGGCGGTAAAATTAATGGATTTGACCATTGGAAATTACGCAAAGCAAATCTTAAAAAATTTTTTTGCACTGCTTCAATCCTGTTAATATGAACATCAGAGAAAGGTGACCAAACTTGACTAGCATACTCCAAATTTGGTCTAACGAGACTAGAATACAAAGATTTGAGAACATAGGGATCGTTAAATTCCTTTGACCAACGTTTAACAAAACCTAGCATAGAATTAGCTTTATTGATAATATTACAAAAATGTGATTTAAAGTTAAGCTTGTCGTCAAAGTAAACCCCTAAGTCTTTAATTGAGCTCGTTTTGGAAAGGCTAATACCATTTAACGAATAATTAAAATAAACCGGATTACGTCGACGTGTGTAACACATAAGTGCACATTTATTCACATTTAAAAGAAGATTATTAGCTGTACACCATTTAGAGAAGTTATCTAAATCGCCTTGTCATCCGCGTAAATTTTCAGTTCACTATTAAGAATTACTGAACAGACATAATTAACCGAAATTATAAAAAAAGCGGTCCTAAATGACTGCTTTGTGGGACTCCTGAATTAGCATAAAAAGACTTAGAAGTATTTTTTCTAAATAAAATACTATAAGATTTATCAGTTAGATATGACTTAACCCATTTCAGAAAGAATTCTGGGAAACCAAGTATCCTTAATTTCAGAAGTATTATTGCATGTGGTAAAACATCAAAGGCTTTACTATAATCGGTATAGACAACATCCGTTTGAAAACCTGCTTCCATATTTCTCGTAAAAGTTGAAACAGACTCAACAAGATTAGTAACTGTGGATTTTTGATCCACAAAACCATGTTGGTTGTGAACTAAAAAAGATTTACAGTGATAATAAATGGAATCATACAATATTAACTCAAAAAGTTTAGGAATGGATGAAAGTTTTGCGATTGGTCTATAATTAGTGATTTCATTTTTGGCGTTCTTCTTCGGAACTGGTCTAATAAATGAATGTTTCCAAATAGAGGGAAAACTGCTGAATTTAAAGAAGAATTGAAGATGAATGACAGTGGAGTTGCTAAGGCACTTCAGCATTTATTAAGTATAACTTCGGGAATACCATCTGGTCCAGGAAAGTTATTAGTCTCAAGATTGTCCAAATATTTTTTTATTAAAGCTTCATTAATATCAATATTAGACCAAGTAGTTTTAGGAAAATCATTTAAACGAGAAAAATCATCATTATTTGGTGCGAAAATTGAGTTAGTGTACGCTGAACTAAAATATTCGCGAAAGAAATTAGATATTATTTCTGAAACATTACTAGACATTCCATTGTATTTCATATGAGTAGGAAACTCAACACATTTCCTTTTGGAATTGACAAATCTCCAGAAATGTTTTGGATTAGATATTAATTTAGAAGACATTCCACGAACAAAATCGTTATAAAGTAATTCCGAAAATGCTTTGAATTCATCAAAAATGCTTTTAAATATATTATAATCGTAAGGATTCTTTGATTTAACATAACAACACCAAGCTTTATTTTTTTTATTTCTAAGTTTCCTCAAATCTGAAGTGAACCATGGTGGACTCGAAAAAGGGTTCCGGTCTTTAGATATTGGAACAAATTGCCTAAAACCTTCAAACATAATTTCATAAAACCTATTCGTCATTTGGTTAGTATCCATATGATTAAATATGGAAGAAAAGTCATAGGAAATAATGAATTCGTTTAAAGCATCAAAATTTGTTTTCTTAAACTTAAAACAATAAGACTTAGTAACATCCGATTCAATTGGCGAATTTATAAAAAACGTAAAACTTAAGGGAGGATGGAATTGATCAATACCATAGAGTAATCATATAAGTAGAGTATTCACGTAGAACAATATTTGTTAATCATTTTCTTCTAAAAATGCCGTCCCATTTTTACTCAAAACACGAAAATGCCGTCCCATTTTTACTCAATACCCCAAAACACTCAAATATAATTTTCGAAACTCAATTATTTTTACTCAAAATTTTTTTTTTATTGAGAAGAATATTTCATACAATGCCACTATACTTCTAGCCTATTCATAGAATGATTTTTTCGGAATTTTATCGAATTACGATTTCGTTTTAAGTTTTGTTTTAGTTTTGTGTATAAAGTTTTGCTCTCCCAGTGACTAGGCTAGGAGTATAGAGGCATTGTTTGATAATTTGAAAAGTATTTACATACCTATGTACTTTTGATTTATATGAAGAGTGTATATCATTAATATCGTATATGTGTTCACCATACATTTACATATCTAATTCAATACAAAAAATATGTGTATATAGAAAAATGTAAACAAAAAAACACAATTAATCGCAAAGATAATGAATGAAATTGTATCCATACAATAATAGGTCAATGATAGCATCACATAATCCAGAATTTTTTTTAAAAAATAATGCTAATAAAAGAATAAAATTTATTAGTAATGCATTACAAATCGTGAAGTTTGTACGGAATACCGTTTTGTTTTCTTTTCTCAGAAGTTGGTTAAAAATCGTATTTCTATTTCAGATGAAATAATTTCTGAAGAAATAAAAACAGCCAACAATCCATATAAAGAATAAAATGTCCAGTTTTATTTTTTTAAATTTTGATAGCTTGTTTGTTTGTTTGTATTCATAATTATATTATGTATTCATATATATACTATTCATATTATTATCTACGGTAAGAAACAGACAAAATTAACAAAACCAAAATTGCTGAAAATTTAAAAATACATGTAGGTACCTACTTTTCAGTATACTTTTCAATAGAAATTAATTTGAATTATTTTTAATTTTACAAAACCAACATTAATTTTTTTGTCCCTTTCTTCTATAAAATTTGAAATCACAAATTTCATAAATCACATTGACCAAGTCCAAATAAAAATAATAATTCTTCAAATTTTAAAAATTAAAGCAAAATAACAACAAATCCAGCAATAATATTGAATTCTTTCAATTTCTAAAAAAAAATTCAATACTTTGATTTGTAATATTATTTGTGGTCTATTGAAAGGACTTTAAATGCATGTATAGTTTTTTTTATACATATTGTGTAATTTTTAATTTTTATCACATAAGTAAAGTAGAAATGCGAGCAGCGAAATAAAGAAGTATTTATATACTGTAGCTAGCATCATAAAGGAAGTATAATAAGAGAAACTATGCGGAACAAATTTTGTGACGATTTTTTTTTGCTTAAAAATTTTTTGAAAATACCCCATACACAGTAGGACCTAGATAAACTCACTTTAAAAATTTGGAATAACTCATTTTAATGTCTTCGTTAACAGAAACTCATACAAAATATTGAACTAAAATTTTTTCTTTTATGCAGGTTCAACTGTATAGATTCTAGCTTTGAGAGAGAGAATCTTAAAATGATTTTAATTCTTGTTGTTTTTTTTTTGTTTTTGCTTTTATATAACATACATATAGTGTAGTAGCGGCAATGAGGTAATGTTGTGTATGTCGTATCAAATACACACTTGTTGGGTAGATGTAGAGTATACCATAATATGAAATGCATGGTGTCGGGACAAAATTTCAAAGACACAATTACATATTTAAAAAAATTAAATCCCAATTTAAGTTTTTATAAAAAATTTGAAATTATTTGGTTTTGTAATGAAGGTACTTTTTTTTCTTAAAAAAAAGTAAGAATACTAAGTGGTTATGTTGAAGTCCGAAGCGGAATATCCCCGAAAAAAATTTCCGACCGGAATACGAAAAATATCAGTATTCTGAAATCCATTCGACTGCCAAGTCTGTGCACAAATCAAATGTTTCGGAATTTTTTTTTTATTTCAAATAAAAAAGGCGTTGACAGTTTAAGTTTTTTTTTATTTATTTTGTAAAAAGTTATAAATTTTTTAATAATTACATAACGTAATATGTACATAAATTAAAAGTAAAACTTATACATTTTTAATTACATATGTAGGTATATACAAATTAAAATTTAATAGTAATTTTTTGTTACACATTAGATTTTGTTGAAAACGATAAAAGATATTATTCGTTTGAAGCGCTTTTTTAATTTGTAATTTCGACGGACTTCAGCATAACCACCTAATTCTTATATAAAACAATTCTTATAAAAATATAAAACAAAATCATATTTTGAAAGGAATTATTAATCAACTACAGATTTTGACAATTTCTTCCACATTTTATAATGATTAATAAAAATTTAAACATTTAATTGTTTTAAATATGAAATTTTGTCTTTATGAAATTTTGTCCACATGTAATTTTGTCATGGAACCAAAATGTTACATTTTTAATGCAAACACAAACAACTTACTTTAAATTGGAAATTCATAAAGAAAGGAGAATTAAAAAATTTTAATATAGAAATAGAATATTCAAAAATAATGTTCACGTTCATTGTTAATATATTATGATAAGTTAATCTTAATAACCTACACTCTACCTCTACTATGCACTATACACTAAGAAATCAAGGAATACATGCATATATATGAATTACGATAGTGTGCAAAATCCTTACTTACTGCAGTGTGGCACAAAAAAGATAAGCACATTGAAGTAATTGAAAACATAAATTAATAAATTATTTATTTTTTCTAATATTATAATATTGTTAATACTAGTAATATTATAATAAATTTAAGAAATTATTTTTGTTTATTTAATTTTTCATTTTCATTTTTATATTCAAGTTATTTATTTTTATTACATTCAAAGTGTTTATTATTTTATTACACTTCAATTCTGCCTTTTCTCTTTGTTTAAAATATATTTTACAACATAGGTAGGTACATATTATTTGTACATTTGTAAAATTTTATTTAAAGAATTTTAATTTTAGAGCCACATTTTCTAAAACAGGTACATTTTTTTTTTTCAAAACCTATCTAAGTGGTGCCTATGAAATGTTATTTTTCAACGCATAAAAAAGTAATTTAAATAGAATTTTACATTTTATTTGAAATTGAAACAAAACTCCAATTCAATCCAAGAACAAAATCAAAGAATTAGAAATTATAAAAACAGTTTAGACGCTTCCATTAGTGTTATTTTTTATTTTGATGAACAAAAGAAAAAACAACAAAACAAAGTTAAATATTTTATAAATTTTCATCTTTTGAAATGTTCAACATTATTGTACGATACTGTACGAGGTACAAAGGAAATAAAATATTTGTTATTTATATTATGCTTAGGCGAATCCTTTTCTTTTGCATTTGTTTAGTTATGATTATTCTTATTTATAAACAATCAGTTTTACTGTTCGCATAAAGAACTTCATTTACAGTTTCTAATGCTAATTCTACCAGATCGCTTTCGTCACTAATAAATATTGAAAATCCTGAATAGTTACATCCTCAAAACCTTCACCTTGTTGCATGTACATAAATAAAAATATGTAACCGTTTGGCTAGAGGTACGAAGCGTGTTATAAGAGGGTAATTCACAAATTTCTGGACGTGATGGAGGAGGATTACATGTGCATTTAAAATATTTATTAGTTTTTTATTAAACTTCAATCCCGCTTTTATTTAAAATATTCCTATATATACCTATTGCAAAATATATATGTACATACACATTTGTGAAATTTTTATTTTAAGAATTTTAATTTTACAGCCACAAATTCAATTCATACCCATATATTTTTTTTTTTATTTTTCAAGACATATCTAAGTTACCTATGATACCTATGAAATGACCCTTCAACGAAATAGTACAAAAATAATTTTTCAATTTATTTTAAAATTTAAATTAATAAAGAATACAAATTCAGTCCAAAAACAAAATCAAAAAATTACAAATTACAAAAACAATTTACACACGGCATTGTTGCAGGTGTTCTTTTGTTTTGCCCAAACACATAAAAATAAAAATTAAATCATTGTATGTGTGAATATAAACGAAACATATTACATTTTTTCTATTGCTCCTTCCTTACTACTTATTTTCTTTTTTTTGCACACATATCACACGACACACATGTATAAATTATAATGAAGGATTAAGGAATTGCAATATTGTTATCAACATCATTGAATCCGTATGCGATATACAAAATCAAGAGAAAGATTATAATTTATAAGAGATATTATAATTTACGCTCTGGGGTATTTTGGCATATAAAATATATTTTTTCTCTGGGGTTCTACGGTGAAGTAAAATTTAAGAAATATTGAAAAAATTTTTTTTGTTCCTGATAGTTTCTCTATATTATACTTCCTTTATGCTAGCATGCACATTCGCATATAACTATACAATTTTGAGTACCTATACATACAACTTTTATATTGTTGACACTGTTGGCAGCATAATAACAAATAAATATGTTCATAAGTAGTAGGTACACAAAATCTTTTTATTTATGAGTACAAAATACATTGCGCTCAACTTATAAGCAGTTAAAAATTGAGTAATATTATTTTGAGTGAACACAGAATTTTGATATTTGAAAAAGTGACTAGCAAATTTTGTTCTACGTGAATACTCTACTTATATGATTACTCTATGTCAATACCCACAATAGGAAAGGTATTATCACAAAAAATCAAATTGTTCCATTCCGAGGTAAACACTAAATCAAGTTTGTGTTTATGCTGAAAGTTACAAATTTCAGAGACTTGTTGTAAATAATTAGTATTTAATTTATCAATAAATACATATTCACATTCCGCCCTAATATGTTTCGGAATCATAAAATATTCCTCGTCATGCTTTATCCATCTTAAGTTCGGAAGATTAAAATCGCCACATAAAATCAATTCGTCATTTGGTCCAAAATCGTTGCAAATTGAATTAATGGTTTCACCTACAGAAGTGTAAATATTAATGTTGGAAAATGTTGGAAGCAGGAGGACTATAACAGTTAATAAGAAATAAATTTTTTTAATGAAACTCAATTTTTACAATAATTAATTCAAGACTTTCAGAACAATGAATATTAACTTGTGTTGCATTAAAAGAATTGTTTATAGCCATCAAAACACCACCCCCTTTCGGAACTATACCATTAGAAAAATTGGAAAGATCAGAGTGTCTATCCTTCCTAAAAACAGTATATGAGTTATGAAATAGCTCTAAGTTTAAAAAGGATGGATTTAGCCATGTCTCCCTTAAAGCAAATATGTCAAAATTTAAAATAGTTGAATTTATAAACACATCCCTTATCTTCGTTCTAAGACCGCTTACGTTTTGATAATAAAAAGAAATATTATATTTATTTAAATTAGAATTAATAGACACATAAAGAAGATTATTTCGACGTGCTGGGGAGATTAAAACTTTCACGTGAGGAATTCAAGTGTTTGTAATAATTACTTTCACAATGACTTCGATAAGATCGAAGATCGTCTTCTACTTCTTGTTCATTAACATCAATAGAATTATGAAATTTGATATACAGTTTATGTAGATCATCATATTTCGTTGGGAGCCCTTCGTTATTTATTAACACCCTAAGGTTGGTTCGAGTCTTACCTTCTAAGACACGATTATACGAATCATTGTGCAGGTAGGCTAAAAATAATCTTACATTGTTATAAACCCTTTCAATCTTGAGAGCACATATGTACCTTCAGCTTGTAACGATTGTTGTGTCAATCTAACGATAGGAGGGATCGAGGGTTCAATGAATGGCTTTTTAACGGTACCGCCGTGTATAAAATTCGGATAATTCTTCTTATTGAAAATTGCGGCAGAAGAAGCCGAAGGAGTAACTGAAATTGTGTTGCTAGTATCTTCATTACTATTGTCTATGTTGCTATTGTTTATGTAGTTATTGTCACCAATGTTATCAATATCATTAATGCTATTAACATTAATACTATCGCTATCGTCATCATTATTATTTAAAAGGTTCTTGTTTCTAACTGGTAAAGTTAAAAATCATTTATTACTAGAAAAGTTAGTAGAATTATCAAAAGAAGGTAGTAAACAATGTTTCTTAAAGTGTGGAGAGCTTTGTAAAATAAAGTTGTCATTAGATAAAATAGAAGTATTCATGTCAGTGTTTCTATGTTGTGGGTTGGAAAATGATGTAGTACGCGTGTTTGTTTTGTTAATTTGTTTCTTATAGCTAACATGTTTATTTTTAAATTTTTTTTTTAAACTTGACTTTTATTAACAGTGTGTACATTTTTATTTATTTTATTGTTTCTATTTGAAAAGTTTGTATTCGATTTTAGCTGATTATTATCAATTTTATGTATATGTTTATTTTTATTGTTTTTATTTTCAGTAGTTTTGTTACTTACAATTTTTTTTTGTAATTTTGAGCAGAGTACCCTACCAAATTGTACGATTTTAAAAATTGAAAAAATGAAAACTTGCGAAATTGGGGTGTAAAGTCAAAAACTTATTCACCCAACTTGTGGTTTCCGTTTTTAGTTTTGTAGATAAGGTAAAAATTTAGTATAAATATGATATCCAAACAACTCTTCAATCATAAAGAGCTCAAGTTTTATTTAAACAAGACATATTTTGGTTTCAAATTATTTAGATAACAATATAATTAAAGATGGGAAAAAATTTTGATTTGTCAACATTGAAGAGCAATGGCTTGGAACAAATTGTGAAAGACACCAATATAGAAGAATTTATGGAGGATGAAGACCTAGATATGTTTCTAGAAGACGTGAATAAAAAATTGCAATTTATATCATTATCAAAATTAAATATTGGGGAAAAATTTGAAGTGCTTCATCTCTTAGAAACAACATCCATTTCCTAAACAAGATGGAACACCAATTCGCTGTATAGTGTTAAGAACAAAAGATTTTTTCACATATCTACCAAAATATTATGTGGAAAAATACTCACCCAGAATCATGGAAATTTTAAATAGAAAAATTGAAAATAAAGAAATAAAATACTATTTTGAAATTGTAACTATTAAGAATGTGAATATTGAAATTGAATTTACTAAAGAAAACATTTATAACTTTAATTGAAATAAATTTAAATTAAATTAAAATTGTTTTTTGTTATTTCTATAATTTAAATGTTAAGACAAATAAATAAATAATTCAATAAAAAGCATATTATTAAAAAATTATAATAAATTTTTTTTATTTATCCAAGAATTGTGACTTGATGGAAAACCAAGCCATTTAACAAAAACTCTCTTATCTTTAGTTTTTACAATTTTTTCAACTAGATAGACATCTTTATTTTCAGCTTTTATTAATTCTAGCTCATAGAAACCGCCTTGAATAGGATGACCTTGATAATCTTCTAATAAGTATGTGATGGGGCTAGTAATCTGAATTTTCTTGATTTTAAATATTTCAGTTGTCCAATTTGGTGTGTATCCCTTTTCAAAAACATGTTTGTACTTGCTTATACGAACTGAGTCACCAACTTTAAATTTTGCTGGTGCAGCAATTTTAATATGATTATATACAGTTGACAACAGCTCATTTGCGTTTTTACTATTTACATCAGATGGCCGCTTCTTAATAGTACGATGTTTGGTGTTATTGTATTGGTCAACTAATTTTCCAACAGTATCTATCCATTTATAATCACCATTAAAACTGAAATCTCGCCACATTTTTTCCTTTAGAGTTCGATTGAATCTTTCAACAATGCTGGCTTTTAATGAGCTGAATGTTGAATAATGATTAATATGATATTTCACAATCAGATTTTTGAAAGTGTTATTAAAGAATTCTTTTCCATCATCGGTTTGTAAATTGTTTGGATATCTTTTAGATGTGATGAAAATAGAATTCATTGCTTGCGTTACATTTTCAGCAGTTTTATTTTTTACAGGAATAGCCCATGCATATTTTGAAAAGGTATCAATAACTGTTAATAGATATTTATAATCTTTATTTTGTTTAGCATAAGCACCCATTTCTACTAAATCAGCTTGCCAAAGATCATCAAAACCCTTGATAATAACCCTTCGTCTTTTAAAATTTCTACGAGCCGGCTTGTGCAACTCTTCAACAACCTCTCTCTTAGACATTTCAAGAAGTAAAAAAAAAAAATTAAATACATACACAGGTTATAGTTTTATTAATAATTTATTTATTTTCTTATTCTTTCATACAATTTCATAAGCTTTACAATTCTTATCATAATATTTTCAGCTGAGATGCATTCACATGTTTCGGGAACATCCTCAACAATTTCAGCTGTATATGGACATATACTCCAATGATAGCCATATTCCTTTGTTAATTCTAATGTTGAATCTTTAAACCTTTTTAGAAATTTGAAATGATGATTTAATTCTTCATAGTGCTCCTCCAAAAGAATATCTTCATATTTAATGAGAAAATTCTTTAAAGAATACCCGATTTGATGTATATCCATGTCAGCAGTTTAAATTAAACTATTCTAGTATATCTTTTATTTTAAAAATTTCCTTTTCTAAGGTCGTGAGTTTGTATTAGTTCTTTTTTCGAATCATCTGATAACCGAACAATATCAGTACGAGGAGTTTCCACCATAATTACTTCATCTCGTAATGCATTTATATGTTTTACAAGAAATGCTAATTCTCCATCCATATATTTTTTAGTTTCATCTTTAATTTTCAATATATTAGTTTTCAAATTAGCATCCATTTTATCATTAGATCCATAAACACGTGATATTTCATTTCTTAATTTTAAAAATACATCTTCTTTTAATTCGTTGATTAATTTCATAACATATTGTTTTAAATTTTCAATTGAATCATCAACATATTTTTTATTTGTGGAATCCATTGTTTTAAACGGATGATTAACATTAATTAATTTTTTAAATTGAAGATCATAATCTCCATCCTCAGTTAATTTGAAACCAAGAGCAGAATAATTTTTAAATAGTAATTTATTTGAAGTTTGATTGCGAGAATTGCGTCCAAACTTATCAATAGACATTTTGGAAGTGTAGACATGCTAATATAATTATTCGATTATATCAGCTTCTCTAAGCTCTTCAAGAATAGAATTGATTTCATTTTGATGATTATTATTCCCAGCATGTTGTGATGCATGTAAAATTCTCAATCTATCAATTAACTCATTCGGATCATCCCAATAGACATATTGTTTTGGTGCCTCAGAGTATGACATTAACGATGTCGATCCTTTAGATAAATTGTTTATTGAATGACCTGCTCCCTTTTTATTTCTATTTCTGGTATTATATTCATGTTCATAAAGCTTTCTAATAATATTTTTATATTTATAACCTTTATTTCCTTTAATTTGTTCTAGAGAATCATAATTTTTTCTATGAACATTTGTGGTTTCTAGAACTTTGTGATATGTTTTCATATCACTCTCTGTATAAACTGAATCATCAGGTTTCTTCTTAAATATAAGCTCGAGCAATCCATCAGTTGTTCTGAATACATCATTACCAATTATTATGTTATGATTTTGTTCATCAATTTGAAAAGTAGATGCTCCTAGTTTACTTGTATTTGTTTGTAAATCAAAATAAGGTCCATAACTTTTATCAAGTTCTGACTTGTTGTATCCATATGATTTTGATAGTGTTAGTGTATTATTTTCAGTGTTTAGATTTCTTAATGGTGTCGTCTCTTAGGTGTTGATGTTTTAAAATTGAATGATGACTCATCATTTAGGAATGTTTTATTCTCATCAGCTTGCAGTTTAACTTCCGGTTTCAACTTAGACTTTAATTTTTTTTCAAAATTGAATGATGACTCATCGTTTAAGAATATCTCATCACTATCAACATCCGGTTCAATTTCCGGCTTCAAGTTAAAATTGTTAGACTTCTGATATTTCACAAATTAGTTAATTCTTTAATTGGGTCTATAATGGGCTCATAAGTTTTCTCTAAAGCTTCTTCTTGTAAAATTCGACCTGTTTTTAACGCATGGTATTTCCTTTTAAGGCTTTTTTTAACTTTAATCATTTCCTTCATTAGCTTCTCATCCATTTTGCAATCAGTTTTAGTTGTTGCTAACTGAACTGGTATCGGATCGGTTGGTGTTGTTAACTGAACTGGTATCGGATCGGTTGGTGTTGTTAACTGAACTGGTATCGGATCGGTTGGTGTTGTTGATGTTACCATGTAGTACAGTAAACTAAAATAGTTATGATGTAACCATTATCTATTTATAACTTAAGAAATTCTTCAAAATTTTTCCTATAACGTCCATTGTTTAAAGAACTATCCTTATCAACCACTACAAATCCATAGTTATTCTTCCAGCAATGTGAACATAAATTTTTAAATTGATCGAAGTTCATATCAGAATTAACATGATCATTGTAAATATGTTTTAAATTCAAATCATCTTGTTTGAATGCAATTATGAAATTTGCATTGTCTCGCACCAAATGCTTAGGATTACGAGTATAACTTTGACATAAATAGAAGCTGTCAACATGATTATGGCGACCCATACAAAAATATGCTCTTATGCTATCTTGTTTCTCGCAAGCAACATCATCAAATATAAATATTGAATTTTCTTGAGCTTCTGATGGAGCAATTATTTCAGAATTATTTGGAAATTCATTGTATCCCATACCTTTAACGGAATTTATTGCCTTTCTCAAATATTCATATTTCGGCTGATGTAATGACTTTGAGTAAATGTATATGTTTTCGAAATTAAGACCTTTAGAGTCTAAGAGCATGCTTAGCATAACATTAGTTTTTCCACAATTTGACGGTCCAACAATCAATCCCCGGATACTATCGGGTAATAATGCACCATGTTTTCTTTTCTTTTTAAAGCTTCCTCGATCAAAATTTTTTACTTTAATCGGGTCATCTACTTTAACAAACTTCATTTTGACAACTGATTAAAATCTATATAAATTCAAGTTTATATAAGTAATAGGCAGTCAGTTTGAATCGATAGTAAATTGAAGACATAAATATGATTGATCACAATAAAAAATTAATCAGACGTAAAAGGGTGTTTAAAGGGAGAGGAGGAGTAATCAATACTCTTATAAATAAATTACCATTTGAAGCACATTTACCAGGATATAATTACTGTGGCCTTGGAACTAAACTTCAAAAAAGATTATATCGAGGTGATAAAGGTATTAATCAATTGGATGAGGCTTGTCGTGAACATGATATTGCATATTCACAAAATCGCGATACGAACGAACGTCATAAAGCAGACAAAATATTAGCTGAAAAGGCTTGGCAAAGAGTCAAAGCAGCAGATTCAAGCATAGGTGAAAGAGCTAATGCACTTCTAGTTTCTGGTGCAATGAAAGCTAAAATTAAACTTGGAATGGGCTGTTCAACTAAGTCAAAAACGAAACAGAAATTATTAAAAAATATTATTCAAGAAGCCAAGGTAGCTGTTAAGGGCAGTAAACCATCAAGTCAAAAAGATACAATCAAAATTGCTTTGAAAGCAGCAAGAAATGTGACTAAAAAGAGAAAACAAATAAAATTACCAAGAGTTCTTCCAGTGCCTAAAGTTGGTGGAATTTTACCTTTAATTCCAATTTTGGCAGGTCTGTCAGCTGTGGGAGCTCTCTCAGGAGGAGCTGCTGGTATAGCTAAAGCTGTCAATGATGCTAAAAGCGCTAAGAAGCAGTTAAATGAAAGTGAACGACATAATAAAACAATGGAGGCTATTGCTTTAAGAGGAAAAGGTCTATATTTAAAGCCATATAAGAAAGGACTAGGATTATATTTGAAACCAAAAAATTTTTAAATATGCTACCCAAAAGAGCTCTAACCAACATTGATTTAAACAATTTTGGAAAGAAATATCTAAAACATTTTCGTGGAGTTTTTATGAAAGATAATTTACCTAAAAACAAACCTTGGAAAGATGAATGTGTAATTATATATTTAGATAATTCTATTGTATCTGGTACTCATTGGGTAGCATATTATAAAAATAAAGATGATATACTATATTTTGATAGTTTTGGGAATTTACAACCACCAGCTGAAGTTGTGAAATACTTGGGAGATAAGCTCACATATAATTATGACACATATAAAAAATTTAATACATACAATTGCGGTCATTTATGTTTAGCTTTCTTATCAAATTATAATTCAATAAACAAAAAAAAACAAATTTTAAGCGAATAAAGAATAACAAATAAAAAAGATAAAACTGATTTTTTAATTTAAATTTTAATTTATAGTAAAAACTGACCTACATTAATATCAGCTGATCAAAAATGAAGTTCAAGGTTATTTTGCATTACTCAGATAAAATTAAATAAATTATTTTTCTGATTTTAATGTTTTGCCGTCGGCAATTTGATATTATTTCTATGTATGAGATATATTAGGATGGTATCAATAATAAAATTATCTACAACTTCCAAATTATCTTATTCATAAAGTGCAAGTCATGTCGGTAACACTTACGCTAAGCGGTAACTCATCTATTTTAGCAGCTGAGTATTTCCCCCCTATAGAATTACAGCATAAAGACTATGTATGTGGTTTAGTTGATTTTCAAACATACAATTCAATACCAAATATCGATGAGAAAAATAATAAATTTATTATTGATGATAATAGCATCACTATTCCGACTGGATCCTATGAAATAGAGGACATTGAGGAATTTCTTAAAGGAAAATTGGAAACTAATGCTAAAGGGGAACAGGAGAAGCTTCACATAAAAGCTAATAATAACACACTAAAATGTGAAGTGTTTTCTGATAAACAGATTGATTTTGAACGAGAGGATACAATTGGAGGAATACTGGGTTTTAGCAAAAGAAAATTAAAACCAAATGTTTGGCATGAATCAGATTTATATGTGGATATAAATAAAATTAATATTATACGGGTAGAGTGTAATATCGTGTATGGAACTTATATTAATGGAATAGAGGCTCATACATTACATGAATTCTCCATTGGTGTGAGTCCAGGCTATAAAATAATTGAAGTTCCTCAAAATGTAATCTATTTACCTGTGAAAGTCAAACGAATAAGTTCTCTAACACTCAGATTAGTTGATCAGAACGACAATTTAATAAATTTTCGCGGTGAAACTATAACAATCAGATTACATCTAAAACCTATCGCATAATGATAGTTTATAATAATTCCAATAAATATTCAATAAATGATGCTCCTCAATTCATTATTGATAGATCGTTGCAGCAACAAGGTCATCAAATATTACGTAATAAGCGTGCTATAACGTTGAAAAATCTACAGTTTTTGAAATTAAATTACAAATTAAAAAATCATTAAGATGAATTTATTTGAAAGTCCAGTTTTCGATGAAAGCATCACAAATGCACATTGGCATACATATTCACCATTTTTGAATTCATTTAACAAAAGCGATATAATTCGTATTCAAATCCAGAATCAGAATTTAAATATTTTACCATCAACGAGTTTACTTTATATTGAAGGAACACTTTCTACGAAAGATGGTCTGGAAACAACAACAACAAAATTGACTAACAATGCAATGGCATTTCTTTTCGATGAAATACGGTATGAGTTGAATGGGAAGGAAATTGATCATAACCGAAATGTTGGAATAACATCCTGTTTAAAAAATTACATTTCTCTAAATGAAACCGAAAGTATCAGATTAATGAACGCAAGTTGGACACCTAGGGTACGCATTGAACTGAATGGTTTGTTTTTTAATTTTTGTATTCCATTAAGAATGCTTTTGGGATTTGCTGAAGACTATAAAAATATAATACCGAATGCAAAACATGAGCTGATTTTGACCCGCTCTCGATCAGATGACAATTCTATGATTTGTGCTGATCAGATTGAAAAAGCAAAAATTCAGCTTATAAAAGTACAATGGAGAGTTCAACATATAACTTTAAATGATACTTTAAAATTTAATTTATATCAAAATATGAATAAAGGTACAGCGATTAAATTAGCCTTCAGAAATTGGGATCTTTATGAATACCCTACATTACCATCAAATACTAATCATCATATTTGGAATGTAAAAACGACATCACAACTTGAAAAACCACGTTTTATTGTATTTCCTTTACAAACAAATCGACAACATAAGCTCGATAGAGACCCCGCACAATTCGATCATTGTAATATCACCGATTTGAAAGTATATTTGAACTCAGAAGCTTAGATATGAATTTGTTATTTGAAAGAAATCGTTATGCCATTGCATATGAGGCATACTCAAATTTTCGAAGTAATTATTACAATCAAACAATTTGGGATTCAGTACTTACATGGCGTGATTTTAAAAAAGATGCTATGATTTTAGTAATTGATACTTGTCATCAAAGTGAGAATCTAAAAATTGGACCTGTTGATGTAAGAATTGAATTGAAAACTTCAGTAAAAATTCCTGAAAATACAACAGCTTATTGTCTAATGCTACATGATCGATTAGTTGAATTTAGTCCGTTGACTGGAGAAGTTAACAAAATTATATAAGATCAATGTCAATGCATTCTTTTTTTTTTGCGGGCAACATCATCAGGACCAGTCAATTCAGAGGTTTAAAAAAAGAAATTAAAAAATGGAGTATGTAATAATCGATATACAAGGATTTCGGGATAATAACAATAAATTCATTCTAAAAGAAATTGCTGTTCTTACATCAAAAGATGAAATTCAACATTTTATAATAAAACCACCATATAGTTGGCATATTCTGGATACCAAAACAAAATATACCAATAATTGGTTAACTAAAAATCATCATGGATTCAGATGGTCTGAAGGAAGAACTCATTTTTGTGATGTGATCAATTTTTTAAAAATATTTATAAACAACAATACCAAAATTTATGTTAAAGGGGAGGAAAAAAAGAAATGGATTGAATTTACATTAAATCATAGCAATGTGAGTAATTTAGATGAAGATGATCCTACAAGTTTGAAAATATTGATTAAACAACAAAATAAAACAGATCAAACAGATCAAACATGCGCATTCAAACATACTGGGTATTGTGCATTTGAAAATGTTCATATTTTGAAATTTCTGGCTATAATGAATTTTATGTTATATGAACAACTTTACAAAGTTTTACCATCATCATCATCATCATCATCTGAAAAAGAGAACTAACTATACTAAGGCTGAAAAAATAGTGTAATTTTAAATTGGAATCATTATGAAATAAAACAAATTTTGTAAAATTAAAATTAAACGTTTTTTTTATTTTTTTTATTTTTAATTTTTATAATTATATTACGAAATCAGCAAAAAATAAATAAATCAAAAATAAAAATTTCTAAATATAAAAGTTATTGATAATATTTTCTATTAAATTACAAACAATATATGTTAAGGGGAGAGAAAAAAAGATTTGGCTTGAAAATATTTTAGAACAATATAAAGTAATCGATTTAAATGATGATAAATATTCTTCTTCAAATCTCAAATCATTGAAAACTCAACATAAAAATCTTTAAAACGATGTTCTTTTAATCATCTTGGATATTGTGCTCATGAAAATGTTTATTTAATCCAAATGTTAACCTAAACAAGCTAAAAACTGTAAATTTTTAAATAAATTAAATAAAAACCATATTAAAAATAAATTATATTATTTGTGTTTTCTTTATTTTATTCACATATCTTATAATGACCCCATGCTAGAGTCTTAATTTTATCTTCTAAAATATATCTTTTATCGTCTGAAGGACTTAAGACTTTTTTATTGATTAATTGTGTATATACATTGTGGAGCTTAGATTTAAATACATACATTTTTCTATTTATAATTTCATTATTATATAAACAATTTTTAAAATTTTCAATACTTAAGTTATTTACAACACTTTTTTTAACTCCTTTAGCCTTTTTTATAGGTTTGGAATTAACTGTGTCAATCATATACATTTTAGCTCTTAAACCTATAAATTCTTTCATAATTTTTCCATTATTTTCATCTTTAAATAAACCTATTACTTTTTTATTAACGCATGGAATATCATATATATTGTCCGTAGGATATTCAGACGTATCAAATCTTAGTTTACTAGGTGACGATTCAAGAATATCAGAGAGAATATCATTATAAAAATAATCAGTTTTAATAGTGTACACAAAACTATCTGTATCCATATAATTTATGGAAGCATTGCTACCAAATTTAGGTGTCATATATTTGTAATGAAAATCATACATTAAAATTTTTGATTGCTCCAATATACTAAACCCTAAATATATAGGTTTATTATATTTATTTTTATTTTATTTTTTTATTTTCATTTATTATACTTAACACAAGCATATTACAAAAATATTTCTTAAAATTAGAATAAAAATTAATATTAAAACAACAAACATAATTTTTAATTTAAATATAAAAAAAAGAAAAAAGAAATTAGACTATCATAATTTTTAAATATATATTCAATAACTTTTACTTATTTATGACGAAAATAAGAGGTTATGGTAACAAAGAAAATAAGTTAATTTTAAGTTGTTCCTTATTCATAGAAAGATTAATGTTGTCTCTGTACCTGTTAACTAAAAGAAACATTCTGTTAATGGGTTCGAACTTACCATAATTTGTACGATGATGAACAACATTGAATATATTTTCAGAACGAAAACGTGTACTAATTATACGATGATGATTGATCTTATCTTTGATAATTAGTGAATCAATTTTTCAGAATTAATCATTAAAATAAATATGACGTCAGCAACTATTCTTCTAGATTCAAGAGTGTTTAAGTGTAAAAGTTTTAGTCTGTCTCTGTAAGGTGGTAAACGTATAGGATCAGACCAAGGAAGGTTTCTTAAAGCGAATCTAAGGAACTTCTTTTGAATAGCTTCAATCCTATTGATATGGTCGACGTAGTTAGGTGACCATACTGGGCTAGCATATTCTAGATTTGAGCGAACTAAAGAAGTGAATAGAGATTTAATTACATAAGGGTCATTAAATTCTTTTGACCATCTTTTAACAAAGCCTAGTATTGAATTTGCTTTATTGACGATAATGTTGAAATGTTGTTTAAATGATAATTTATCATCGAACATGACCCCGAGATCATTAAAACAACTAACTCTCTTGATAATCTTGTTATCAAGGGTATAATTCGAAATTATCGGAGAAGTCCGACGAGTGTAACTGATTTGAGCACATTTCTCCACGTTCAATTTTAATCCATTGACGTCACACCAGTTTAAGAACAAATTAAGATCTTCTTGAAGTAAAGTAACTTCATTAGGTGACTTAATTGCCTTAAAGATTTTGACATCATCAGCATATATGGATACGCTGCTATTTCTCAAAATTGTTGTTACATCATTAATAGATAAAATGAACAGTAGTGGTCCTAAGTGACTGCCCTGCGGAACTCCAGAATTAGCATTGTATGGATCAGAAATAATAGATCTAAAAAGTACATTATATGTTCGGTCAACTAGGTACGATTGAATCCAATTTATGAATGTTGGTGGAAAATTAAGGTTAGCAAGCTTCTTAGTAATAACATTGTGTGGTAGAATATCAAACGCTTTACTCATATCAGTGTATATTACATCAGTTTGAAAACCAGCTTCCATTGTGTTGCAAAAAGAAGAGCAACATTCTACTAAGTTAGTAACAGTTGACCTATTTTTCATAAAACCATGTTGGCAAGAAGATAAAAAGTTTACAACCCGCATTTATTTAATTGGATAGCGGATAGTGTGTCTGTAAACAGAGCAGAACTATGAAAATTGGGTTTTGCTATTAAAGCTCTTAAACCTAGATGTTTTCTTTCACTTTCCCATGATGTTGCAATTTTAATATCCTTTCTTTTTTCTACATTTTCCATAGTTTTTCCATAAGCAGCATTATTCATTAATTTAAAAAAATCTTTTTCAAATGCATTTTTTGCCTGAGCTCTATTTCTAGTGTTTAGATCTATATATAGTTTCATCCAGGCTGATTGTTTGAAACTAATAGCCCTATGAATATTTTTTAGAATCATTCCATTATCCAAACATTGTTTTAAATTTTTATAATGGATAATGTATTTTTCTTTATTTGTTAGATCTGTTAACAATTTGTTTAATTTACCATTTGGTGGAATTTTATTTATAGGACAGAAAGGTAAATCATTATGAATATCATGAAGCTCTCTAGGATATTCTAAATCTACTTCGAGAACATATCCAATATCAGAAGTATCGGATATATTCTGAATATCTAATATTGAGGGATCTTCAACCCATTGGAATTCACCATAAGGTAAGTGTTGGGACATACCCCAACCGTATAGATTATTCGCATCACAGTAAAATAAATATTGACTTGGAATTTCAGGATTATAATCTTCCAAATATTTATTGTTTCCTTTTGAATGTCTACATGAGCATTGGCAAATACCTCCCCGTATCCCTTTTTGAAAAAATTTTACCATGTTTATATCCGTTAACAAGTCCAATTCCACTTTAGTATATTTCAGTAACGCCTGCCATGCTAACCCTGGAGCAGTATAAAAGTGTGCAGGATCTAAATTATAAATATTTCTACATACTTTTCTAAAATTTTCAAATATATCCGCTAAAAGTAAAACATCAGTTTTTAGATATAACTCTAAATAATCCCATAGAGTTTTACAGTTAAAAACATCCCAAACAACTTTTGCATGATTATATTCGTCATCTGAGCAGACTAAATCTAAAATTTTATTTTTAAACATCTCTTGTGAAGGTAATACTTCCTCATTAAGTTTTTCCCATGAATCAATATAATTATATTACCCCTTTTCTCTTCATTAATTCAAATTTATAATTTTCTGTGTAAACATTTTTTATATTACACATTTGAAAGTCTTCTAAATTCTTACCTAAACTATCAAGACTAGCAGATAAAAATCTAAAAGAATCTAAAAATCTTATAGTGAATGATCGATTTTCTACATCATCTAATTTAATTGTTTTGCTCACCGAAATATATTTCTCTTTATTAAGAGGAAGAACATTAATGTATCCCGGAACACTATTCAAGCTTTTAAACAAATTATGACAATCATAATTTGAGAAATTATGAAAGAAAATCGGGAAAAAATTCCCTAACTTATAATTAAGGTTACATTTATTATGAGCGGGGCCCCTATACTTACCTGTCAGATGACAGTGGTCGTGTACTTTATCATCCATAAGAATTATATCTTCACAAATATAACACTTGGTTGCCCTCAAATGTTGTATTTTTTCTTCTTCAGTGAGAGGTTTCATTGGTTTCACCCTTAGAATGTAGTTTTCAAAAAAGTACCGACAATCTTCAATCAAACTCTTTACGAATTCTTCAACACAGTTTATTCCTTAAAAAAATAAAAAAATAACTAAAATAATTCAAAAAAAAAGTTATAACAATATAAATACCTTTAAAAACCTTATACTTATTTAGTGATGAATCAAATGAACAGTTGATGAAATAAGCAAATGCTGATGGAACATGCAGTTCAGTATCAGTTGTTGAAGAAATCGCTGGGTTTTGATAACATGTAGAGATATTCGATAACATACATTCAGAATCTGCATAAATGGTAAATGGAACTTCAAGTTGTTGATGCATACTTTTAAATTTTAAAATTTTATCTTTTTCAGCAGGCATATTTGACACTATGCCACTACATTCATTTTTATGGGCGTTTAAAACTTGTTCTGATTGGAAGTGTGATAAACAGGTTGAACACATAAATATTCTACCATTATGTTGCGTGATTTGTAAACTTAACAATTTTGATATATCTTTGATCCAAACATAGTGGAAACATTCATCATCTTCTACTAATAATAAATTTATATGGGTAGTTTTCACACTTTTGGTGTGGTAATATGGTCCGATAATATTTAAATGTTCATCTAATCCAAACACATTTACACTAATATTAGGATTTAAAATTTCAAATTCACCAATTTTATCTATTTTCATAGGAAAGTTCAATCCTGTAAAATTGATATTAGATCCAACAAATGAACCATTCAATTGTATAATATCTCTCCTAATATCCTCAATATTATATGATGTTGTTCTATCTATATGTGTTGAAACTTTTAATAATGATGATATTAAAGCCCATTTGAAACAATAAACGTCATTATTTTTAACATTGATACAGGCTTTTTTATTTTGAATTTTCTTTGGGAGGGGAATATAACTTGATGCTTTAATCGGATCATATTTATTTATATTAATTTCCAAATGTAATATCTGTGCTAAACTCCAACCGGAATCTCTTTCCTGAAACTCTTCCATCAGCTTCTGAACTCTAGCATAGTCTCCTTCTAAATATTCTCCTATTTCGTTTTCCAACTCAAGTACTTTCATTTTTGTTATAAAAGATTTTGTTTCAGAAACCATTTCAGAACCTTCACTATTATCATTCAGAGTTTGCGGTTTCACATATATACAAAATAGTTCTATATTATATTTGAGAGAACCCATATTATCTAACATATTTTTCAGTAATCGAATAATATGTATATTATTTTTTTTGATGAAATCATCTATGTTAAGCATAGATTCATTTATATTTTCAATGATATATGTTTGAGATCTGTTCTGAAAACCTCCTTTAATTAATTTTATATTTTCATCTACGAGAACAGAACATTGTTTTTTATGTATATTTGTTCTAATATGATTATGCCATTTATTAATTTTGACATCCATTTGACATGTCTCACAATATTTTGTTTCTTTTGATGGTGTTGATGTGTTATCTTTATTTCTTTGATGATATGTTTTCTCAGCATGTGTTTTTAATTTATCTTTTCTTGAAAACGATTTGTTGCATATTTCACAATAAAACCTTTCCTTCTTATGTACACTCTTAAAATGTCTCACTTAGTCTTTGTTTACAGTAAAACTTGCACCACATTTTTCACAAAGAAACATTTTTTTTGTGTTATTAATTAATTTATATTAACAAATCTACTAACTTATTTTTAATTTTATAAGTATATATGTTTTATTATACTTTTAATTTAGATTTAATATCTGTTAATTTTTTTTATGATAAAATGATTGTTTGAAGTCTTTATTGTAACTAATAAGTTTAATTGAATAATATTACAATATATAGGTATTTCTTTCCAAAATTGTAAATTCTCAATTCTCAAGAAATAACACATCTTATTTATTTTAAAACTTCTTTTTTTAAAAATGATAAGAACTTGAAACATTAAAACCGCAAGTTGGAAACAAAGCGATTAAGTTTATGTTTTATTAATGAAGAATGCTAAACATTAATAAATTATATGTTGGATGTCAGATGGACGAACGAATTTTAACTTTACACTGCAATTCCGCTTACGCATAACTATTTCATATAAGAATATTATTCTAACTGATAAGAACCTTTAAAATTTTTAAAACCGCAAGTTTTCATTTTTTCAATTTTTAAAATCGTACAATTTGGTAGGGTACTCTGCTCAAAATTTCTATTATGTTGCGTGAACATACATTACAAACTCTAATTATTCAACATTAAAACAATAAAAACAGCAAAACAAAAATTTTAAATTCTAACTTTATTCTCTTATCATAAAACCGCAAACAAAAATTTTAAATTTTAAATTTTATTCTCTTATCACAAAACTTAAACATTTATTTATACTATAGGATACTTTAACAATTTCATAACACTGTCCAAGGTTGTTGATACAAGCTTCTATCAACAACTTCAATGACAACTTGGTACAGCTTCGGCATCAATTAAACAATTTCGGCGGGACTTCGGTGGACAACGAAGTTCAGCGGCGGGCGCGGCGTCGTATTACCCAACACACATCATAAACCTAAAATCTATTTTGCCGAAGCAACTCCATCAAAAAAACTTGCTGAAAAACTACTTTTTTTTTTTTTTCACCGGCGGGCGCGGCCCAAATTACAACTTTAACTTCAGAGCTTCGGCAGGCAGCTTTGGAACTTCGGCGGGGTTTCGGTTACCTGACAGCTTCAGATTACCACCTAAAATTTTACTTCGGCGAGGTTAACAGCTTCGGTGAGGTTGACAACTTCGGCGGGGCTAATAGCTTCAGATTAATCAAACGAAATTTCTATTCCATCATACCACCTCAAATTTCTATCCCATAATACCCCCATGATCTTATTCAAGACAACTTTTCATACCGCTTTCCCAATTACCTATTTCATATTATTATAACATTTTTTCCATACATTTTTTCGGGGCCCCCAAAAAGTGGTCCAGCTCTCTCTTATTACACTACTAGTGTATGCATTTTTTCAGTTTTTTCGTTACTTCCGTTCATTTAATTTTTTGTTTGTACATTTTGGGTTTTTTTTTTTGTATGAATAAAATAGTTTTTATATTAAATAATGAATAAAAATATTAAATTATGAAAAAAATAACATTAAATAAAACATTAGTCATAATAATTATTTTAGTTTAAAAAATTAATATCTTTGGTGTTATATTATATTTCAGTTTTTTTTTTATCTCGGTTTAGTTTGTTAATTAACAAAAAAAAAATCTTAACTTAAAAAACTGACATTTAATTTTTCCTAACGAACTATAGATCTCGAGTACCACTAAAGTATTGATCAACGAACTCGGTATCGAGTATCCCACTATCAATCTCGACTACCACTAAAGTATTGATCAACGAAGACGGTATCGAGTATCCACTACATTATCAATCTCGATTACCTTCAAAGTATTGATCAACGAACACAATAAAAACATTAATACAATATTAACCATTTGTATTTGTTTTGATATTCAACAACAGAGTATACATATTTTTATATCTATATTTTTTAGTCTATTCTACATGTCGTTTAGTCTATTCTATATGTAGTCACATTAATATGTATACATATACTATACACATTTTTAGTTTTTCAATTCTGTTTTGTTCCCTATTCTCTTTTTTGAACAAGAAAAAATTTTTTCATTGTTAGTACTCTTATCGATACTTCCAGTTAAAACAATACCAATACTCAATAGTAACAGTAGAGATTTTTATTCTTGATCAATATTCAATACTCGATATTTTTACAGAAAAGTTACCGATACTTTTATTCTTGGTCAATACTTGTAGATACTCATTGTACAATACTTATTCTTGGTAGATACTTTTTGCACATTACTAGAATATATCCAAAGGCAATGCAGGCTGTGAAGATTCTTGAGAGCCATTTGCTTATAATGTTCCTGCACTTTTGAAGCATAATAGGCCAGATTCCCCCCGGCCCTGGAGCTTTATATGGTTCGGATCTCTTTTCATGGCCTTAAGCATGAGCAGGGCTCTGCAATATCTTCGATTCTTTTACAGAACTTTTCAAAGGACTGTTTCTTTGATTTCTAATCAATCCTTTATACTCACTTCTAGATTCGCTTTAGGATTTCCAATTATCTTCTTCCTGAGTGTTTAAGGCTCTATTCAGAAGTTTTTTGGCCTTTCTTTTTAGCTTCTCCAGATCTTTGTTCCACCAAGCAGTTTTTGTTTCTTTCGGTTTTCTGGTAACCGGGCAAGAGCCTCAAAAGCCTCCGTTAACAGATTTGTCTGTTTTTCAACCGATTTGTCTATTGCAGAAATCTTCGAGATCCTTATTGAATCTGCATCCTTAGCTACCAGGTCCTGAAACTCTTGCCAGTTGGTTCTTTTAATATCTTTATAGACCGTGATCTTATTGAGATCAACCTCTAAGGAGAAATCAATGTATTTATGATCACTCATAGAGAGTTCCATAGACACTTTCCAGTTTTTGATACCCGAAAGAAGAGATCTAGACCATAGAGTTATGTCTATGGTTTCTTGTCGCTGTATGTATTCATCTAGTGTTTAGGATTTCCAAGTCAGTAGTAGCAACGTACTCTAGGAGCGTCTCTATTATTATGAATTGGTACTTCCCCAGTTCTCATGATGAGCATTTGCATCACAGCCAATTACTATGTCAAAATTATTGTTTTTGGCATAGTTGACCACTTACACGATGTCATTTGTTGGAGGGGGGTTCTGTAGAGTCGTAAGGGAGGTAGCAAGAAACTATAATAAGTTTTCGCACTTCTCCCAGACTCTTGTATTTTATGGCAACCGCTGCCAGATCTCCTGATGACAGTTGTATTAGAAGCTGCGCAGACCCGCATTGTACAAAGTGTGCCAGCCTTCCAATGAAAGACCGGCTACTCTGTTTTTGATAATGTAAGGTTTTTCAATCAGTATTAATTTTGTTTGCAACTTCTTAGTTAGTGAGGCCATAAGAGTGTATGACCCACTTATACTATGTTGCAAATTAATTTGCTTAATCACTAGACTGGCTATAGCTCGGAATATGAATCTATTAGCCAGCCTATTTTTCTCCTTCAGGCGTGATAAACTTTACGTTTAGCTGACCAAATTTGAAATTCAGTTTGGCATTTCGATCTTCTATAGCTTTAGCGCTATCGAAATCGATATAAACGTCTACTACTTGTAGACTTCTTCAGTGTTTTGTACTAGACTGAGGAAAGAAATCTAAAATTGTCTTATTTATTCTATTCACACAGGTAACAATTAGATGTTTTTTCGCAGCTGGATGGTTGTTTATTATCCAATGAAATAGCACAGGTAGAGGGTTGAGTAATAATATTATTATTTATTTCATTGTTGGTATTTAAAATAATTTCCGACGTTAGAGTGTTATTCGTTTTATTATATCTAACTAAAAATTTAAATAAAGAAGAATATCCGTTGCCGTGGTCTTTATGTTGGAGTGAGTCATTTTTAGTTTTGTAGATTTCGATGCTTTCAGCTGAATCTAGTTTCCTAGAATCTCTAATGTAATTTACCATTACAATGTCTTCTTTCGAAATACTATGATTCTCTTGGACGATATGTTCTGCTACTTTGGATCGGAACTCTATTGAATTCTTCTTCTTAGCCAGTTCTGCTTCTTTCAGGTGTTTATTGAGTCCGTTGTAAATATTCGACTATTTTCACTTTTTTACAAAAATTTTACTCTAACGCTAGAAAACAAGTTTTTATAAAAATTCTTAAAATACAGGAATTTAAAAAAAAGATATATATGCGAATTGAATGTTTTATGTTTTTTCAGGGTTTGAGTTGACGACAAAAATATTTTTATTTATGAATATCATGTATTGATTTTTTTTTTGGTCATATATTTTTACGAAAAAATTAAAATAATTTAAATACATATTTTTCTTTATGACTATGCATTTACGTATTAATTTTTTTTGGTCATGTATTTTTGCAGAAAATAAAAATAATTTAAATATTGTTGATCTAGTAATAAAATAAAAATATTTTGAATAAGAGTTCCTTGAGTAATATTTTTATTTTGTAATTATGGTTCGATTGATTTTTTTAAGTTTTTCAAATTGAATTTGATGTATGCAGCAACGATCGTAAAACAATATTTTTGTTTGTTATATAGTAAGTATTTTTACTCTTATTTAAAAGAAAAACATAAAATAGCAAAATGTGTACATAAGGATAAGATCAACATCTTTTAACATAAACAAAAAATTAGTTTTTTTTCAGAAATTAAATGCTTTCTTGTCTTTGATATTTTTAGAAATATTTCTAAAATAAATAATATGCTTTGCGTAATAATCTTATCCTATGAAAAAAAAGTTTAGAAGAAAACAAAAAATAATGAAAAATATTCAAATTCTTTTTTGTATTGGAAATATGAAATCCGAAATAGCATGCGCGTATCAAGTTCAGAGTAAAATTTTTTTACCCGAATACATAGAAAAAATGCAAAGTGGTTGACGCCTGGATGCGACATTGGATGCAAGAATGTCTAATACAAAATTGTTACGCCCGCAATTGCAATTGCAACATGGCCTAATTAGGCCCAATAAAAAGATGCACTGGAACTGAAGATATTTTTACTACTGCATTTACAAAAAAAAAACCCATTAGTTAAAGAAGTAAAGAACTATTGTAAAGATTTACTTATTTAATAAGTTGTGAGAAAGATGAGTGCGATATAAACCATTTAAAAAACAACTTAATTTTTGCAATGTAATTTTAAATAGTTGGAGCAAAGAATATCCATTAAAAGAAGGTTCACTGGAATAAAATTTTATAATTTGTCAATGCGTTGGCCACCATTTTTCCAGTCGATGTCCAATATTGTAAGAAATAGATAGTCATAAGAATTTAATTTGTGAGAGAGAGATAAAAATTCAAAATACAAAGTGGAAAAAAAATGAACGAACGATTTTTTTGTTTCATACAATAATAATAATAAGAAATATTGTCTTTATTTTTAGTTATCAAAACTTATAGATGCGTTACACTTAAAAATTTTTGTCTTTTATCAAATTGCTTTAAATTTTTGTTAAAATTTTTTAAAGCATATTATATTCTTACTCTAATAAATAACTCAATTAAATAACTTTTGTTCTGTTTTTCACAACAGTTATAACTAAAATCATTTTTTAAAATTTCAAAAAAATTATATTCTAAATTATCTTTTAAACATAAATCATTAAAATTACAAACAAACTTCCATTCTGAGATATCTAAAATATTAATAAAATTTAGAGGAGGCATTACTAAATTGCACATCTCGTATTGCTTAAAATCTGTGAATATAGAAGAAGAACAGATTTCTTCAACGAGTTTTAATTGACATTTATGTTATTGTCTATACTTTTTTAATAACCATCCCGCAAAGTTATAAAATGCATTTTTTTCTTCGAACATCTTGGTTTAAGTTCCGCGTTAAAAGAAAATTAATGTTTTTTAGCTTCAGTTCGTTATGTAAATATTTAAGTACATTTATATTTTGAACCGAACCTTTTAAAAATTTTATTTTGGTACTAACATTCTTGGCTTGTGTACGAAACGACTTGTGCTCCATTAAACTTTTCATTTCATCTAAAAAGGTTAATTGTTCTTGATTACCGTAAAAAGGTCTTCTGAAAATTTTTGTCTCGTTAAATTTTGAGGAATTAAAAATGTCAAATAAATTGTCTCAATTAATTCTGCAGTATTGATAATTGTTGAAGATGTGGAACTTGTGGTGGAAAGTGTATAGAGAACGGATGCAACATTGCACTAGTTGTTTGAGCAGCCAACTTTACTCTCATGCTTTGGAAAGTATTTAGGAATAAGTGCTCATTACTCAATTGAATGATATGTTTTTCACATATTCGGTTATCCCTCAAAATTTTTGTGTTAATTAAATCACGTTTATTTAAATGTGTTAACCAAATCTCTCTCCTAAAAAAATTATCAATATTTTATTCCTTCACATTTTGTTCGTGTATTTTACTTACTGAGCTTTTTTTTTGGGTAAGCACAATTTTATTTTTCAGAAACTAAAAAGGCATCGAGTCATTCATAAAAAAAATCCGCTTGATATATTTTTTAACTACCTGCTTCAATACCTGAAAATATGTGTATATTGAAAATACATGAATGATAAAAAATGTACTTCCCTTATAAGCCAATAAAATAAAATAATATGATATTTAAGAAATAACATATGTTTTTGAACGAATATTATTTTATGTAGGTACCTGGAAAAATTCAATCATTCAAAATTTATTTATTCTCATACTTTTATAAATTTAATACGTTTATTTTAAAAAAAATTCGTACACAAAATTTCAGACGACTGTACACATGAAAAATCTCTAGTGGACTAAATAAATAAACAAAAATCTCCCGTGGGCTATTTTAAAGGACATTGCAAAAATGAAGTTGTTTTTTAAATGGTTTATATCGCACTCTTTCTTTTTTACAACTTCTTATATAAGAAAATATTTACAATAGTTCTTTGCTTCTTCAACTAATGGGTTTTTTTTTGTAAATGTGTTAGTAAAAATATTATGACTTCCAGTGAACCTTCCTATTATGGATATTCTTTGGTTGTAGTTTCAATACAATATTGGAAATCAACTGGAAAAATGAGAACCAACCAATTGACATATTATAAATTGTTATTCCAGTGCATTTGCTTGTTAATGGATATTCTTTAATGAAACTTCGTTTCGTTTATTTTTATTCATAATCTCTATGAATATACATATAAGAGGATACCCTTTTTACAGAATATTTACCTTACTTATTTTTATGCGTAGCCTTATTACCTTTGGATGCAAAAAGAGGGATATATCCGTTTTACAGAATATTTCCCTTTATTATATATATATATTTTTTTAATTATAATTTGAGTTTTCAGAAAATAACTGAATATTTACATTCTAGCATCTTGTTTTTTTAATTTTTTTTTATTTTTAATTATTAAATAAAATAAAAATTGTATATCACTTTAAATAATATTCTTAAAAATTTTAAAAATTAAAAGTAATTCAAAAACCAAGATTTCGAAAACCGAAATTTTGAAAAACAAGATTTAAAAAAAACTAGATTTTAAAAAACCGGGATTTTAGTAGAGCTAAATGAAAATCACGATATTTAATTATATTCAAAATTTCTTATTATAAAATCAACCACAATAGCAAACCATAATCCATAATAAAGCAAAGTAATAGAAGATAGTCCTTTATTTATTGTAGAATGCATTATAAACGAAACGAAGTTTCATAACATAAATATTTTGATTGAAAACTTTTAAAAAATTAAAATTGAAATCCAATCTGACTGAAAACTGAAGAAGAATAAAATGTATATCACATAGATTTGGTTTACAATAACAACTTCTTTATATGAAGTACTGCTGATTATTTTTCAAGCAGTGAGAACAACTTCGATATTGTCCTCCAATTTGTATGGAAAACGTAAAATGTACAGTCCTCTATTCGTTTAGTCTATTTTAAATTAAATATAATTTTGTTTTTGTAAGTGAAACTTACTATTAACACGTTGATGAGGAAAATTTTATAAACTCGCGTCACGCTAAATTGTGAGTCACTACACTAATGTTATTAATATATACATACATTCATATACATTCTAAATATAGGTACAAAAAAAATTTTTTTTTGCTGTTTTTCTTTTGTTTTTTGGAAAATACAGACAATATACACGTAAACGTAGGTCGTATAGGATAATAAGAATAATAATTCATTTCATTTCATTTCATTTATTGTGCCTGTTATAAATTAACATTACATATTGTTTCTTATAATTATATTTACAAATACTTATATATACTTAATCTATCAAACTATAAGGTTTGGTTTGATACCCCTGTAAATTTATGATTCCAACCTTTGGAGGACATTCTATTATTTTTATTCTTTAAATATTTTCATTTTGTATTTTCGCACTTGCACCCGGTGCTTTTTTTTTTTTTTTTTTAATATAAAACTTAACCTATAATCTAAACTACTTAAAGATACAACTAAACTAAAGCTTAAACTATGACTAATACTACGAGTAAACCTAAAACTAAAACTAGAACTAAAACTAAGAATACGGCTATAACTTATTGCAGTTGCTGAGCCTCTATGGTGATTTTTTGTTGTGATGTTATATACATAAAATTGTGGTAAACTAGATTGACATGTTTCAAAAAGATGTGCACTATTTATATTACCTATAACTAAAGGTGAAAGGTAATAATTAGGATTAATATTATTTTCGTTATATATTCTTTTGACCGTTATGTTGGTGTGGTTTTTAATTTTTTCAACATTTTTTTTGCGTTATTCAGCATATATTGCATTATTGGTCTTATGTTGGAATTTTTATATAGGTATTTGTTAGAATATCTACGACAGTCCGATTCATAATATCTATTCAGACAATTCCTAAAAATTTTCCGTTCGAAAACTTGCAATTTTTTTGCATATGTTGGCGAGCATGTGAACCAAATTGGGAACTCGTATGTTAGAATTGGTCGTAAAAGCTGTTTGTATATGAGAAGTTTGGTTTGTGTGTTCAGGGAATGGTGGCTTAATAGAGATCTAAGAAGTGAATAACCTCCCGCTGTTTTTTTTTTGTGTTAATTTAATATGGTTGTTGAATTTGAGTAAGTTATTGAAGTGAATATCTAAGTATTTAATTTCTGATTTGTAAGGTACTGCCTCATTGTCTATTTTCAAATTTAATTCTCTGCTTTTTTGTACAGCATTTTTGAGACCTTTTCCTCTTGCATTTCTTATACAGGTAAATTCCGATTTGTTTACATTTATGCTGATTTTCCATTTTGTGTTGAAATGACATATGTTTGTGGCGTGTTTTTCAACGTAGCGCTTTGCTACTTTCGGGTTTTCTGCATGAGATTAAACGATAGTATCATCTGCATAGAGGATAGATTTGGATCTTTCTTGGCGTCTACCATCACTAAGCGTGGAAGGCATATCGTGTAGATATATGCTGTATAATTTAGGACCAGTTATTGAGCCATGTAGAACTCCTGAGCTTTCTTTAATTATTCCTGATTTTTTACCGTCAATGAAGACATACATAGTTCTATTATTTAGGAAGCTAATAATCATTCTAGTAATTTCTACTGGAAATCCTAACCTAATTATTTTATATTGCAGTCCTATGCTCCAGACAGAGTCGAATACTTTCTCTGCATCCAATTTTAATGCTACAGTAGATTTTTTTTCCGCAAGTTCTCTACGATATCTGTATGTAATTTAAAGAGTGCGTCTAAGGTAGAGTGGCCAGTTTGAAAACCAAATTGATTTTTCGGTACAATGTTTTTTACTTTACAAAAGTCGTCAATTTTAAATGAAATAAACCTTTCTAAAATTTTTCCTAAGTTTGAAAAGAGTGAAATTGGCCGGAAGTTTTTCATCTTTGCTTTTAGAAATAGGTAACAATTTTGCTATTTTCCATGTGTTGGGAAAGTAGCCATTATTAATGCAGTTGTTGTAAATGGTGCACAGATATATTAAAGCAGTATCTGGTAACTTTTTAATTAAAAAGTTAGAGATACCGTCGGGCCCTGATGACTTCTTTGTATTAAGGTTTCTGCATATGTTTTTGACGTCTGACACTTTCATAAAGTATTCTTTGCTACCTAAAGCATTGTTACTGTAGTTGAACTTTTCTAGCTGTTTTGTTTGGTTTTGACTATCTTTTTGGTTGTTTAGAAACTCTTCCACAATATTTTTTATTTGTTGATCAGTTTCGGTGGTAAAGGGTTTGGCTTTGTATAGTTGCTCATAGTAGTTTTTGAAGGCATTCAGTTTCTGTTCAGTTTCTAATAAAAGTGTTCCATTTTGTGTGACGTTCACTACCATGTCAGTTCTTGTCGCAACAATTTTTTTTATTTCTTTAAAGGCTTGGGGGCCAGGTTTGATATTTTTTAATCTAGTTTGAAATTTTTGGTTCAAATGCAGGGAAATTTTTTCGCTTATGATTTTCTTTAGACAATTTATCTTCGACTCTAAATTCTTATATTCTATTGAGCGTCTGTTTAAATACTTATGGAATATGCTTTTTAGTTTATATTGCCACTCTTTTTTTGTTTTGAGCAGGTCTTTTATATTTATAGGAAGGTCCTTAAATTTCCTATCAGTCACTTCGATAGTGGCCGAATGTCTATCTGAGGTAGTTTTAACTGCATTCGTAAACTCATTTATAAAATTGTCTATTTTGATATTATTTAAGTTTTTATCTGATGGTGGTACGCCAATGTTATTGAGATGGTTCGTGATATCTATACGAAACTGGTTCCAATTGGTATTTTTGAAGCATATGTATTTTTCTGGTTTTCTTAGTACTATTTTAAAGTTATTTAAAAAAATTTCTAGTTTAACTGTTAAATGATCTGAGAATGAGGGTAAGGTCTGGCATATATAATTTTGGTTTAAGGTGTTTATAAAGTTTTCTGATACAATGAAAAAATCTAAAATGGACGAGCTTTGGGGAAACGTTGGAGAGAATGGCGATATTATACTTAGATTTGTCTCGCTCGTATTGAAAACCAGTTCTCTATTATTTGACCGTTGGCGTTGCATATAGTATCTCCGTAATTAATGTGCCTAGAGTTAAGGTCTCCACCAAGAAAACAGAAATCAAAATTTTCTGAGAGATTATTAAGTTTAGTTAAGGTTTCTTTGATGATATTACTAGAACAGTTTGGCTTTAAGTATATAGCCCTCGTTAATAAAGACTTTTGGATATTGTTTGCATCTATTATATAAGTTTTGGCTAGAGTTATTAGAGCTTCAAAGTCTTTCAAGTCTATTTCTTTTACATCAAAGTTATTTTTATATATAAGAGCTGTACCTTGATCCTTATCATTTCTTAAGATCTTAAAATTATCAATTGTAATTTTATGGAAAGTTTTCAATCTAGTTTCAGTTATGAAGGCAAAGTTAGTTTTAATTTCGTCTAGTAGATTGTACAAAAATACTCTTCTACCTAAACTTCTTATGGAGTGAACATTTAAAGGTATAGCAGATATATTATTAATTCTGTTCATTACTTTTTAATTTAATTAAGAATTCGATATAGGCTACCTGTTTTTCTTCTGTACTATTTAGTTTCTTGTAGTAGTTCATGAAAGTACTTTTTCTTTTAGTAGTTCAGTAAGATTTTTTTTCCAAATAAAACGTTAGATAAATTAAGGAATTCATTTAAGACCGTATTATTATCCTTGTAACTTTTATTATTATTGTTATTATTAGCCTGAAATAAACTGGAGCAGGACTTGTTGTTATCTATATTACTGTTTACAAAATTATTATTTGAGTTTGTTTTTTGATTATTTGTTTTAGTTTGGCGTGAACGTCTAGCTAGAAACTCTTTATAATATTGGCAACCTAAAAAATTTGCGGGATGCTCTCCTCCGCAATTTGTACATATTGGCTTATCAACATCTCATTTTAATGGAAATTCTTTTGGGCCATGATTAAGTGTGCATTTTACGCACCTATATTGTCTGGTACAGTTGGATGCAGCGTGCCCATAGTCTTGACAACGCATGCATTGTACTGGTTTATCTATTATTAGTCTTTCCCAGTAAACTTTTTGGTATAAAATATAGTTTTCGCTAAGTAGTTCACGGAAACTTTCACCTGCTTCCAATTGTACTAAATAAATCCCTTGATTTCTACCTTTATTTCTCGAGTACGTTGTACTAAAATTGCAAATTTTCGAAAACTTAATGTCTGGATACAGATTTTTTAATTCCGTTTCAACGTCTAGGGCCCTGAAGGTATTATTTATACCTTTTAATAAGAGATTAGTTACTCTCTTATCCTTTGGTGTGAATGAGAAAGACTCAATTTCTTTAGATCGCAGATATTCTAACACTTCCCTATGCAGGTTGGAATCACTTACAAATATTTTAGTTTTATTTTTTCGGGTATTATTTATTACCTTAAAATTAGTTTTATCTATTTTTATTTTCGATTTAACAAAATCTATAATTATTTTTAATTTATCCTCACTTAAAATTATAGGTGGGCAAAATATTTTCTATTTTAGTATTAGTAGTATTATAATTTTTATTTTTGCTATTGTTATTATTTTTACCATTTATATTTACTTGGTTGTCGCTGTGTCGCTCTTCATATTCATTTTCTTGTAGCATCAAAAATGTGTTCTCGTTTGTATTTTCATTATCCGTTATCTTTCTCTTTTTGATGAGATGTTGCTGCTGCTGACGTCTTGGTTGGATTTTAATCCATTTATTTCGCTGTGTGTTAGTTGTTGTATCTATTTCTGCTGATACTGCTATTTCCATTTCGTTAATTTCATTCTCACAATTACTGCCTGCACTTGTTGTAGGTAGTTGTTGTTGTTGTAATGAAAGCATGATCTTTTCTTTCATTTTATTGCTTGGTGAATTAATTTTTTCTCCATTCGTGCCATGTGGGCACTTAAATTGAATTTCACTTTTTAATTTTCCAATTTTAGTTTTTAACTAATGTATTGGAATAAAATTATTTAAATATTTTTTATATTAATGTCTATAATATGTATTATATGTATTATAATTTTAATTTAACTTTTAATTATGTTGAGTTTTGTTTTAAATGATTAATATTAAATTAATTAAGTAATTTAACCGCTAATTGTTCTTAAGTAATTTAACCGTTAATTGTTCTGCAAAATCTGTGTTAAACTCTTCCATATTGGATGTGCTAAGATTTCTGACGATACCTATGAGCTTGTAAAATCGGGAAACATAAGCTGGAAATGTTCTAATTGTCCCACGCAATTGAATGAATCACTTGCAGTGCTTGTGGAGGATGGTGAAGGATCTCCAGGTGAATTAAATAAAATGGAAACGAATGACTTGGTATCGTTTGACTTGAGTAACTGCAACATGGAAAACTATGCAACTAGAATTAGCCACTCAACTAGAACTGTTATTGATCACCTTGTTACCGACTTGGTTAAATTCAAATATAATTTTATGATAATGGGTACTCCTCTTTCAGATCATGAAATGTTTCTCATTAATATGAATCTCAAACCGTTAACCATAGAAAAAACCGAAAAGAAAACAGTTTTGGATTACGACCAAATAAAATTAGATAGCTTTTGGTCGAATCTTGATTCTTATGACGAGTTTGATACTTTTGTTGCCGATTTACAGCAGATTATCATAAAGTATACTAAAACGATCGAGGTAAGAATGGGGAAATTAAAAAAGAAATGGATGACGAAAGAAATTTTGAATAAAATAAAGATTAGAGACTCTTATTACAAGTATTCTTGTAAATACAAAAATAATATACGGATTCTTGACTTATATAAAAAAATGAGACTTGAAGCCAAATGATTCTTGAAGCTAAAAAAACCTATTTTTCAAATGACATCCACTCCGAAATTTCAAATTCTAAAAACTTGTGGAAATTTTATAAAAGAATAATTCATAACACTGATTCGTGTACTTCTAACACAATTATTAAGTCCTTAGACTTTAACAATGAAACTATCAGTGATGAAAGCAACATAGCTAACAAAATGAACCCCTTTTTTGTGAATGTAACTGACGAAATAAATATCTCTCCTTTCCAAATAGATTTTACATATATAAATAGTTCAAGAAGAACTATCTTCAACAATTTCTGTCTAGATTTAACAAATGAAGAAGAAATCAAACAAATAATTGATGAACTAAAGTCGTCAGCTGCAACGGGCCATGACAATATCTCCTCTAAATTCATTAAAAAACTCTCATCTCAATTATCACCATTATTAGTAAAATTAGTAAATAATGCAATTCAAAATTCTGTTTTTCCTAAAAGTCTCAAAATAGCAATAGTAACCCCTATATACAAATCAGGTTCAACTACAAATCCAACAAACTACCGACCGATTTCTGTACTAAACGCTTTGTCAAAAATTTTTGAAATAATCATCAAACGCCGCCTTAATTTATTTTTTTACAAATAACAGCATTTTACATGAAGAACAATATGGTTTTGAAAATAATTCTAACACTACATCAGCATGTCTCAGTTTAACAAATTTTATATCCAATAACATCGACAATGGGAAATTTGTTGCATGTATATTTTTGGATCTACAAAAAGCATTTGACTGCGTTGACCATGAGATACTGTTATTAAAATTGATTAATCTTGGTTTTAGTTCATCCAATATAAGCTTTTTTAAATCATATTTCAATGATAGGCTACAAAGAGTCAAAATAGGAAATTCTCTTAGTAGTTACCTTACTATTAAAAAAGGGGTACCACAGGGATCCATCCTAGGACCAGACATTGATGGTATATCCCGACTAAAGCTGAAAGGCTCAATTCAACTGTATGTTGATGATGCAGTAATACGATATTCAGCAACAAGCGAAATCGAATTGAGGAGGGATATTGAAAACGATCTAAATAATATTGAAATATGGATTACTAAACACAAATTAAGCCTAAATGTAAAAAAAACCAAAATTATTTTGTTTGGAAATAAATTATATAACTCAGAAAATTTCTTTTATAAATCTAAATTAATAGAAACTGTAGATAGCTTTAATTATCGATAAAAAGTTGAAATGGACTGACCACGTACACTATATTATTAGCAAAATATCACCCTATCTTTTCATATTGCGTAGATTACGGAACTTTATCTCAACCAAAGCATTATACGCAATATATTCGTCTTTTATAGTGTCACACATTGTATATCTCAATCCCGTATGGAACGGTGCGAGCCAGCAAACCTTAAGTCAGCTGGATGTCATTCATAAGAAATCAATAAAAATTATTCACTTCTACCCACGTATGTATCCAACAAATTTATTATATTCTGATAAATATTTAAGTTTCACTAATATTTGTAAACGAGAACTATATCTAGTAGCGTTTAAAATAATTAATAATAAAATCAAACATAATTTCATTTTGAGTAGAATGATAGACATCCATACACACAACACACGAAACAAATCCAATTTCTACCTGTCCTTGTTTAAAACAAATCAACAGAAAAACAACTGTCTGTATAATTGTTTGAAATTGTTTAATGACCTGCCGGTACAACTTAAAGAAATTGATTCTTTTAGAGTTTTTAAAACCGGAATACAAAAATTTATATTAAATATTAGTTGACAATAAAAATAAAAAAACAAAAATAAATAAATGGAAAAAAGTAAAAATAAATTATAAATAAACAAAAATAATTGAATATAAGAATATTTTGTATTATTACAACAACAATAATAAAAAATTAAAAATGTTTGACAGTAGTAATTGCAGTAAAAATGTTAAAGTTAATTTCATAAGTAGTTTTAAATAGTCTTTATATATAATTTTTATAATAGAATTAGTACTTTTTTGTTTTCTTTTTTATTTTTTTTCGTTTTATAAATTTAAGCATTGAAGTTTATCTTATTTTTTAAGTTTTCCTATAATGCAATTTATTTTATTTCATATTATTGACAGTTCCATAGCTTTTCTTTGTATATTAACTTTTATTTGCACTTTAATTTTTTTTTAAATTTTAAGATCAGACAGCCTAGGCTAAGATCTACAACTTACAATTTAGTTTTAAGGGAATGAAATTTTATATTAAATTAGTATGATTGAAATAAAGAAAAAAAAAAAAAAATACGTCAACTTGCTCTCGCAGTTCACACCGAACTCCATAAGAACAATAAGTAAAATAAAATGTGGATTTTGTTGTTGTAGATTATACGGCATGTAATTACTTATTGCTCTGATAAGAAATAAAATAAAACAAAAAACAATTTTTGTTTCTCATTTAAATACAAACAACAAAACAAAAAACAAAATTTGAAGTTCTCTTCCCATAGTTCTCATCAAGAAATATCAATCAGACCATCCCAATTAGGATATGCAGTATGCCTATGCACTCATGTATGTATTCATTTGTTTGCAAGCAAATCAATATGCAAATTTGCTAAAAATTGTAAGAAATAAACGACAATAAGTCATTAACGTGCAAGAAAAAGAAAAAATATAGAGAGTAACAAAAAAAGTTGGCTGAAATTAAATAAAAAAAGGTTATAATTTTTAAAAAAATTTGTTGATTAATATATTGATTTGGAAAAAAAATTTCGACAAAAATTTCGTTGAAATATTTAACAATATTATTTTCTAAATTATATCAACTATGCATAAGATTTTTAGGAGACCTAACTAAAACAGCTTTTTCATATTCTTTAAATTCTCTGATTTGTAAATAGATGTTGTCCTCAGTATTATTTTATAATCGTATACCAATATAATAAATATTTAGGTTTACTATAATTTAATATAATTAATAAAAAATAATAATGTTTGTAACTCCAAATTATTACTGACAAACATGTTAATAATATTTTATATTATTGTAATGTAATTATAATTTAATATGTATTTAATGTAATTATAATTTTTTAATAGGTATATATATATACGAAAATAATAATGTTTAAAACGAAAATATTAAAATAATAAAAGATCAGGTTTTTAGGTTCGTGCATCGTGTGTTACATAAAAAAAAAATATTGGTACCTATCTAAGTCTAAATATATAAAAAAAAAAATTATTGTTACCTACATAATATCCAAATATGTATGCATACCTATTTAGCGAAAGTTATAATTTTTGGAAATAAAAAAGTGATTGATTATTAAAATTTTATTTTTAAAATACTTTTAATTTTCTTTTTAGTTAATAATTAAAGCCTTAATTAAAAAATTGAATTAAAAATTACTTATTTTAAATTTATATATTATATTGTTATATTATATATTTTAAATTTTTATTTTTTTTTTATCTTTTCTTTATTTTATAAGTTTTTATTATAAGTTTAGTATGTTAATTTTAAAATTATAATAATTGCATAACGTATCTTAAATTTTTAAAAATATTACATAAAAAAGTGACTGATAAATAAAAATAATACATAAAATACTTTTAATTTTGTTTTTAGTCTTTTAATATATAAAGCTTTTACAGTTTTTTTTTAATTTTTCAAGAGCTAACTACATACATATTTAAAAAATTCAATTAAAAATTACATATTTTAAATTTTTATATTGCATTGTTATATTACATACGTATTATATATTATATTTAAATATTTTTTATATTGTTTATAAAAAACGATCGATGTGGTTTTTACACGATATTTACATAAATTCCAATAAAAATTTTTTGTTTCCTACTTCAGTTACCATAAGCCTATTGTATCTTTTTTAGAATATAATGAAAATTGTCTTATTTAATCGACCCTCAGACCTCAATCTCAATATCAATCATCTGCATTTAAATGTTGTTTGACTTATCACCGCCAGTCCCATGACTGGACTTTATTTTTTTTATTATAAAATGAAAATTTGGAGTGTTATCTTGCAAACTCAGAAGAACATTTTTTAAATTAATAATATTTTCATATATTAGATTATATTAAATGTTATACTTTTCCAAAATTACAGCGACGTACATCAGTCCTCATGAACATTAAACCATACTGTAGAGAATTTAGAGAAAATGAAGATTGATAGCAAAGAATATCCAATCCAAATCCAATGCACTCTACATCTACTACAGGCCTTCTTACTCACTATTTTTTACGAAATTGAGCGAAAACTGTCAAAAACTGTCCCTTTTTAGCCTTCGTTTGCACAATATACCCAAATTGCATTTATTTTTTTTTCTTTTATTCAATTTTGTTAATGAAATTACAACAACACTTATACCTTAAACAGAATGAGCGCAGCCATCACGGAGTCATCGCGCAGAAATACTACTTTGAAAGTTGAAACATAAGAAAACATATTCAAATGCACAGAATGAAAAGTTGTCAACGCAGCCGTCGCGCAGAAGTTGAAAAAGTTTTAACTTCAACTCAGGAATTCTATTTTGACAACTAATAAAAATATTTTTTATTTGAATGTGTATGTAAAAGTGAAATTATTGTGTGACGTGTGAATGTAGTACAACACATTAATCCAAATTAAATTGTTTTGTTTATATTAATTTCCATATCATGTAATCAAATCATAAAATCAATTTTAAAATAAAAAAATTTTCAAATAAAAAAAGCGGCAGAGCTCAGATATAATATTGAGTACTACTTCCTTAATATCATCTCAGGTATAATTGTTAATTGTTAATTCTTGATCGATTGTGCGTCTCCATGTGTTGTATGGTCTGCCGGGTCTCCTTTGGCCTTGTCGATTCCACTCTAGAGCTCTTCTTGCTATATCACTTTCTGATTTCCTTAGTGTATGACCTATCCATTTCCACTTTTTCCTATTTATCTGTCTGTTGATCGGTTCTTCTCCAGTTATCATCCATAAATCCTCGTTTGCTAATTCTTGCCAGCCAGAATATTCTGCATATAATTCTCAAGCACTTGTTGATGAAAACTTGTAGCTTTTGTTTGATTCTGACCGAAGTGAGCCATGTTTTACTGCCATATAATAATGTTAACTTAACACATGCTCTGAATATTGTTAGCTTTGTTGTTCTCGATATTTGGTTGCTCCGCCATATCTGCATTAGGCTCCCAAATGTTCTTCTTGCCTTATTTATACGCTTGTTGACATCTTCTATTGTACCTCCTCCTGATGTTATGATACTCCCCAGGTAGTTGAATTCTTCTACGTATTCTATCTGTTGTCCACTCACTGTTATTGGCTCACTATCACTGTTGTTTGTCCTCATTACCTTGGTTTTCTCGATATTCAAATCCAGTCTCGATTTCTTTGCTTCTTCCTGTAATCTGTTGACTTTGTTCTGTAGGTCCGTTTGATTTCTTGATATTAGGCATACATCATCTGCGTAATCTAAGTCTTCTAAGTTGCCGAAGAGATCCCATTCTATTCCGTTTATTCCAGTGCAAACTTTTCTTAGAATGTCGTCTAGTATTATTTTGAAGAGAAGTGGAGATAGTGGACATCCTTGTCTAACTCCTATATTGGTGTAGAATGGATCACTGATGTTACCTCTGTGTTGAACTGTTGTCTTTGCATCTTTATACATCGCTTTGATGATGTTGATGATTTTTTCAGGAACTCCCTTCTTTTGTGTTCTCCATATTGCGTATCTCTTGACTGTGTCGAATGCTTTCTTAAAATCTATGAATAGTAGATATAGTCAAGCATTCCATTCTACTGATTGTTTAACTATGACTCGTAAAGTATTTGACTGGTCAACACAGCTTCGGTTTGGTCTGAAACCTGCCTGTTCTTTCCGCAGTATTGGTTCTAGTACTTCTTCTAATCTTTTCTTTATAATAATTGCTATTATATTATGAATAGTATTTAAAACCGTGATTCCTCTCCAGTTGTTGCAATTTGACAAGTCTCCTTTCTTAGGTATCTTGACAATCATTCCTTTCTTCCATGATGGTGGTATATTCTCTTCTGTCCATGCTTTTCTGATGTGGGGTTCAATTGTTTGTGCGAATAGGTCGGGGTCCAGTTTGGCTATTTCTGTTGGAATTCCATCTTCACCTGTTGCTTTGTTGTGTTTCAGGATATTGTTTGTAGCTTTGATTTCTTCTATATTTGAAGCTTGAGTAGATATTGGCAGTACCTCAGTTGGGTAGATATTTGTATAGTCTCTGTTTCTTATGTCTGCTTCATTATTTGTACTTTCTGCGTTGCTCAGTTCTTGGAAATGTTCTCTCCATCTCTTTAATTGATCCTTTAAGTTTGTGAGGAGCGCACCATTTTTATGTTTAATTGGTTTGTTTTGTTGTTCTGACTGGTTTGTTAAGTTCTTGACTATGCGATGCAATTCTCTCAGGTTATGTTGCTGTGCTGCTCTTTCTGCTTCTCCGGCTAAATTTTGTAGAAATTTCCTTTTATCTCTTCTTGCTGCTCTTTTCACTGTGTTCGCTATTTCTTCATATTCTCTTCTTGATGCCATCTTGTTGTTTATCATTTTCTTCATTTCACCTCTTCTTTTAATCAAGGCCCATGTGTTATCGGTTATCCAGATTTTTCTTTGTGGTTGTGAAATTCCAAGATTTTGTTCGCTTGTTTGGTTGTAAACTTCCAGAATCTTTTCCCAAGTGTGTTCTCTATTATTTCTAATATTCGCTCGTAACGCCGTAACTACGTCAGGTCTTACCTGCGGATTTTTTAAGTTGTTTATATTTATTTTCTTCTTTCTATTTCTTCTGCCTCTTCCTTGTTGACTTAGTTTCATTCAAGCCATATATTTAATACAATAAAATTAATTTATAAATTTATAACATATATTTAACATTTATTAATTTTTTTGGAAATTTATTTAATAAGGAAAAGTAAGTAGAACAATGTCAGTTAACGCTTTCAACGTTTTGCATTCTGTGCACAAAGTTAGATGGCTGCGTTTTTGACATTTAGAAATTTTGTTGGTTGTGTGATGGGTGGTTCACTCTGTTCAAGAGGTTAACCTTAGTTAAAGCAAAGAATATCCATAATAAGAAGGTTCACTGGAATAAAATTTTATAATTTGTCAATGTGTTGGTCACCATTTTTCCAGTCGATTTCCAATATTATAAGAAATAGATAGTCATAAGAATTTAGTTTGTGAGAGAGAGATAAAAATTCAAAATACTAAGTGGAAAAAAAATCAACGAACGACTTTTTTGTATGAAAGAAATATCGTATTTATTTTTAGTTAGTTAGTTTAATTTCAAATTAAAATTTGTTTCAGCACCGCACACCAAACACTTAACAAGATGATGTTTTCTCAATTTCGAAACATTTTTAAAAAATTGTGTATAGAATAGTTTTTATAAAAACTTTTTTTAAGCGTTAGAGTTGATTTATTTTTAAATATAACATACACTGCTTAATTTTCCTATAAACTCTGCATTTATTTTTTTCTAAGTATTTTCCTATATACTAATTTTTTGCATATCAATAAAAAATAATATTTATTCAAATTTGAAATGTTTATATTATTAATATTCAAATTTGTTACCTATTTATAAAATTGCCAGTTACCTAAATGCATTATATTAGTTATTTATAGTAGTTTAGAGTAGTTACTTATATATTAGTTAATTGATGATTAAAATGCACAATTTAATTTTTCAGAAACTAAAAACGCATCGAGTCATTTATAAAAAAAAAACCGCTTCATTTTCCTTTTTACTACATGTTTCAATACCTGAAAAAATGTGTTAATTGAAAATACAAAGAAAATTGAAAATGTGAAATGAAAAAATATTCCCACAAAGTTTATATATAAATAAATTACATTTTGAAAGGTGCGCTCTGAATAAGAAGGCCTGTAGCAGAGTGCATTGTCCAATCCATAACAAGAATATGCATTATGCACTCATGTATGGATTCATTTGTTTGCACACAAATTCATAGGCAAATTCGCTAAAAATTGTAAGAATTAGACAACAATAAGAACTTAACGTGCAAGAGAAAGAAAAAATATAGTAAACAAAAGAGAGTAACAAAAAAAGTTGGCTGAAATTAAATAAAAAAAAGTTTATAGTTTTTAAAAAAAATTGATTTGGAAAAAATTTTGGGAAAATATCTATTCCAAAAAAGAGTTCAAAAAAGCTGCCAGCAATACTGAAATAAATAAAACAGATTTTTTTGTAATAATTTATTATCACGTATCCGTAACACAAAACAATCTATGTTTTACAATAAATTCTTTTACATTTTTAATATAATTTTTTATAAGAGTATAAATTGTGACTTTAATTCCTAACTTAATAAGGAAACATTTGTCTGATTCTGATTGATTATCACAACACTAGTAATAAAAATCATTTTTTAATTTTTCAAATATTTTACATTCAAAATTTTTTTTCGACAAAAATTTCGTTGAAATATTTTATAATATTATTTTCTAAATTATATCAACTATGCATAAGATTTTTAGGAGACCTAATTAAAACAGCGTTATCATATTCTTTAAATGCTGTTTTTGTAAATAGATGTTGTCCTTAGTATTATTCTATAATCGTATACCAATATAATAAATATTTAGGTTTACTATAATTTAATATAATTAATAAAAAATAATAATTTTTATAACTTCAAATTATTACTGACAAAAATGTTAATAATATTTTATATTATTGTAATGTAATTATAATTTAATATTTTTAATAGGTATATACGAAAATAATAATGTTTAAAACGAAAATATTGAAATAATAAAATATCAGAATTAATCATCGTATTGGTATAAGGGAACAAACTAAATTTGAATAAAGATTTTTTGCCACCTTGCCCGATATAAAAAATGGAACGCAAACAAATGCAAAGAAGAATAATGAGAACGCAAAATTTTTTTACAGTATCTGTTAAATATCTGTTTAGTACCTTTTCTCTCATAATAAATTTGGTATACGATAAGTAAATGTAAATTTTACCTCTTTTAACTAAGGATATTTTGCTTGTTTTAGTTATTGAGCTAAGTCATTTAAAAAATTATTGTTTTAATTTAAGTTATATAAAAAAAAATATTGGTAACTATCTTAGCCTACATATATAAAAAAAAAATTATCGGTACCTACATAAATGATGGGAAAGGATAACTTATTTTTATTTTAGTTTCAAGATTTAATCAAAACCCAATTGAAAATGTATTCTAATTGGTTAGATCGAGAATTTCAAATAAAATGAATCCCTTTCTATATGAATTTAACAGTATCATTGCTAAAATTTTAACAATGAGGCTTTTAAATGATCATTCAGATTCAGCTAATTGTGAAGAAGACTGTACTGATTTACTTTTAGCTAATCTATATATAGCAAATTCAATCAGTTAAAACAAAAATGATTCAATACAGGAATCCATTATTATGTTTGATGATGGTGATCTTAATTATGACATACCTGTACCTGTAGATATTTTAAATAATATAATTGAAGAGAATTCCATGAATACTATGGTGGATACATAATTTTTAAAATTTTAATAAAATTAAATGCGAAAGTTGTAAGGCCATTTTAACGAAAGATAATCAAAATTATAATATTAATTCAGAATGGTTTCTGTTCTTTATTAAAATATATTTATTGTACTGCCGACTATTGGTACGACTATTGGAAAAATTCAATTTTTGCCATTGCACAGGGGTAACTAGTCAATGTTTTTCCTATGATAGTTCCATTCTAATCCAATTATTTCTCAGTTCTTGTGATCTGTTTTTTTTATTTTGGCATTATTACAAAACTTAATACTTAATAGAACCACGCATCAGAACAAAATTTTGTTTTAGAGATATTACATTAACATTAATCAATTTTTAACTTTTCAAGAGCTAACTACATATTTAAAAAATTCAATTAAAAATTACATATTTTAAATTTTTATATTGCATTCTCATATTACATACGTATTATATATTATACTAGCGGAGTTACCCGGCATTGCCCAAGATATTGGGAAATTCTTAGCTTTCTTTGTTTTTAATTTGGAACGCTCAATATTTTTTTTTTTTTATTATCTCTATGATTATATTACAACTATCTTATAAATTACTAATATGCAAAAGGCGTATTAAAGATAACAAGTAAAAATTTTTGAAAATGTACAAATGGCTTGTGAGGGACGATTCCACTGAATCGACCCCTTATATTAAAAATTAATACTAATTTTCATATTAAATATTTATGACTCTACAGTTACTTACAGAAAAGGAAACAGAAAATAATAAAAGAAATATAATATGAATTTGACCTTAGTTTTAGAGTCTACTTAAAAGATCATTAGGCCTGAGGCGTTTTAGTCTTCTTATATGGGCGGTATTCAGCAGGTCAGCTGCAGTTCGTTTGGATGGAGCTGCAATCTTTCGTGATATCTTTTGCTGGTCTTTGTCACCACGTCTTTCACGGAGCATATGTTTAAATCCTTTCTTATATTTGAATTGCTGACGTACCAAGGGGCATTGACAATTGTACGAAGAGCTTTGGCTTGAAACCTTTCAAGGATTGGTTCAATGTTACCTTTCAATGTTAGAGTTGCTAGCTTTACCCCATAACTCAATTCCATATGTCCAGATGGGCTTTAGGATTGCCTTATATAGCAACACCTTGCTTTCCAATGAAACGCATGAACGACGTCCCATAAGCCAATGCATATTCCTGAACTTAGTTCTTAACTGCTTATTTTTATTGAGAATGTGCTTCTGCCACGTTACTCTACGGTCCAGATGCAAGCCTAAGTACTTTATCGAATCTTCCTGCGGTAAAACTTTGTTGTTTAGGGTTACTGGCGGACATGTGCTCCTTCTGGTGGTAAATGTAATATGCACCGATTTGGATTCGTTAGTTCTTATTCTCCAAATTTTTAGCCATTGTTGAACTTTGCTTAATCCCCTTTGAAGGTGCTGTGACGCCAGCTTTGGGTCTTTATTTGATGACAATATTGCTGTATCATCTGCAAATGTGGCCGTCATCGTGTCTTCGCTCGTAGGAATATCAGCAGTGTATAATAAATACAACATTGGACCAATCACACTTCCTTGTGGTACTCTTGAGTTTACATTAATTGGTAAACTTCTCCATATTTGACTACAAATTTTCTGTTCGCTAGGTAAGATTTTATAATTAAGTAGTAATGGTAAGGTAAAAAGGTTTTTAATTTATGAAGAAGTCCTTCGTGCCACACCTTATCGAACGCTTGTGTTACGTCGAGAAATGCAGCCGAGCAGTATCTTTTTTCCTCGAAGTCCTTATTGATTTTATCCACTATGCGATGAACTTGTTCTATTGTAGCATGATTCTGCCTGAAACCAAATTGATGACATGGGATAAAATTTTTTGATAACAGGAGTGGTTTGAGTCTGCTTATGAAGAGTTTCTCGAAGAGTTTAGATATGATTGGCAGTAGACTAATCGGTGTACCATGGTTGGATCCTTCCCTGGTTTTGAAATTAGAATAATTTGGGCCATTTTCCATTGGTCAGGGAAAGAGCAGATTCTTAAAATTGCATTGCAAATGTAGGTGATGATTGCGTGTCCCTTAGGAGGTAATTCTTTAAGTATTTTGCCGGTTATTCTGTCGTGGCCTGGGGACTTTTTTATGTTTAATTCATTTTTTATTATTTTGATCACTTCACAAATGGTAAATTTTTTTATCGGGACAACTAACTGCAGTGGCACGTCTAGAAATTTAACTATTTCATGGTTTTCGTCTTCGGTAATTTCACATTCATATGGTTTGAAGGTTTGTTCAAGGTGTTCAGCAAAAGTCAGCGCTTTTTCTTTGTCCGATCTTGCCCAATCACCGTTATTTTTTTTAATTGGTGCAATATGTTGTTTTGGGCGTTTCAGTTTTTTAGTAGCTTTCCATAGAGAATAGTCTGTAGCTTCGGTTGGAGCTAAGTTTACCAGATGTTGCTGTATTTCATAATTTTTAGTATCGATCAGCATTACCTTTAACTCTTTTGTTGCTTTGTTAAGTTTTCTCTTGTCTGATGGTGCCCTAGATCTTTGCCATATTTTACGTAGTTTCTGCTTTTCTTCAATTTAATTTTTGACTGCCAATGGACATCTTTGTTGATGTTTATTCTGATTTTGAGTTGGCGTAGCTTCGTATGCTGCTCTTGTTACTGCAATATCAAAATTATTTATTGCCTCGGAAATATCTTCCTTTGTTTTCAGTGGAAAATTCAGCATGATGTTTTCGTCCACTAATTCCCGAAAACAATCCCAGTTTGTGTGTTTTGAGTGTATTCTTTCTCAGGATGTTTGGCGATGACCTCCGTGGATCCAGTTATTATTATAGGAGAATGATCTGAAGAGAGATCAAGACATGGATCCGCCTTCCAGTGTTTTTCATTAATTCTTTTTGTAATGCAAAAGTCAATTAAGTCAGGTTTTTTGCGGCGATCACTTGGCCAGTATGTTGGTTGACCCGTTGATATATAACTAAGTTTATATTCCTCCATAGCCATATGTAACTGCCTGCCCTTATAGATTATTAGTCTTGAGCCCCAAAAGGTGTGTTTTGCATTATAATCTCCGCCTACGATAAATCTGGATCCCAACGTTTTGAAAAATTCTAAATATTGAATTTTTGTGATGCTATGTTTAGGTGGACTGTATATTGCAGATATTGTAGTTGGTCCGGTCCGATCTTCAACCACAATGCTAGTTGCTTGGATGTGATCTTTAGAGAAATTTTGAAGCTCGTGATGTTTGATATATTTTTTAACGATAATAGCGGAACCTCCATGAGCGGAGCCGACTGGATGTTTGGTGTCATAAGTTATGTAATTTCTTATTTTGAAGTAGCTTCTATCTGTGAAGTGAGTTTCAGAGATAAGTATTATGTCTAATTTGTGTGTTTTGATGAATGCTTCAAGTTCGCGTATATGTTGGACTAGGCCATTCCCGTTCCAAAGTGCAATTTTTAGTAATTTGGCCATAATTATATTTTGGAGACGAGTGTTGTTAGCAGTTTTAACAACGGACTGATCTGCCCCATTAGGTCTCTCATCATCGTCATTAGCACGCCAAATCCATTTTTCTGCTTTTGGTTTGCATGCTGGTGCTGTTGAGTACATCCTCCAGCCATGGCTGCATATGTGATGTTAGGTTGAGTTGGATTGTGAATTGGTACTGGTAACGATAAAGACGGCTCAGAAGATGTTGCTAGAACCGTTTTTTGTGGTTTTGTACGTAGTGCCGGAAACTTCTTTTTTGTTACTCTTTGTAGTGTTGACAACCTTTGAAGTTAGCTGGATGATTACCAAGGCATAATACGCATTTGACATTATTATCTCTGGTTGCTCTTTCGCAGTTTCTCGTTTCGTGCTCACCTGCACATTTGAAGCACCTAGGATCTCTATTACATAAATTATGAGTGTGTCCGTATCGCTGGCATTTTAAACATTGAGGTATGTCTCTTTTTTTGTGGAGTGCTTCGAAGTTTACTATTGCTTGCAGTATACAATTTATATTGTAGATATCTTTGTTATTTTTATTTGGGAACAAATCTACATAAAATAGAGAAAGTGGACTTCCATCTGATCTGTTTTTAATGTTGTATATGCTTGCTACCTTATGGTTTAGAGATTCTAGCTCTGCTTTTATGTCAGAAGTTGCTGTTGATGGATGTAGACTCTAAAATTTCTTTCTTGTTTGAGCTTGTAAGTATGAAATTTGGTATTTTTCTCTGCCAGACTTTTCACTAATTGTCTTTAGTCCTCAGGATCTGAAGTTTGGATTTTCACCTCATCCACACTTAGTGTTTTTGTATAGTGTTCTGCCTTACATACTTGTAGAAGTACTTGGTTCAATGGGTTGATATTTTGTACCCCTGAGACATAAATAGGTGGTGGTTTGATTGGCTTTACTATTTTAGTTTGGGCCTCTTCTTTATCGCTTTCTACATTTTCAACATTTTCAAGCTCGCTGAATCTATTTGTTGAGTTTGTATCATTAAGCCAATAATCTTTTAGCTTTGATTGTTTCGATCTTGGTAATTGCTGCGGACTGAATCTTTTTCTTTTAGTGTTTTTTGGATTTATAACATTGCTGTAATCTGAACTTCTAGCATTGCTGTTTATGATATTTGTTTTCTTTTTATAAGTTACTAACTTAAACCCGCCTGAAGCAATATCGATTTGTTCTTTTGGTTCATTACTTAGCGTTCCCACTGCTTTTATTTCAGATTGGTGTGTGAAACTGCTTTTAGCTTGATTGCGGGATACGAAAAGTTACTGTTGAGCTGTTTGATATTGTTTTTTTAGATCTTCGTGTTGAATTAATAAATGTTGAAATCTCTGGTGTATGTCTTCCTCGTTTGTCATTGGTGTTTTTCTATTCATGATGACCGGATCTGAGGTCAACTCCTCGACATTTTTTGTTGGAGTAATATTTTCTTTGGGAGGAGTTCTCGACAGTGACATTTATATATAATAACACCTTATATTTTATATGATTATTATATTATTATGATATTTAACGCAAGTAGTTATTATATGTGCCTTCTGTGTAAAAAGCTCGTAAAGGTTGGTGTATTGGATAAAGCAAAAAAAAAGGAAATTATATTATGAAAAGCTATATCTCTACTTAGAAAAACATTTTTTAAGGTTTGTGCATTGAGTAAAGCGCAAATAGGAAATTATTTTTTTTAATTGAAAATTTTCTCGTTAATTAATCAAAGTTTTTCTTTTTAAAAAAAGTTTTCTATAAAAATTGACCGTTAAAAACTTTAATTTAAAAAAACTTGATGTTCAAAAACTTTAATATAAAAAATTTTCGGTTAAAAAAACTTTAATTAAAAAAAATGTCAGTTAAAAAAATTTGAATTTAAAAAACTCTATCTCTACGTAGAAAAGCATACGAGATAATAAGAAAGTAATATTTTTAATTGAAAACTTTTCCATTATTAATCAAAGTTTATTTTTTTTTTTTATAATAAACTTTATATAAAGTTTTTAAGGTTGGTGCATTGGATAAAGCGAACATAGTAAATTATTGTTTTTTAATTAAAACTTTTTTTGCATAATTAATGAAAGTTTATTTATTTTTTAAAAAATGTGTATAAGCCTTATATATATATATAGTTTTTAAGGTTGATGCATTGGGTAAAGCGAAAGTAGGCAATTATTGTTTTTGATTAAAACTTTTCAGTAATTAATCAAAGTTTTTATTTTTTTAAATTAAAATTATCCGTTAAAAACTTTAATTTAAAAATTTAAAATACATATGTTAGAAAAAAAAAATTAAAACGGAAACATTATAAATTATAAAGTACGAAATGTAAAGTATAAATTCGTCCGTCTATTTGTCGGTCTATAAGCGTTAATAGTATACAAAACTATATAAGTTAATATTATATTCTAAGATGGTGAAAAAGTGAATTTGTACCCTTATTTAAATATTAATGGGATTTTGCGGCATAACCAGAACCGGCATAACATTTAACCTGGCATGAAATGGTGTTGTGAGTATTAAAATTTTTATACTTAAACATTTTTTTTTAAAGAAGTGTTGAATTACAATATCAATTTAAATTTAAATTATTAGTAATTCATAAAAAAAAAACTTTTTTTGCAAATATAGCAAAAAAATTTGAATTGAAATTATTTGTAACGTAATAATAATTATGCAATGACAAAATGATTTCGTAAATGGAATAACAGTATAAAGTATATAATATGCAGTATAAATTCGTCCGTCCATTTGTCGGTCTGTCACCGTTTAAGTTAATATTATATTCCAAGATGGCGAAAAAGTGAATTTGTACCTTCATATAAAAAATACATGGGATTTTGCGCTAAAACCGGCATAACTTTTAACCTGGTATTAGATGGTGTTGTGAAATTGTGAAATGGCATTAAAAGGAGCTATAAATTTTATACTTAAACAAAGAATTAAGGTACGTTGTGCAATATTTAAAGTTAAAGAATTAATCATGATTTTGCAAATTGAAAAAATTATTTGCAACGTGGCAATTATGCAATGCGTTTAAGTAAAAAAAATAGCATGCATTTTACATACATAAAATTCTTATATTAACATTTTGGCTGCGCGTGTAAATTTAAATTTAAGTGTTAAATTACAAATCAAATATATAAATAGCTTTGTATTTTTGATCATACTATTATTAAGTTTTCGTAACTTCTGAATTAACTACTTCTGAAAGAACAACAAAAACAACAAATTAAAAAAAATGAACAATAACAACATGCATATTATTAAAAATACAAGTGATGCTGTTCAGTCCCCAGAGAAGTTCTTCGAAACATTTGGAGGCAAAATTGTAAAAATTTTAAAACAAGAAATATCAAGATCCACATTCATTCTTCATCTTGATTTAAAGGTGTCATATATTAATCTTCAAATTTTGGAAGATGGAGGATTGGAAAACTTTTTTGACGTTATGTTATTCAAGTCCTAATTCGATATGATTCAAAGTACGGAAATTTTAGACAGACACATTAGACAGCAGTATTGACGAAGTTTTAACTAAAGTGAAAACATTCCAACAACAAAACTCATCTTGGGAGTTAAGCAAAGTGCTTCAGGTTGAAATAATAATAAAAAAATCAGAAATTCAACAGACAACATTGAGAAAACAAGAAGCAAATAGGGAAGAGCTAAATATAAAATATTGCTCTGATTGTAAAACATCAATCGAAAGTAAATATTGGAATTATTACTTGCGAACAAATGAACATAAAAAAAATGCAACTGAGGAATATGAAGGAAACATTAAATGTTTGAGACAATGCTTTGGAGGAAGAATTATAACTAATATCGTGGAGAATAAAAATGAAGATATTTTAAGTCCACAAACTTTTTTTTTCAAATATTCAAGAAGACGTATATAAGCTCTTAAGAAAAGAGTTGATGGACCATCAAGGTATAAAATTTAACATGGAGTTATATGGAGAATATGTGAAACTGCACAAACTGGATGAGGATAACGAACTTGAAAATATATTTTGCGTAAAAAGTTTTAATTCAAAAATGGAAGCAATCTTGAATGAAAAGGAGATTGAATCAGCTTTCGAAAATATAAAGGAAAAAATCCAATGTCAGACAGATGAATTCAAGAAAAAGATTCAGGGTGAAGTTTAATAAAATTGTTATACATTGAAATCAATGTGAATGAATATAGACCTTTGAAAGGCTCGCAATACATTAAACTAGCAAAAGAAATTGAAACGAAAAAGGCAGTTATTAATATAAAAAATAAGGATATATACTGCTTTAAATGGTGTCTAATAGCGGCTTTGCAGAAAACCAGAATATCAAATGAATGCAATCCACATAAATATAGAATAAATGATATAACTTCATCACGGATACATTTACATAACGCTAAGGTTCAACGCTTAGAATTTGCGAACCTTGAGTTTCCACTTCATCATAGTGACATAAATGTATTCGAAGAAATAAATCCAGTTATTAGCATAAATATATTTGGTTGTGAAAAGATTGGAAAGTCCTATAAAATAGTAGGACCATATTACCACACTCGAGAAGAAAAACGCCATCATATTAGCTTGTTATTAATAGAAGCTCAAAACAAATCCCACTACGTATGGATTAGAAACCTCTCGAGATTGATAAGATCCCAAATTCCACGGCATAGGACAACAAAATATTTTTGTTCGATATGTTTATGCAGTTTTAATTTGCAAAAGGATCTTATAATTCACAAAAATTAATGTGGAAAAATAATTGTGACGTTACCTCAAGAAGGAAATAAAGTTGTAAACTTTAACAACTATAAGAAAAAAATGAAGTTGCCATTTGTGATTTATGCTGACGCTGAAAGTATACTGGAGAAAACTAAATTTATTCTCTATCTATTTCATTGCAAGACTTGATTGCGGAAAAGAATTTGTAGAATCTTGTAGAAAAACGAATGCAAATTTCTTTTTCAAAACTATTTAAAAAAGAATACACCAAGGAACACACTATCGATGCAGGAGAAAATTTTACACAACACGCATCCATGCTGCCATATAAGCGAAGGAAAATTTCGTGGCAGAGAACTTCGTATCAGAGATCATTGTGATATAACTGGTAAGTACAGAGGACCAGCCCACAATAAATGTAATTTAACATACCGTATCCCAAATTATTTTCCAATATTTTTTCACAATTTTTCAAATTATGACTCACATTTAATTTTTAAAGAATTAAATTGTACTAAAGGTAACATTTCGGTTTTACCTTTAAACCACGAAAAGTACATTTCGGTGACCAAAACTATTTATTTAAACAAAACCAATATTTTTCAGTTGCGTTTTCTAGATTCCTTTAGATTTCAATCTCCTTCAATTCCTTAGCAATCTATCCTTGATTCGTTGGTTGCAGGGTTAGAAAAAGATGATTTAAAAATAGTCAAAAAACATTTTAGTAATGAAAATCAATTTAACATATTAATTCGGAAAGGTGTATTTCCATATGAGTACATAACTTCTATAGACAAACTTGATGAAACAGAATTGCCTTCTCAAAATAATTTTAAAAATCAATTCAATAATACTGTTTGTTCTGATGCAGATTATACTCATGCAAAAAATGTTTGGGAATCCTTTCATTGTAAAACTTTGAAAGATTATTTGTGTTTATATTTAAAAACCGATGTCCTGCTACTTGCAGATGTTTTCGAGAACTTTAGAAAAATTTGTTTAAACATATATAATTTGGAACCTGCGCATTTTCTAACAGCTCCAGGAATCTCATGGGAAGCTATGCTTAAGTATACAAAAATTAATTTGGAATTATTAGTAGATATTAATATGTATAATTTTTTTAAAAAAGGGATTCGCGGAGGTATCAGCCAATGTTCGAAAAGATATTCTAAAGCCAATAATAAATATATGGGGGAAGAATATAATGATTTGAAGGAATCAGAATATATATTATATTTAGATGCCAATAATTTATATGGGTGGGCAATGTCCAACTTTTTACCTTATGGAGGCTTTAAATGGGTAGAAAATCCAACAAACATCAATGTTAATGAAATTGATGATGAAGGAGAAATTGGATATGTATTGGTAGTCGATCTAGACTATCCACAAAATTTACATGATTGGCACAATGATTTACCATTTTGTTGTGATAATAAAATACCTCCGAACAGTAAATTAAATAATTTATTATTAGATTTAAATGATAAAAAAAATTATATAATTCATTATAAAAATTTAAAACAATGTTTAAGGAATGGGTTAATTTTAAAGAAAATTCATAGAGCAATAGCGTTTAATCAAGTCGATTGGCTGCAAAGGTATATTAATTTAAGCACATATCACCGAACATTGGCAAAAAATACTTTTGAGAAGAACTTTTTTAAATTAATGAACAATTCGGTATATGGAAAAACAATGGAAAACGTAGATAAAAGGAGAACTGTTAAAATAGCTGATTGTTGGGAAAGTAGAAGGAAACATATTGGGATGAGATCCATGATTTCGAAACCGAACTTCATTAGCTTATCATTATTCGACGATAATCTTGCAGCAGTTGAAATCAGTAAAACGCTAGTAAAATATGATAAACCAATTTATTTAGGTTTCTCTGTTTTAGAACTCTCAAAACTTCACATGTATAATTTTCATTATGACTACATGAAAGTGAAATATAATTCAAAAATTCCTTTAAATTATATGGATACTGATAGTTTTTATTTATATAATACATCTGATTATGAAGTTAATAATCCATATCGATTACCCCTTATGAATAAAAAAATGTTAGGATTATTTAAAGATGAGTGTAATGGAAAAATTGTGAAAGAATTTATTGGACTTAGATCGAAAATGTATTTGGTAGATGCATTAAAAGGAAAAACTATAAAAAAAGCAAAGGTGTTAAAAGTAATGTTAGAAATTTGTCTGTAGAAGATTATAAGAAATGTTTATTTGATAATGCAATTTTGAAAGGAAATATGAATGTTTTTAAATCTAAATTACACACAATTTATACTAAAGCTATAAACAAAATAGTTTTAAGTTCATTAGATAATAAGAGATGTTCTTTAGAAAATAAGATAAATACATTAGCTTGGGGACATTATAAAATAATAAATTAAATAATTAATAAACAAGTAGCTTTAAGATTTAGAAACTAGAATTTTATTATTGTTTTACTGTTACTATTACGTTATTTTTTAATTTTAAGTTAATTTTTACTATTCTTTGAATGTATAACATGTGTTATGTTTCTGTAAAATAAAAAAAAATAAATTTTAAATAATATCTGTTTTATTTATCCATGAATTATGTGAATTATCAAATCCCAACCATTTCACGTAGGCTTGGCCCCCTTTTCTTTTCAAAACTTTTTCTACAAGGTATGTATTTGAATATTTGACAGGAATAATTTCTTCATAAAACCCTCCAAGTATTAGATTATTTTTATAGTCCTCCAAAACATATGTTACTGGATTTGTTATATTAACCTTTATAATTTTAAAAATCTCAGTTGACCAATTTGGTTCATAGCCTTTACTAAAACTTCCTTTGTGCTTGCTAATTCGTACAAAATCACCTTTTTTAAATATTTTAGGTCTATTGTAGACCGTTTTCAACAAAAATTTCTCGTTTTCTTTTGTTACATCTATTGGAGCCATTTTAATCGTCCGATGAACATTTTCATTATATATTGTGAGTAATTTTGGTAAAATATTGATCCATTTATAGTTGCCTTGCAAACTAAATTGCTTCCACATTAAATTTTTCAAAGTTCTATTAAATCTCTCGCATATTGAAGCTTTTAAATTAGAGTAAGTATGATAATGATTGATCCCTTTTTGTTGTATTAATTGTTGAAACTTTTGGTTGAAAAACTCTTTCCCTTGATCAGAATGAATGTTTTTAGGAACTTTTGAAGCTCCAGCTTATATGAAAATTTTTTTCATTACTTTAATTACATCATCAGAAGTTTTTGATTTTAAAGGTTGAGCATATGCATTTTTAGAAAATATATCAATTACAGTTAACATGTATTTATTTCCTTGATTTATTATAAGGTAACATTTCAACTAAATCAATCTGCCACGTATCATTTAATCCCTTTTGAACTACTCTTCTACGAGGAAATTTCTTTTTCACAGTCCTATGTATTTCGTTAACAATTTGCTCTCTCTCAGCTTGGTTTTTGCGAGTAAGCGACATCTTTCTCTTATTGTAATAAAATTAAATTTGATTCAAGAATGGCCTTATATAAGGCTGTAGCATAAATTTATATATTTAGTTTAAATAACACACTCAAGATGGCTTATTCTCGTAATTCAACTTACATTGTTGATTTTCAATACCTTTTTGGAAATGATAAACAAATATTTATAAAAGAATTATGTTTCATGAGGGCCGATACAGTCAAACCAAAACAAATATTTTTCAAATCACCATATTCTTATGATGAATAAAATGAAAAATATAAAAATCAGTCCGATTATTGCTTTAAAAATACAAATGGACTAAAATGGACAGATGATGTAATTGATTATCTTATGCTTGCATCAATTTTAAGGAAACTTGATGGAAACACGATAATTGTTGTAGGGAGAGAAAAGAAATTGTTTTTGGAGAAATTTATTTCTTCAGAGGTCATTGATATCAACAATAATTTTAGCTTGAGGCGAACTGACAATTACGAAACTTATTGTAATATTCATCAATTGATTACAAATGGTCGATGTGCTGTATTATAATGTATTTATATAATTTATTTAAAATATAATGTATTTAAAATATTTTTATTTTTAGTAAAAAATAATTTTGTAATAAATAACAACTTATCAAGATATGATACAATAAATTGAACGCATATATTAATTTTAATTTAAATAGTGTTTTTATTTTCGTTAAAATTTACATCAAAATTTAAAACATTTGTTTGTATTTCTTTTTGTAAAAATATAGGAATATCATAAAAAAGACGTGAATAATTACATTGTGCTGGATACAAATCCATAGGAATGTAAAAATCATTCTGATCCAATTTAGTGACTCCTTTTATTAAACATTTATGTATATATTTCGAAACATAGTCTTTTACATTCACCTTTGCATTGTTATTATAACACATAACTGCTTGAATAAATTCTATAACATTAAAAAATTTATCCATCTCTTGAGATGATAACCATATTCTTTTTTTATTTTCCTTGTTTCCAAATGTTAATAGAGTTCTTCCACCTTTGTTTACTTTTAATGGTGATGAGAAATTCTTTCCATTTTCATTACAATTTACCAAAGTGCTGTAAAATTGCTGCCACTCTTCATAAGTGATCTCCAATGAATTTCTTCTAAAATGATGAAACTTAACTTTCGGTTTAAATTGATTTAAATCATAGCCAGTGCTTATATAACTGGAATGATTAGAATCCAAAAAACAAGTATACTTTAGTAGTAACTCTTCTGATAAACTTTTCCCAACATTGGATTTTAAAATTTTTGGGGAAATTTTTTTATTTATTCTACTCATAATTTTGATATCTTTACCCATCGTTATTTTGAAAGAAACTGAATAAACTTTTCCTAAAAAGTAGTTTAATTACTTATATTTAAGTATTTATACGTTTTTTATAAATTTGATATAATTAAAATTTATAGTAAATATCTTCTTTCAATATCTTGTAAGTTAAATATATTATTAAATAGCTTTTGTATTATTATATCATTTTTTTAAAGTTTGTTCTATCAAACGTTTTCAAAAACCTTTTTATATTGATATTTCTTGCACGATACCATAAAAAAACACAACAATAATGACCACAACTGATGAAAAAACATCTTGTAACCGCTTATTATTACACAAAAAATTGTATTCCATTGAATTACGTTGCAAACAAGTATTTCCTTGTTAATAGGTGGTAAACCATATGAATCAAAATATTCTATGCATCCGTTTTGAGGTAAAAATAAAGCTAACCAATGTTTACCTGGCGTGTCAGAAGTATCTGTGTTAATAATCAATAAACTAGGTCTTTTAACATATTTTGGAATTTTATCTATTGGAAATACTCCACCAAAACATTTTTTGGTGTATTGGTTATGTGTTAGGATCGTTTCAATTTTAAATGCGTTCATTGTTCAAGTTCAGTTGATGATAAAATATAATTATTATTAGAATGTTAACTATTTATATGTTTGTATGTACATTACGATTTTTATCAATTTGTAAGCTTGCATCAAATTCTCCATAAACTATACATGTTATTGTTGTTGGAAGTTGTTGTGAAAATTTAGCTTCAGTTCTTAATGATTCTTGATTTATCAAGCTCTGGCAAATATCACTCCCCAATCCATCAGGGGAAAGATCAAAAGCAAGAAAAAGGAAGCCTTTGCTGAACATTGACTTGGTTACTTGATGTCCTTTGTCTGCATGATGTATTCCAGTTCCACCGAACAACGTGTGATATGCCCTTGTATAACAACAGTTCTTTTCAGTAAAATTTGTTTCTATAGCTAAATTTGGTACTTGAACACCATTAATATATAACATAAATTGCTTTAAATTAAAATGTCTAAAGTTAATGGGATTCTTCGAGCGTTTTCCTGTAAATCCATCATTTTCAGTCATACAAAAGATTATTGCATTTGGTAGCTGTCCAATAAAGACATTGTCTAAGGTTATATTAGAAGTATTAGCAGAAATTGTAAAAGTCTTAACCTCAGCGCGTTTGTAATGATATTTTGCATTAGCTTTGGCTAATACAGTATTATGTGCCAATAGAATGTTAGGGTTGATTGTTACATGCTTCATAAATAATGTAGCTTCTAAAATTTTTAATTGACTCTCATCATTGTCTTCAGCAAAAAAATAAAATTCTGGCTTTTCTAAGGTTAATACAACTCGAACATCTACGTTGTTGGTTAACAAAACTGGTTGATTAAACATATCTATATGCAGTTTTCCTATTAATTCCACTTCGGCACTATTATGAAATTTTTTTTATCGTTCCAATGCACCACTATTATTGGTTTTAGATATATTATCTTTATCTAACATCCAGCCAGTGCATTCTAAATGTGTTTCAGCTGCATTAGTTCCATAATTGAGTAATGTTTCGATATACGCTCTATAATTATAGTTTGAGTCTGATGGTGTTATATTCTAACCATTTAGTTGAACATTACACTGCTTTATCAGAGAGTGAAGCAAATTATTTACAACACCAGGTTGAATAAGAGGTTTACCATCACTTTGCTTATCATCATTTCAAGCTGTTCCATCTTTTTTCAAAATTTGAACTTTAAGTCTTAAATATGTTCCAGATAAGTCTCTATAAGTATCCCCATGCCCCAATGATATAAATTCTATAGTTGAGGCTGAATTTAAAGAAGCAATAGGATTTAAAGCAATTTCTTCAGTTTTTAAAATACTTGTTTGTACTGGACGTTGTGTAAAAATATCTAATTTAGATTTCATACACTCCATAACTTTTATTTGAATATCTATATCTACAAAATTATTATCTTTTAATGTTTTTTTTTATTTGAATATGTCTACAAAACTATTTTTTTTTTTTATTTTTTTTATTTTTTTATTTCTAAATCTCGAAGTTAAGCTAGGCTTCTTCTTGGGTTTTAAATGATTAATTTTAGAGTTTGAACGCCTTTTTATAGCTTGTCGTTTAATTCTCATACCATACATGTCATTTAATTTTTTGAAAACACCTCTCCTTATATTTGTTAAACCTTCCTTTCCTCGGTCTTGTAGGACTTCTTTTGGGTTTGCTCCCGTGCTTATGTCTGATAATGAATTAATACCAGTTGATAAAGCTTCCCTTTTCAAAATATCTAAACATGACGAAAATATCGGTTTTAAATATTTCAGCAATCTACCAAAAAAATCCCCAATCCCTCGCCCTTTTTGATAATGATATACCGTTTGTAATAGAGGTCCTATTTCTTGAATGCTACCCCCACTTTGATTGTGGTAATATTTAATATATGATTGTTGCATAATGAATAAAAGGCAATATTTTTTTTTTACCTATTTATATAATTTTTTATTCATTTTATATTCATAAAATGTAATACAATTTTTGTTGGATATAGATTTGATATAAAATTAATATTTTCTCCATATTGATCAGAAGTTCTTATTGAAATACTTTCAAAAAAATTCTTAATATTGATAGCATTCTGCAATTTTTAATATTGATAGCATTCAAAGCTCTTATTTCAACACCTCCATATATCGTAGGGTGAATAATATCTGCGTAAACAATCATCATACCTTGTAGTTGATCATTATACAATGTAAACACTTGTTTGAATAAATCTATTAAAGTTGTTTTTAAGTTTACAACTTTTTTTTTTGTGAAAAAAGTTCCTGTATTATTTCTGACACTGTGTATGAATGATTTTTTTGCAGATAAAAATATTCTTTTTCAATAGAGCTTGATATTGTTATATACTTTTCTTTTTCTACAAATGATACTGGTTTATACTCAATTTTATAAAAACTTTCATTTGATAATGATTGCTAGATTTCCAAATAAAATTTATCTAAAAGCTCCTTTCTTGTAAATCCAGGTTCAGGCGTAAGATTGTTGATTAAAACTGGTAAAAAATTTGCTCTCCATTCAATGTTTCGATATCTATATTTTTTAAGATCAGGGTAAAATGTATAACCCATTCTCTTCTTAACAGTAACACCTGATTTAGTTAAATGTGAAGTTCCTATATTAATTGTAATGCAATTTTGAGTTATATATTTATCTGTCTGAAGAAAATCATTAACAAAAATTTCTGTTAAGATAACCTTCCAATTTCCATTTCTTAGATCAATATACCTTGGTTTTTTATTCGTAAACTGCGAAAAAGAATTTTCTGTAAATATTTCTTCTGAAGAATTACTTAATACGGTAATATAAAATTCTCATGCCAGGTTAAATGTTATGCCGCAAAATCCCATTAATATTTAAATAAGGGTACAAATTCACTTTTTCACCATCTTAGAATATAATATTAACTTATATAGTTTTGTATACTATTAACGCTTATAGACCGACAAATAGACGGACGAATTTATACTTTACATTTCGTACTTTATAATTTATAATGTTTCCGTTTTAATTTTTTTTTTCTAACATATGTATTTTACATTTTTAAATTAAAGTTTTTAACGGATAATTTTAATTTAAAAAAATAAAAACTTTGATTAATTACTGAAAAGTTTTAATTAAAAACAAAAATTGCCTACTTTCGCTTTACCCAATAAGGTTTGTACACATTTTTTAAAAAATAAATAAACTTTCATTAATGATGCAAAAAAAGTTTTAATTAAAAAACAATAATTTCCTATGTTCGCGTTATCCAATGCACCAACCTTAAAAACTTTATATAAAGTTTATTATAAATTAAAAAAAAAAAATAAACTTTGATTAATAACGGAAAAGTTTTCAGTTAAAAATATTGGTTTCTTATTATCTCGTATGCTTTTCTACGGAGAGATAAAGTTTTTTAAATTCAAATTTTTTTTAACGGACATTTTTTTTTAATTAAAGTTTTTTTAACCGAAAATTTTTTATATTAAAGTTTTTGAACATAAAATTTTTTTAAATTAAAGTTTTTAACGGTCAATTTTTATAGAAAACTTTTTTTATAAAGAAAAACTTTGATTAATTAACGGGAATATTTTCAATTAAAAAAAATTTGCGCTTTACTCAATGCACAAACCTTAAAAAATGTTTTTCTAAGTAGAGATATAGCTTTTCATAATATAATTTCCTTTTTTTTTGCTTTATCCAATACACCAACCTTTACGAGCTTTTTACACAGAAGGCACATATAATAACTACTAACGCAATAGTATAATACAATTATATACATAAACCATTCCAACTTGTTTGAATATAATTAATATATATATACATACTAGGTATATACATATAATTCCATTCAAACACAAGAATGTATGTATATTTATATTCAATATTATACAATTAATATATATATATATGGTTAGGTATATATATACAATTATATCAACCTATATGTTATATATACAAGTTATTAGAGTGTAAGAAATTAGTTATAATTTTATTTATAAAATATTTAGTATATAACTATTTTAAAAATATTGTTAATTGATAATGTTTTGTACTGAATTTAAAAATGTTTTATTTCAAAGATAAATTTTTATTCATAAATTTAATACAATTTACAACTTAACTTAATCTATATAATACAAATGTTCAAAATGTTTTGTGTTGAACTTAATATGCTTTCTAATGAGCTTAAATGTTTATTTTCAAAGATAAATATTTTCCTCCACAAATTTAAAACAAAGGTAACTTAACGTAATTTATATAATACAATGTCTTTTATTTAATTATTATTTATTTAAATTATTAAAATTATTTGAAAGTTATTAACTAATTTCACTTGGAAGACTATCAACACTTTTCTATTTATACATATAATGATTTCCGATCTTGTGTGTATCTCGGACGACTATTATTATTCTATAAGGATTTCCGATTTTGTATATCGGACGACTATGATGTTACGCGCACGCAAAACGATTTTCAAGTGAAGTGTAAAATTATTAAATTAAAAATGTAATACTAAATTTTAAACTGTAAGTTTAAAAAATAACCGATATGGTCAATGACCAGAAATCCTTGAAATAAGGACAAAATAAAAAATGACCTTCATTACGTTATCGATTGAAAATTACCGATTGAATAAAAACGTTACCGTGCAACTACCTTATCATAGTTTTGACATAGGAATTTTTGTTGATCATTTTTGACAGTTTGAATTTATTTTGATATTATAGTGTTTAGATATTAGAAAAAAAATCATTGACAAATGACAAATTGATTAGAAAAAATCATAATTAACAGAATATTTTTGGGAAATATTTAAAAATAAAAATAAAATAGCTTTCAAATGAACAAACTTAAAGTTATTGATTGGTTTAAAACCAACAAATGATTGAAAATAACAAAGAAGATCAATATATGATGACATTAGATGACTAATCCTTGGGAAACATGATGTTTGGTGTTAGCCAGGTAAGTATCGATTGTTTTGTTGACTTGTTGTTCTTTTGTGCGTTTTTAGGTCAGCTACAGGATTACACATACTCCCCCTCTTGACATCGATGAAAGCGAGGTCAACAAGTGATCCAATGTATGTTTGGTGTTCATTGTTTCCATGCTGAAATATTGTAGTTGAGATGTTTGCTGATCAATGATATGTAAGTGTCTAAAGTTAGATTTAGTTTTATGATTAGTATTAACGTACTAATTTAAGTTTAAGCCAAGGTTTTTTTTTTTTTTTTAGTAGATTATGTTTATGTAGTTATTGGTAAAATACAAATTTTTTTGATAGGCCGTTTTAAAATCGAATTTTTTGTTTTCACGGATACGACGCGTACTAACCCATCCGCACCCGGGTGTAATTCGACAACACGAGCTAACAACCAACGACAGGGTGGTAGATTTTCATCCTTTAAAATTACCAAATCTCCAATTTTGGTGTTTTGACTTTGCTTGGTCCATTTTGGGCGTTGTTGCAATATTGTCAAATATTCTGTGTTCCATCTTTTCCAAAAGCTCTGATACAAATGTTGCAAATGTTGCCATCGGCTTAGATGATTTAGTTTTGTATTCAACATGGATGGTTCTGGGGGAGTTAGTAATGTACCACCTACTAAAAAGTGAGCTGGTGTAAGCATATTTAAATCTTCAACATCATTACTGACTTCGCACAGTGGTCGTGAGTTTAGACAAGCCTCAATTTGATGCAATACGGTGGTAAATTCTTCATATGTAAGCAGATCATTTTTTAAAATTCTTTTGAGATGGTATTTCGTTGATCTTACACCTGCTTCCCACAAACCACCGAAATGCGGTGCCGCAGGTGGGTTAAAATGAAAATTTACCCCTATTGTTTCGATTGCTTCTGCAATTTCAATGTTTATTTGGTCAATCATTATCTTTCGTTCCCTTGCAAGTACCTTCTGTGCTCCAATGAAGTTAGTACCATTGTCACTATAAATATCAGTACACAATCCACGTCTTGAAGTGAATCGTCGGAATGCTGCTATGAAACCTTCACTCATTAAATCTGTGACGAGTTCTAAGTGTATGGCCTTGATGGACATATATACAAATAGACATATATACGATTTATATTTTTTTGTGCTTTTTCCTTTATAAGTCTTCAATTCAAATGGGCCGCAGTAATCGATTCCTGTGTGCGAGAACGGCCGACAAATTTGCACTCTGGGTGATGGTAAATTACCCATTAACTGATTGCGTGTTTCAGCCTTTTGACGAAAACACGCTAGACATTTGTGGATATGATGTCGTATTGTGTTGCGTGCATTTAGCAGCCAATAATTTCCTCTTAGAATGGTTGCCATTAATTGAAATCCGCCATGTAAAGTTTCCTTATGAGTTTTTTCTGTTAATAACTGTGTGAAATGATCCTTATCCGGAATAATTATAGGATGTTTGTGGTTGTAGGATAAGGATGACTGTTGTAATCTTCCAGTTACTCTCACAATTCCATCGTGATCTAAGAAGGGTGTCAAATTTGATAGGGGATTGTTACTCGCGTTGTATGTGGATGTTTCTAATTTAGATATTTCCCGTGAAAAGTGTCGTGCTTGAACCCGTTTTATTAGAATTTTCAATGCAAGTTTTAGTTCATGATTTTTTAAATAGCTTGTCTCCTGTGCTGTGGTCCTTTTACAATTGTTTGCAAATCTTATGCAATAAGCAGTAACTCGGAGAAGTTTTGTCAATGAAGAAAAATCTGTTTCGAAATATGATTTTGTCAGTTGAACATGACCAACGATTGTTTTTCGTGTTTCTAAATTTGTGTTAAGATGTTTTTGCGTTGGCCAATTTTCATGTGGTGTCCTGAGCCACTGCGGACCATGCCACCAAAGTGTATGGTCCCGCAGTTGACCAGGATACATTCCTCGAGATGCACAATCGGCTGGATTTTGTTTTGATGGAACATGATACCAAATGTTTTGTTCCAGGATTTCGTGTATATGGGACACTCGATTTGCCACAAAGGTTGTCCAACGAGATGGATGATCATTGAGCCAGGATAATACAATTTCAGAGTCTGTCCATGGCATATAACTTAATTGGTTGTTCGCATTTAAGGGATTCTAGAACATATTTAATTAATTTCGCTACCAATGTTGCAGCACAGAGTTCCAACCTTGGCACAGAAACGGTTTTTATGGGGGCAACCTTAGTTTTTTCTGCCAGTAGATGAACTGATTTTTCGCCCGAGCTATTAGTTGTACAAATGTACACTGCTCCTGCATAGGCCTTGACCGATGAATCGGCAAACCCATGTATTTCAATTTTATGGTTTAATTTGGAATATTGAATCCATCGTTCTATTGAGATTGTTTCGATTTCTGGAAGATGTAATAAATATTTTCTCCATTCCTGTTCGATTTCTCGTCTAACTGGTTCATCCCAATTGGAACCAGACAACCAAAGTTGTTGCATCAGAATTTTTGCGACGATAATTATGGGAGATAACCAACCTAGTGGGTCGAACAATTTTGCTAGTTGTGATAATACACCACGCTTTGTCCAAATGTCAGGTACCTTCCCCAAATTTAAGCTATAAATGCACTTATCTAATTTCGGATTCCACGAAATACCCAAAGTTCGCACTGTCTCCTCATTACCTGTATTTGCCAGTAAATTTATCTCTAGGTTTTCCTCTGCAACGTTTGTGATAAGTTCACTGCAATTTGTTGCCCACTTTCTAAGTGGTAATTTAGCAGCATCTAGTAATTTTAGAATTTGAGATTGAATCTCTTTAGCTTCTCTTGGAGTGTCGGCACCCGATAAGAGATCATCAACGTAAAAATCATTCATTATTGTTGCTCCTAAAGGATAGAGTTGCCTTCCGTCAATGGCTACTTGTTTTAGTGTTCGAGTTGCAAGATACGGAGCACTTTTTGTTCCAAAAGTGACAGTGACTAATTTGTAATCCTTTATTGGATGATCCGCTGATTCTCGCCAAACTATTCTTTGTAATTCTGTGTCACAATCTCTCACTTTAATTTGCCGATACATTTTTTCGATATCGGCAGTGAATGCAATGCGATGTTTTCTCCAACGCAGCAGAATTTGGAAAAGATCATCCTGAACCACTGGGCCCTTCAACAGCATATCGTTTAATGACAGCCCACTTTTTGTACTTCTGGATGCATCAAAGACCACTCGTAGTTTGGTGGTCGTCCTAGATTCTTTAATTACTGCATGGTGAGGAAGATAACAACACTTGTAATGACAAAAAACGGAATTAGTTGCAAACATATCTTCGTTCTTTGTCACTTCTATCATATGACCCATATCCTGGTATTCTTGGAGGCATTTCATGTATTCCCTTTTGAGTTGTGGGTTACTTCTGAATTTATTTTCCAGTTGAAGCAGTCGACAAACAGCTATATCTCTTGATTTACCTAAATGATGTTCATTGGATGGCTCTCTAAGTGGTAGAGCGACTTCATATTGTCCGGTTTTTAGACGAACTGTGGTTTTTTTGAAATAATCTTCACATTCGGCTTCTTCTGATGTGCACTTCGATTGTTGTGGTACTTCTTCTAATTCCCAAAAGGCCTTTAGTTGAGTATTTAATTCTGCACAAAGATGAAAATTATTGATTTGGATTTCTGATGGCTGACATGTGCCCTCAACATTTCCTGACAAGATCCATCCAAAGATGGTTTTTTGAGCAATAGGCGAACCCGGATTGCCCTTTATGAGGCCCTCTAAAATTATAGAGCTAAACACATCTGCACCAAGTAACAAATCTACTGGACCAGACTGATAATATTGTGGATCTGCCAGCTCTAAACCATGTAAATGGTCCCAGTTTTGTGCAATTACCCTTGATGTTGGTAATTGTCCAACGACTCTATTTAATACGAGGCCCTCTACTTCTAATGTCCTGTCATTAGTCAGGGTATGGAGATAAAACTTGACTCTGGATGTTATTTGTTGAGCTTGACCTTTTCCTATGCCATGTACAGTAGCCCGAACTTGTTCTTTCCTTAAACCTAGTTGTTGTACAATTCTTTCGGTAATAAATGACGCCTGTGATCCTTGGTCGATTAACGCTCTAACCATACTCTGTTTTCCCACTGAAGTTACAATTCTGACCAGTGCTGTTGCTAATAGAATTTGACCGTGATCCCTTTTGGACACGTGACTCGTTGTTATTTGTTGATTAGGCAACCAACTTGAGCTATGAGGTATTTGAATTTGATTTCCTTGATGAGGTTGAGTTGGATCTGAACTAGAGTCATTTTGTTTGTGTAGTAAGGTGTGATGTCTCTTGTTACACTGAAGACAGGTCTTGGTGCTTGGACAATTCATAAATCGATGACCTGATCCTAGACAATTTAAACATAGAGCCTTTACCTTTGTGAATTCAAAACGTTTGGCTTGGTTTAACTGTAGAAATTTGTCGCAATTCCGAATGTTGTGAGGACCTTGACATAGTGGACATGAAACTGCAGTGGCAGCATGAAATGCTTGGGTATAAGATTTATTCCTTTGACTATTGAAATTATTTGTATGAGCCGTCTGTGGGGATTTCCTGCTATCTATTGCTTCTAAGGTTCGAAATCTTGCTTCTAAAAATTCCTTTAAAATTGCCCAAGATGGATACTGTTTCTCCTTACAAATTTCCTGCTCCCACAGTTCTTGTGTCTCTGGTGGCAACTTATTTATTGTTTGGAAAACCAAAATAGGATCCCAATTGTTTGTCCTTATATCTAAATTTTCTAACGCGTGCAAGCAGTCCGAGGTGGTGTCTAATAATCCCCGAACACCTTGAGCAGATTCCTGATGTATTTTTGGTTGAAAAAATAGTGTTTTTAGTTGGGTATTTACCAGCACCTTTTTGTTATCATACCGATCCTGCAATAGGGACCATGCTGGGACATAATTTTTTGCGGTTACTTGATACGATCTTAGTAGTTGTTCTGGCTCGCCTGTTAGATACATCTTCAAGTATTGTAGTTTTTGAACGGAACCTATAGAATTGTTTTTATGCACCATGGTTTTAAATAAATCAAAAAAGGTTGGCCATTTTTTGTAGTCTCCATCAAACTTGTCCAATGAAATTTTCGGGAGTCTCAGACCACATTCCAGGTCTGGCTTCGATTTTTGTGATTCGATGAGGCTTTCATTCGATAGTTTCGAACCTTCGTTTAACAGTTCCTCATATCGATTTTGCATTGTTTCAGAATTGTTGTAATAGAATGATTCTACTTCTGAGAACACATCGTTCTCGAAGTAATCATATTTCTTGGTCACATCCTTCTCCGTATAACGTTTTGTTAGTATAACTTGATGACCCTCAACAAATTTGTTCCAATAATCCTGGAACGCAGCCAATCTTTTTTCATAAAAGGTTTTTGTCCTTTTATCTTTCCCTGCCTTTTTATAATTAATAAAACAGTTCTCTAGCATCTCCTGATGCGCCAGTTGCTTATTTATTAAGTCTTGCATTTTAATATTTTAATAATAGAAACTAAAACCACACTGACCTGTTTACTGCCAATCTGCACCTCTGTCGGGTTGATGATGATCGTAACCGTAATACCGTATTCCGTGACCGTAATACCGTTTACCGTAACCGTACCGTGATAAACCAATACACCACTAATTAATACCTTTTCCTTAAAGTTTTGTGAACACTTTTCAATTTAAAATTTTGAATTTTATTTTTGTAAAAGTAATTTTTATTATATTTTTTTTATAATCCGGTTCGAAAGACCAAAATGTTTTGTACTGAATTTAAAAATGTTTTATTTCAAAGATAAATTTTTATTCATAAATTTAATACAATTTACAACTTAACTTAATCTATATAATACAAATGTTCATAATGTTTTGTGTTGAACTTAATATGCTTTCTAATGAGCTTAAATGTTTATTTTCAAAGATAAATATTTTCCTCCACAAATTTAAAACAAAGGTAACTTAACGTAATTTATATAATACAATGTCTTTTATTTAATTATTATTTATTTAAATTATTAAAATTATTTGAAAGTTATTAACTAATTTCACTTGGAAGACTATCAACACTTTTCTATTTATACATATAATGATTTCCGATCTTGTGGGTATCTCGGACGACTATTATTATTCTATAAGGATTTCCGATTTTGTATATCGGACGACTATGATGTTACGCGCACGCAAAACGATTTTCAAGTGAAGTGTAAAATTATTAAAAGTAAAAATGTAATACTAAATTTTAAACTGTAAGTTTAAAAAATAACCGATATGGTCAATGACCAGAAATCCTTGAAATAAGGACAAAATAAAAAATGACCTTCATTACGTTATCGATTGAAAATTACCGATTGAATAAAAACGTTACCGTGCAACTACCTTATCATAGTTTTGACATAGGAATTTTTGTTGATCATTTTTGACAGTTTGAATTTATTTTGATATTATAGTGTTTAGATATTAGAAAAAAAATCATTGACAAATGACAAATTGATTAGAAAAAATCATAATTAACAGAATATTTTTGGGAAATATTTAAAAATAAAAATAAAATAGCTTTCAAATGAACAAACTTAAAGTTATTGATTGGTTTAAAACCAACAAATGATTGAAAATAACAAAGAAGATCAATATATGATGACATTAGATGACTAATCCTTGGGAAACATGATGTTTGGTGTTAGCCAGGTAAGTATCGATTGTTTTGTTGACTTGTTGTTCTTTTGTGCGTTTTTAGGTCAACTACAGGATTCAACAATAAAATAATGCTTAGAAAAATTATATTTTATATCCATATTAATTTTTTTTTTTTTTCTTCCAAAGATGCCGCTCCTTCACTATCCACGATGTTGATGTTATATCTGACAGTTGATTTGTTGATTAATTTAGTGCCGGTTTATAAAAATTTATAAAAATTTATAAAATTTATAAAATTTTTTACGCGGTTTAATTAGTTTAACTTCGCGGTTCTTTTTCTTTACTTTTACTTAATTTTACTTTAACAAAAGCACAAATCCAGAACACGTCCGCACTGGTCTGAGTGTAATTATTAATTGCTCAATATTATTTGATGCTTCTTTTTTAGGAAGCATTGGTGATCAGTTGGCTGTTGTAGGTTGTTCCGTGAATAATTGAACTGATGAAATAGAAAATATTGCTTATATTCAAGCATTTCTTTTTAATGTTTTAATATTATGTAATTTTTTTTGCGATAAAGACACAAACCGAGCGAATACGAATTGATACCGCTGAGGGTCAAAATTGCTTTTTGGGTTGGAATTGTAATAAGAAATATTTTTGGGAAAAAGCAAATCTATCGGAATGAGTGGTATTCTTGGAATAAAAACACTATTATATCTTGTCCCTGTTAAAATGATCGCTTCAATTGAATTTACCAACATCTTCTTAATACCTTGTGGAGTTTCAAAATTTTGGCAGGTCGAAGTTACGTGGTAAACTAATTGGTGATCCGACTTTAAATAAGAAACGATGTGTCGGTAATCCAGCCGGGTCAAGTGAGTGAGCTTAAGAACTCTGGTGGAAAAATGGTGACTTCGTCGACATAGCAGATGTATCGTACTGACTGATAGTATATTGATTAGCTTGTATTGTTGCTGGTAGCATGGTATGTACTTGATTATTTATTTGATTAGTGCTAGTGCTGATTAATCTTTAAAAAGCGTAGAGTGTAGATTTTCGCACCTTGATTTGAGTGTTAGCAAGTTCATTTATTTCCTTTTTTGCTATAAAACCTACTTCTTCTTTAACTAGCATTCTTTCTTGATGATTTAAGTTAGATGTTATAACCATATAGAATTTTCGAAAATGTGGCTATAATAAATAATATACTTTAATTAAATATGTTTTTGGCAATAATTAATTTTAAATTTGACCAAATCAAATTAATTAAATGTCATGTTAACTATTTGAAAATTTAAATTTGAATCTGGATTCAAAATATATAATATATTAAAATCATAAGTGTTGTCATTTAATAAGAATTCGAAAAATATTAATTTCCAAAATTTAACAGTTTTAAAATCAAAACTTCAAAATCAATAGTGCTTAAATCTGAAACAAAAACAAAAATAAAAGCAACAAATTTTTTCAAAAAACAAAAACATAGTTTTAATACTTTTAATAAAAAAATTATTTTTCTAATAACTATTTAATAAATACATATCTTACACTAATTAAAATAAAATTAAAACTAGTATTTTTTTTATAATCTAACTTTAACTAACATTATAATAAAAAAAAAACAATTCTATTTTATTTACAAAAATTATTAATAGAATCAAAATTATGGTTAAGAATGACTCTCCATTTCTGATAATATCTAAAGAAAGATTATCCGCTAATTTGAACAGCTATAAACGAACTAAATTAGAAAGAGAAATTCAATAAGTGAAGTTAATTAATAACAAGTGACTTTCAAACTTAATTATTTTTTTCAATTTTGTACCAGCGTTGCCAGATTGTTTTAATTTAACTTTAAACTTTATTTAATTCCATCATCATCATCACTGAGGACCATTCTAGCAGCATATTATTATTTACTTTTGTACATACATATTTTAATTTTTGTTTAATTTGATAAAATAGTATATTATTTTGTATATTAACTTTTTAAATTTCTTGTTTTTTGAATTGTAAATTCTAAAATTATGATTTTTGCTTTTGTATATTATTTTTTTTTTTTTTCATATTTTAATTTGTATTTTAAGTTTTTAAATTTCTTGTTTTTTAATTGTAAATTATAAAACTATTGTTTTTGCTTTTGTATATTATTATTTTTATTTTATTTTTTTTTTCATATTTTATTTTGTATTTTAAGTTTTTAAATTTCTTGTTTTTTAAACGTAAGTTGTAAAGCTATTGTTTTTGCTCTAGGATATTATCTGATGTATTGTTTAGTTTTAATTGAAGTAATTATTAATAAAATACGTATAAACAGCCATCCCCTTCCTCACCCACAATAGCCCAAAGAATGATTCAACACAGATAGATTAACTTACAAATTTTAATTGTTTACATACTAGTAGCAGGTGCATCAGTAGCGACTGCTGATAATATATGGTTAGGTGTCAATTAGAAAAATTTACTTTAGAAGAAGAGCTATAGTGAAAATTTTGAGGAACCTAGATGTAAACAAGTCTTCCGGCCCGGATGGAATTCCTGTAATGTTACTTAAAAAAACTGCCTTCGCCATTTCGAAACCTCTACGCAACTATACACATCTATATTCCACCTGTCCTTTTCAACTGGTCAATATCCCAGTCAATGGAAAGTTGCGCACGTTCATCCAATTCCCAAAAAAGGTGACAAAAGCGATCCCACAAACTATAGACCAATAGCTATTACTTCGATTCTTTTCAAAGTAATGGAAAGCTTAATCAATGAGAAACTTTCGAAATATCTTGAGAGCAAAGGCATAATATCTGACAGACAATATGGTTTTAGACCGCATCGATCTACCGGTGACATGATGACATGCCTTTGTGAGAAACTCAATATCAGTCTACACAATTTTGGAGAAGCTGACATTGTTGTTTTAGATATTTCCAAGGCTTTCGATCGAGTATGGCACGCGGCTTTAATTGTTAAATGCCAAGCCATTGGTCTAGGTTCTGTATTTTCTAAATGAATTGAAGGCTTCCTTTCGAATCGCTCGATTCGTGTCTTAGTCGACGGTTTCACGTCTGACAAAATTCACATAAATGCCGGTGTTCCGCAAGGATCAGTCCTCTCCCCCACTCTCTTCTTGATTTTCATCAATGATCTACTTCAATCAACCTTCAATCCAATTCACAGCTTTGCAGATGACAGCACTCTGGTGGCTTCCTTTGATTTCCTCCGCAGAATCAATGCTTCAAACGTAGAAGTTAGCAATAATAAGTTAGCGTCTCGGAGGAGTTCTGACACAAACATACATACACACATACATACATTCATACAAACATCCTTCTTTATATATAAGATTTAAATATTTTCTATATTGTTTATAAAAAACGATCGATGTGGTTTTTACACGATATTTACATAGATTCCGATAAAAAATTTTTGTTTCCTACTTCAGTTCCCATAAGCCTATTGTATTTTTTTTAGAATATAATGAAAATCGTCTAATTTAATCGACCCTCAGGCCTCAATCTCAATCTGAATAATCTGCATTTAAATGTTGTTTCACTTACTACCGCCAGTCCCATGACTGGACTTTCTTTGTTTTTTTATTTCTTTTTTAAATTGAAATATGTACAAAGAAATATTTTTAACCCCTAAAATGCAATTTCAGTTCAAAAAAGTAAATGTAACGTTAATCTCAAAGGTTTTAGCTAATCTAAAAAGTAAAAAGTCTGTGGGACATTATGGAATTCCAACTAAAATAATAAAAAACGCTTAAAACAATTTATTCTTCTTTAATTTCTAATTTATACAATAAAATAGTCGATGATTGCTCCTTTCAAAACATTCTTAAATACTGATATTTATAATGTAACAGTATATAGTTAATACATTTAATGTTTTTATTTTACTTTTACAAGTTTACTGTGGTTATGTCACAACGTGGTTATGTCGGTGGTCGGTCTAGGATACACAGGGTAGACATTGATCGGTCGCTGACCCAATGTTGTAACTGTTTAATTCCTGGTCAAGTGCTTGCACTACCTCCACGAGTTGACCATTGGAAACTAGGTTTCTAATAACCATTAGATTCTTAGGCTAGAACTGCAAAGGCTCAGGGGTTGGTCGTACGGCTAACAACTGGACATCGGAAAATAAACATTGTTACGAGATCATCACATGAGCCTCGGATAAGGACTGATTTAAATTGAGTAACGACCCCGCAAACGATTATAGATAATGACTTGAATAACGATTTACAAATTGGAACATGGAACATAAGAACCATGCTTCAAGCTGGTAAAATGACAGAAGTAGTAAATATAACTCTTAAATATAAGCTGGACTTATTAGCTTTACAAGAGATCCGATGGAAAGGGAAGGGTATGATAAATAAACCGTTCTTCTCCTTGTACTACAGTGGGGATGAAAGACGAACAGGAAGGTATGGAACGGGTTTCATAGTTAACAAAAATCTGAAGAAGTGCATATTAGGATTCACACCAATTAGCGATAGAATATGTAGTATTAGGATCCGTGGAAAATTTTATAATATTACAGTAATATCAGCATACGCGCCCACAGAAGATGCTGATAACGAAGATAAGGACGCTTTTTATGACGAACTTGGAGAAATATGCGAAAAAGTCAGCTCCTATGATGCACTAATATTGTTAGGAGATTTTAATACAAAAGTAGGCAGAGAACAACATATACATGAAATTGCAGCAAAATTCTCCTTGCATGAAACAACAAATCAAAAAGGGCAAAGATTATGCAATTTCGCAAGCGCATCATCAATGAAAATAAAAAGCATGCCATTCGAGAGAAAAAATACACACAAAGCTACATGGAAAGCTCCTGGTAATAACATAACCAATCAAATAGATCATGTACCAATATCAACCAGAAGATCGTCAATAATAACAAATGAGAAAACCTGCAGAGGAGCAAACTGCGATAGTGATCACTTTCTAATAACAGTGAATATTAGACAAAAAGTATCAAACGCAGGAAAAAGTAGAGGCTTCCGCAGGATAAAATGGGACACAAACAAACTAAACACTGAATAGAATGTTATACAATACCAATGCAACATACAAAGGAAACTTGAATCGGTACAAGAAAATAATGAAGAACAATCATATAATGTGAATAGCGAATGGGGGAAAATTGAAGAAGCTATAAGCTCAGCAAAGAAACATAGAATGGTTTGACAGCGAATGCGAAACAGCGATAAATATTAAAAACAATGCTAGACTAAAAATGCTACAAAGAGATACAAGAACAATTAGAGAAATAGAGAAAAAAGAAAATGTGCAAATAAAATATGTAGAACTAAGAAAACACAAATGCTAAATAGAAACATAGAACAAATACAAAACGAACATTAATCAAGGTGACATGAAAAAATTTTACAATAGTATTAAGAAAACAGACAACAGGCTTCCAACCAAGAGTAAATGCATGCAAAGATAGACAAGGTAAAAGGTAATACTCTGTCAGAAAATGACGACATTATGAATAGATGGTATGAATATTTCAATGAACTATTAAATATAAGAAACGAGGAACAACAGGGGCAGCAGATTACAATGCATACAGCAGAGCCATTAATTATGACACCTTCATACGAAGAAGTTAAACAAGCTATATATAAATTAAAGAATGGTAGAACTCCTGGAGAAGATAAGCTAACAGCTGAGTTTCTAAAAAAATGTGGAGAATTTCTGCATAAAAAAATACATAGCTTAATATGTACAATATGGGTGCAAGAAAATATTCCGGAGAAGTGGTAGGTGGGGCTAATCTGTCCAATTTACAAAAAAGGAGACAAAATGACATGCAGCAACTACAGCGAACGTTATTAAGCTGTGCTTACAAAATATTATCCAATGTCATATTATCCAGATTAGCCTACTTTGTTGAAGAAATACTGTGAGAGTACCAATGCGGATTTCGAAGCCAAAGATCAACGATTGACCAGATATCATCATCTTGAAACAAAGTATGGAGAAATGTTATGAACACGACATAGATCTTAACATGCTTTTCATAGATTTCAAGCAAGCATTTGACAGCATAAATAGAGACATAATTTTAACAGCTCTAAGACATTTGGGAATAGCTCAGAAATTATCAAACCTGGTCTAATGACAACGCATGAATCAAAAGCTAAAATTGTAATACAAAACCAAATTACCCGTGAATTTAAAATAGAAACGAGAGTACGACAAGAAGACGATCTGCACTATTATTCAACTTAATACTACATTACGCCATAGGAAAATTAGAAAAGAAAGGCAGTATATACAATATGCCAACCCACATAGTAGCATATGCGGATGACATAGTAATGGCAAAAAATTACAGACATATACGCAGGCGCTCTACCTAACACGCTGGGTGGCGCAGTAGGTAGAGCGCCTGCCTTTCAACCGAAAGGTCCCAGGTTCGATTCCCGATGAAGCAAAACAAAATGCTTTATAGATTTTTCAACCTGGTCCAGTACCCTTTGTCATTGGGATATAATAAATTTTTTTTTTTTTTTTTTTTTTTTTTTTTTGCGTGGATTGGTGGGAATCTTCATAGACACAATGAGCCCCGTAGCTTCCATTGTGTGCCAGATTTTTACTGACTAAACCACACCCCTCCCATTAATACTAGTCCAACGGACTAACCATTAATTTATTGCTATTTTGATTTTCTTAAAGAAAATTTTTACGAAATTCTATCGTATTAAATCTAGTGGCTTAGTTCTTTTAAGCCTTCTGACATCATTTTGATTATCTAGCAATTGAGTGGCCTCAACGTTAACATGTCCCTCCAGACGAGCTATATGCTTTGTTGCATATCTTTTTATTTCATTTTCTATGCAAGGAATTTCTAGATCTCTGTGCAAATCACTGTTGCGAACATACCAGGGGGCATTTACCATGTTGCGCAAGACTTTATTTTGGAATTTTTGTATACAAAGTACATGTGTTTGTTTGGCACATCCCCATATTTGTATGCCGTACAACCATATTGGTTTGAGTATCTGATTATATAACAAAATCTTGTTATGTATAGGTAATTTAGAATTACGACCTAAGAGCCAGTACATTTCTCTATACTTATTTTCAAGCTCAAATTTTTTCTTTTTAACGTGCTCTTTCCATCTAAGTTTGACATCTAATGTCATTCCTAGGTATTTAGCATTGTTTTCTTGGGGTATATTGACCCCATTCAGATTTACCAATGGTGGTTGATTTTCTAATTTTTTATTTGTAAAATTTACATGTACTGATTTTAACTCATTGAGTTTAATTTTCCATTTCTTTGTCCAGAGGTATAGCTTGTCGCTTGCTCTTTGCAATTTAATTGTAGCCTCGTCAATATTTGATCCTACTGCCATCAACGCAGTATCGTCAGCGAATGTAGCTACAGTTATATTTTCCATTTCTGGTAAATCATTGATGTAGAGCAAATACAGTATGGGACCCAGAATACTACCTTGAGGCACACCCGTTTTAATATCTCTAATAGTAGAATACTCTTCGTCTTGTTTTATTCTGAATAGTCTGTTTTCTAGATATGATGAGAGTATATCTACGTATTGTTTAGGTAACATATTGTTTAGTTTATTTATTAAGCCTCGATGCCATACTTTATCAAAAGCTTGGGCTACATCTAGAAATATGGTAGAGCATACTTTCTTTTCCTCTAAAGCTTTTTCTATTATGTCTGTTATTCTGTGAATTTGATCGATTGTCGAGTGCTTAGATCTAAAGCCAAATTGATAATTTGGAATCAGATTACTATTTTCTATGATCGGTCTCATTCGAATCAATAATAGTTTTTCAAATAATTTTGATACTATTGGTAGTAATGATATTGGTCTGTAGGATTTGACCTCATTTATGGGCTTACCTGGCTTTGGTATCATAATTATCTCTGCTATTTTCCACATATTCGGCACATACCTTATTCTTATAGCAGCGTTTATAATGCGTGTTAGCATTGTTATAGCTTTTTTCGGAAGTTCTTTCAGGACTTCCGATGTAATTAGATCAAAACCTGGAGCTTTTTTATCTCTGAGTTTTTTAATTTGTTCCACTATTTCACTCTCTGAAAATGGTGATATAACATTTTCTTGCCAATTATTATTTTCTTCAGTGAGATCATCCGACTCTGTCTCGTCTGGACAAAAAATTTCTTCAAGATGATCTGCGAATGTTTCAGCTTTATTTTTATTATCTCTCGCCCATTCACCGCTTTTCATTCTGATTGGCGGGATTTGAGAGATCGAGGTTTTTGTACTCTTTGTTGCTTTCCACAACGAGTAGTTATTTTCTCTTTTAGCTGATAAATTTTTTATATATTTTTCAAAATTTTCATTTTTAAGATCTTTAATTTTTCTTTTAAGATTCTGAGTTAATCTATTTAGCACAGTTTTGTCTGCCGGATCACGCGATTGTTGCCATCTGCGTCTAGCTCTTCTTTTTATTTTTATCATATTTAATATTTCTCTAGGGTAGTTGAATCCTACCGATTTATATTCACAATTTTTTGTATTATTCCATCCAGCATTTTGAATAATTTTAATAAAATTTTCTACTTCAGAATCTATATCACATTTGGATCTTAGTTTTGTTTTTATGTTTATTTTGTTTTCTATTTCTTGTTTAAAGCTAGCCCAGTCAGTTGTCTTGTTCGTTAGCAGAGGTTTCGACTGTTTCTTAATAACCTTTTCATATAGATTTAGTATGACTGCAGAGTGATCTGAGTCCAAATCATGGTTATCTTCTAGCTTAATATAATAGGGTGAAATTTTTTTTGTTATATAAAAATCAAGCAGATCAGGAGTTTTATTTCTATCAGTTGGCCAATAGGTTGGCTTACCGGTAGATTGGTAAATGCAGCCTTTTTCTTTTATAGCTTTTCTTAGCTCTCTTCCTCTCGTAGAGGTTACTCTAGACCCCCAATCTATGTGCTTGGCGTTGTAGTCACCTCCCAGGATAAATCTATCGCCAAGTAGTTTAAGAATTTCTTCAAACATGTTATTCTTTATGTTGTATTTGGGTGGACAGTATAATGCACCGACACAAAGGCTTTGTTTAACAGACATAATTCGTAGCACGATTAGTTGGAATTCATCTATTTCTAGACTAAGTTCCTCGTGGTGCTTAATATCTTTCTTTATTAAAATTGAGCTACCACCTCTGGGTGTATTACTCGGATGGTTTGCGCTGTAGCATGTATAGTCATTTATTTTAAGCGATGACTTATCTGTCATATGTGTTTCTGTCAAGAGACATACATCAATATTTTGTGTTCTCAATAGAATTTCCAAATTATTTTTCTTGTTCAGAATACCATTGGCATTCCACGTGACTATACGAAGTGCGTTCTTAACCATGCCTTGCGGATTTATTTTTTGGTGTATACATATATATTTCATTATGTTTGTTTTCTAATGTGCATAGTCTTGTTGAGATTTCATTCATTGTTTTTATCATATTTTGCATCATCTGCATAATTGTATTTTCAGTCAACTTTTGTGTAGAAACTTTATTTTGTTCTTTCGGGTTTCTTTTTTGACTTAGGTTATTTTGTGTTACCTGTGAATATGATAAGCCTTCTACGACTTTTTTCGACGTAAAAGTTTTAGGTTTCTCTGAAGTTTCAATGCAATTCTGTTTCTGTGCAATAGGTTGCCTAGGTTTTGTCTTTTGTTTTTCTTGTCTATGTTGCATTTGTTTTGGGGCATTTTTTTGTAGCTTCTTTCTTTTTTGCAACTCTCTAGCCACCTGGCAACCACGATAACTCGCTGGGTGTGCCTCAAGGCAATTAGCACATTTAGGCTTAATATTTTTTTTTTCTTTGCAAGAAATTGTTAAGTGGGGACCAGCACATTTAACACACTGAGCTAGACGCTGGCAAAACTTTTGTGTATGGCCAAATCTTTGGCATCTCTTACATTGAGGAATGGTAGTCGTTTTACGAATAGCCTCCATTTTAACCCTCATGTGCTGGATAAATTCAATTTTGAATATTTTGTTTATATCTTCGGAGTTTTCGAATGTTAGCATAAAGAGAGGAAGACGTACCGTAGATTCTTTGTTATTTTCCTTTTTCTTTATTATTTTATTTGTGACTTCTAAAATTTTGAAGCCTCTATCTTTCAATTCATTTTTTATATCTTCAGGTTGGCATGACGGATGTAAATACCTAACCATTACTTTAATAGGCCTGGTGCTCTTATTTTCATAAGTGTGCCATTCAATATTGGCTTCATTTATTGCCTTAGTCAACTCTCTATATTCTTTTTCTTCTTCAACATTAATTTTTAGTTGTTTATTGTTAAGCATATTAACTTTATATTTAATATTGCTTTCTTTTAATTTTTTGTTTATTTGAGGGTATTCCACTACATTACTAAGTATAACTGGAGGAGGTTTACCTTTTCTTTTACTTTTACATTTCGCAACTTCATTTATTTGCACATTTTTCTCTACTTTGTCCGCAACATTTTCTGGGCTTAAAGTAGGTGATTTTTCTGCTTTTCTTTTTTTACAGATTCTTTTTGTTTTAAAGATCCAGTCGGTTTCTCGAGCTAGTTCTTCATCATCTGTATGAAATTCTTCAGCAGTTTTTAGTACTACTTTTTTAGTAGACATGTTTTGTGAATTTTTTAGTTTCACATTTTCTTCTTTAATTATGCAGAGTTCATTTTTCAATTCCCTGCATAAGATTTCTAATTCTGTAACTCTGGCATTAAGTTGATTATTTTTTGCCTCAAGTGCCTTTTCGTTATTATTACCCTCGTCGGGGTTTCTATATCTGTCTTTTTGGGACATGTTTTCGTAGATATTTTGAGACCCTGCTGGAGGTGTTCTCTGGACCCCAGATTTTCTTCTGAATGGGTCAATTAAAGCAGCTCTGCTTTCGTGGTTTTGCAATAAGTGGTCTCCCCCAGAATCCGTGAGACCTGCCTCGAAAGAGGGTGGATTTTCCAGAAGATCTGGATTACCACCTGGGGTATACAATCTTTGAGTTTTATTCATTGCATACTTTTTTTTTTTTGTTTTAATTCGGAGTTCCATCTCCTAGCCTAAGGATAATATTTCCCTTGTACAAGGCGGTACCTTTTATTCCTGCCGTCCCTCTGGGATCAGTCGCAGACCAGAAGCCGCCCATTCTGGGTCAGTCGCTTCTGGATTTTTCTAGGCTTTTAGTGGACTTTTACCACAAGCATGCCTTACTGCGGATATTTCGTACCCCAACCCGCCGGGGACAAATAAATGGATATAATAAATGGCAAAAAATAATTGAGAGTATAATCTGGTAACAAATTAAATAAAAATGAAACTATTCTATTTAAGAAGGCTTAGTTCCTGACAATAGCAGTAGTTTTCCACATGTAATGAGTTGATAAGCCAGTAATTTGTTAAATAAATACTCGAAATATTGTAGATTGTAGTGCAAAATTGCAGTACCGAACTTAATTAAGCACGAAAAGGTGATTCTACCTAAGTTACTGTAGAGTGTATACAAATATGGCAGAAGTATTTGTACAACTAGAACAGGAGACACAAAAAATAGGCTTAAAAATCAACGAAGACAAGACAAAATATCTAAAAATTTCAAGAAATGAACAAATAACAAATACTCAGAATATAATAATTGGAGAGTACAACTTTGAAGGAGTTACAACCTTTACATACCTCGGAGCAACGATGTATTATATAATGCTGTATTCATAATAGAATTCAGGCCGGAAATAGATGCTACTATGCAAACAGAAAGTTGCTTCAATAAAAATTAATACCAAGAAAGGCCAACATAACGATATATAAAACTCTCATACGACCCATAGTGACGTATGGATGCGAAGTACGGACTATGAACGTGGCCGAGGAGAATAGCCTGCGCATATTTGAAAGAAAAATTCTCCGAAAAATACTCGGCCCAAAAAGATTACAGAATGGAGAATATATAATCAGAAGCAACAGCGAGCTCAATTGTATGAGTGACAGTAAGGACATTGTACGGTTTGCAAAGGCTCAAAGACTAAGGTGGGCTAACCACGAAAGCAAACAGTGGTGCTGAATAGAAAGCTCGATAGCAGTCGTGGTAGAGGAAGACCAAGAAGCAGATGGGCAGACAACGTGAAAAACGATGCTTAAACCCTATAAATCTAAAATTGGAGACAAGCGGCACAAGATCGACCTTTTTGGAGAAGCATAGTGATGAAGGCCAAAGCTCACCCAGAGCTGTAGCGCTATAAGATGATGATGATGATGTCACAATGTGCAGAATTTTTCAGTGATTTTGGACCCGATGTCTGTTTAGCTGGGGACTTGAAATTTTGAATACAGCTTGGATCTAGATGTCAGCACCTTCTGCGAAATTAGGATCTGCTTCACGCCGGGGCTATTATTTGAACGAAAATATCTCACAAAGTACAGGGTAATCTCGGTTCAAATTTAGAACAAATGTTGGACTCCGATGAAAGGTCTTTTTCTTATTGCAAAATTTTGGGGACGTGTATTCTGTAAGAGTTCTTTTTTGAACAAAATTCTTTATCTCAGAAATTACTGGGCCAACTGGTTCAAATTTTGCGCACATGTTGATTCCTGATAACAACATTCTTTCCCAAAGTTTAAAAAACCTAGTTCTCGCCAACCCTAATGTGAATTAAAACCTGTATCTCAGAAACTACATGGCCAATTTGGTTCAAATTGAATAGACGCATCTTGGGTTCCGATAAAAAAAACTTTTAGGCGTCAAAAAATTTGAGGGAACACATCCCACCTGAATTAACAGAATTGAACCAAATTTCTTCTTAAGTTTTTTTCGGTATGCCGAAACGAGTTAACTCAGTTTTAAAATTAGAATAAAAATTAGAGTTTCGTCTTTTTGAAGGCCATAGAAGCTTCTCTTAAAATTTGACACAATTTTCTAGTAAAGAATTTTTTCACAGTTCGACGTGTCGGAAGGGGTAATGGATCAGAACCAAACAATAAGTGATCTGCTATGCCAAGAAACAATATTTCTACAAAGTTTCAAGTCAATCGGTCACAGTGCTTAGACCATACAAAGAAATGAAAAATCCGTAGACCGACGTGCCGAAACGGGTTAACGGAATTTACCAATAGACAGTGGAATAATATATACTCATTGCTATATGCCTAATTAAAAAGTTATTCACAAGGTAAGAATCTTATTGGTTGATTTTTTAAAGTGCACACAAATTTTTAGTTCTGTAACATCTTTGATTTTGGAAATATTTTTGGCGGATGTTTAGAGTTGTATAACTGCTCCCCGAACCAGTCAAAATTTGAAAAAATGTGAAAGGCGTATTTTTCTATTTTTGAGAGAGTACCTGGATGCAATTTTAAGCTCTGTAGCCCCTTTGGTTTTAAAATATGCTTGATGAGTGTTAGGAGTTGTATGGTAGCACCGGAACCAGTCAAAATTTTGGATAACAACATATTACGGGTGCGATTCCAAGTAACAAAATACTATCCTGTAAAATTAGGTTGAAATTGGGCCATGGGTCTCAGAGAAGTTCTAACACAAACAAACATTCTCTTTACATATTAAAAGAATTGAGTTTTTTATTTTTTAACACACAATCCGAATTTGCATTAAAAGGTACCCCTTCCCATTTGAAAATCTCGATAGAACGCTATACATATATGTATATAAATACTTTTAAAAGAACTTTTATTTTATTTTAATTGTTCGTTTATTATTAAGTTTTGTTTATTATAATATTTTTATTATTTACTTTATTTACTTAGGAAGCCAACAGACCATGTAGGTCCTGGGCCTGACTCATCAACATTCTCCATTTTTGCCGGTCACGGGCGGATTCTCTCCAGATGAATTTTGGTATCTATAATCCTTCTTGTGATAACTTTGATATTTATTATCATGCTCCCAATTGCGCCAAAGTTCCAATAGACTGCACTAATAACTGTTTTGGTGGTACTATCCAATGTGATAATAACTGTTTTTTAGTTGAATTTGTAAAATCGTTCAAATATCTTGGCTTATGGGTTGACTCCAGATTGGATTGGAATGATCACGCTTGCTATTTGAAGAATTATCTCCGTAATATTATTAGACAGCTTTATCATCTAAGTCTATACTGTTCGGAAAAAATTATGTGCTCCGTTTATTATGCTCTTTTTCATTCAAAAATTCAGTATGGTATTACTTGTTGGGGAGGAGCATACTTTACTAAGATTAGTCAATTACTTGTGTCACAAAAATATGCTATTCGAATAATTTTCGGGAAAAGACGTACTTGTCCGTCTTTTCCTTTATTTTTTAAATTAAAAATACTTCCCATTAGAAATTTATTTTACTATAAAACTTTAAAAATGTTTTTTATGAAGTCGGGATATTTAGATGTTAGATATACTAATAGGTATAACTTGAGAGTTAATTATCGTAATTTGGTTCATGTTCCACGTTGTAGGAAAAGTCATTTTTGTCGTTTCTATGATATTGTAGCACCTAGAATTTTTAATAAACTTCCTGACCACATCAGGCAAATTAGAATTTTATATAATTTCTTAAAATTATTGAAAGCTTGGCTTTTGGAAATTAATTTTGATAGTAGTGAGGAGTTATTAAGAGTAGTTGTTTAGCTGAGTAAGATTTTTGAAGTTCTTGCGATTTATATATGGTGTCTATTTTCATGATTAGCTTAAGTACCATTTTTTTCAACTTTTATCATATTTACTTAATATTGCTTTGCATAAAATTATTTTAAATTTTGTATTTTTTATTTTCTCTTTGTATTTAAATTTTAATTTCTCTTTTTCCAGCTAACCCCACTAAGGTTATTTGTTGATTTTTTTTTTAAGAAATAAGCATCATTCGATTCTTGCTTTATGCAACAGAATGGTGACTAACTATTTTTATTTTTTATTTTTTTTCTCTATTAATTAATACTAAATGAATTTGTATTGTACAGATATAATTTTGAATTAATACAACTTTTAGCTATAAGATTAATTTTATTATTTGTATATACCTACTATATGAATTATATTATATCATAGATTAAGAAAATACGGAAAAATTAAAATATTGAATTAAAAAAAAAAAAAAAAAAAAAAAAAAAAAGATTCCAAATTGCTTTAAATCCGCCGATATTTCGTCTCTCCAATGAAGGTTTGGTCTGCCCCGACGTCTTGTACCTTCGGGTCTGGAATCGAAGATTCTCTTGGCTGGAGCATTTTCGTCCATCAGGTGTCCGAGCTACTGTAGTCTCTTGACTTTAATTTTTGTAACTACGTCCACCTCATTGTACAGCTCATAGAGTTCGGCATTATATCTTCTCCTCCAGACCCCATCGTCGTTTTCAGGACCATATATCCGACGAAGAATTTTCTCCTCGAAGACACCAAGTGCATGCTCACTTGCCTTAGGCAGTGTCCATGATTCTGATCCGTAAAGCAAAACCGGGAATATGAGCGTTTTGTAGATTTGTACTTTGGTGTTTCGAGAGAGGAGCTTTGACCCGAGATGTTTTGACAAACCGAAGCAGCAACGGTTTGCAAGGGTTATTCTTCGTCGTACCTCCACATTGATGTCGTTTTTGGGATTAACACTGGTTCCAAGGTAGGTAAACTCCTGAACTACCTCGAAATTATATGTGCCGACAGTGATGTTTTGACCAATATGATGTTGAGAGTTCTTTTCATTTGTCGACAACATATATTTTGTCTTATCCTCATTTACTTTGAGACCCATTCGTTTCGTTTTTTCTTCAATCTGGATAAAGGCCTCGACGACCGCGCGTTGTGATCTGGCGATGATGTCAATGTCGTCGGCATACCCTAGTAGTGGAACAGATCTGAAAAATATAGTACCGGCCGTGTTTACTTCCGCTCGTCGCACTATACGTTCCAGTACTAGATTGAAGAAGTCGCATGATAGTGCATCTCCTTGTCAAAATCCGGTACACGTCTGGAAATAGTCAGAAGTGTTATTTCCAATCACCACAGCACATTTTGTGTTTTCCAGTGTCATTTTTAACAATCGGATGAGCTTGGCTGGTACAACGAATTCCGACATAGCAGCATACAGCTCGCTGCGGTATATGCTATCATACGCAGACTTGAAATCGATGAATAGGTGGTGTGTATCGATTTGAAACTCATGGCTCTTCTCCAGGATTTGTTTAAGTACGAACATCTGGTCGCTTGTTGATTTTTCAGGACGAAAGCCGCATTGATAACTGCCAATAACAGCGTCAGACATTCGTACAAAATGTTTGACAGGATCTTATATGCGATATTTAAGAGGGATATTCCTCTATAGTTTTTACAGGACAGTTTTATAGTTTTTATTATTTAGGTGAGAACTTTTTCACTCCAACAAACTTATTCTATTACTATAAATCACAAGATTGGAGACAAGCGGCACAAGATCGACCTTTTTGGAGAAGCATAGTGATGAAGGCCAAAGCTCACCCAGAGCTGTAGCGCTATAAGATGATGATGATGATGTCACAATGTGCAGAATTTTTCAGTGATTTTGGACCCGATGTCTGTTTAGCTGGGGACTTGAAATTTTGAATACAGCTTGGATCTAGATGTCAGCACCTTCTGCGAAATTAGGATCTGCTTCACGCCGGGGCTATTATTTGAACGAAAATATCTCACAAAGTACAGGGTAATCTCGGTTCAAATTTAGAACAAATGTTGGACTCCGATGAAAGGTCTTTTTCTTATTGCAAAATTTTGGGGACGTGTATTTTGTAAGAGTTCTTTTTTGAACAAAATTCTTTATCTCAGAAATTACTGGGCCAACTGGTTCAAATTTTGCGCACATGTTGATTCCTGATAACAACATTCTTTCCCAAAGTTTAAAAAACCTAGTTCTCGCCAACCCTAATGTGAATTAAAACCTGTATCTCAGAAACTACATGGCCAATTTGGTTCAAATTGAATAGACGCATCTTGGGTTCCGATAAAAAAAACTTTTAGGCGTCAAAAAATTTGAGGGAACACATCCCACCTGAATTAACAGAATTGAACCAAATTTCTTCTTAAGTTTTTTTCGGTATGCCGAAACGAGTTAACTCAGTTTTAAAATTAGAATAAAAATTAGAGTTTCGTCTTTTTGAAGGCCATAGAAGCTTCTCTTAAAATTTGACACAATTTTCTAGTAAAGAATTTTTTCACAGTTCGACGTGTCGGAAGGGGTAATGGATCAGAACCAAACAATAAGTGATCTGCTATGCCAAGAAACAATATTTCTACAAAGTTTCAAGTCAATCGGTCACAGTGCTTAGACCATACAAAGAAATGAAAAATCCGTAGACCGACGTGCCGAAACGGGTTAACGGAATTTACCAATAGACAGTGGAATAATATATACTCATTGCTATATGCCTAATTAAAAAGTTATTCACAAGGTAAGAATCTTATTTGTTGATTTTTTAAAGTGCACACAAATTTTTAGTTCTGTAACATCTTTGATTTTGGAAATATTTTTGGCGGATGTTTAGAGTTGTATAACTGCTCCCCGAACCAGTCAAAATTTGAAAAAATGTGAAAGGCGTATTTTTCTATTTTTGAGAGAGTACCTGGATGCAATTTTAAGCTCTGTAGCCCCTTTGGTTTTAAAATATGCTTGATGAGTGTTAGGAGTTGTATGGTAGCACCGGAACCAGTCAAAATTTTGGATAACAACATATTACGGGTGCGATTCCAAGTAACAAAATACTATCCTGTAAAATTAGGTTGAAATTGGGCCATGGGTCTCAGAGAAGTTCTAACACAAACAAACATTCTCTTTACATATTAAAAGAATTGAGTTTTTTATTTTTTAACACACAATCCGAATTTGCATTAAAAGGTACCCCTTCCCATTTGAAAATCTCGATAGAACGCTATACATATATGTATATAAATACTTTTAAAAGAACTTTTATTTTATTTTAATTGTTCGTTTATTATTAAGTTTTGTTTATTATAATATTTTTATTATTTACTTTATTTACTTAGGAAGCCAACAGACCATGTAGGTCCTGGGCCTGACTCATCAACATTCTCCATTTTTGCCGGTCACGGGCGGATTCTCTCCAGATGAATTTTGGTATCTATAATCCTTCTTGTGATAACTTTGATATTTATTATCATGCTCCCAATTGCGCCAAAGTTCCAATAGACTGCACTAATAACTGTTTTGGTGGTACTATCCAATGTGATAATAACTGTTTTTTAGTTGAATTTGTAAAATCGTTCAAATATCTTGGCTTATGGGTTGACTCCAGATTGGATTGGAATGATCACGCTTGCTATTTGAAGAATTATCTCCGTAATATTATTAGACAGCTTTATCATCTAAGTCTATACTGTTCGGAAAAAATTATGTGCTCCGTTTATTATGCTCTTTTTCATTCAAAAATTCAGTATGGTATTACTTGTTGGGGAGGAGCATACTTTACTAAGATTAGTCAATTACTTGTGTCACAAAAATATGCTATTCGAATAATTTTCGGGAAAAGACGTACTTGTCCGTCTTTTCCTTTATTTTTTAAATTAAAAATACTTCCCATTAGAAATTTATTTTACTATAAAACTTTAAAAATGTTTTTTATGAAGTCTGGATATTTAGATGTTAGATATACTAATAGGTATAACTTGAGAGTTAATTATCGTAATTTGGTTCATGTTCCACGTTGTAGGAAAAGTCATTTTTGTCGTTTCTATGATATTGTAGCACCTAGAATTTTTAATAAACTTCCTGACCACATCAGGCAAATTAGAATTTTATATAATTTCTTAAAATTATTGAAAGCTTGGCTTTTGGAAATTAATTTTGATAGTAGTGAGGAGTTATTAAGAGTAGTTGTTTAGCTGAGTAAGATTTTTGAAGTTCTTGCGATTTATATATGGTGTCTATTTTCATGATTAGCTTAAGTACCATTTTTTTCAACTTTTATCATATTTACTTAATATTGCTTTGCATAAAATTATTTTAAATTTTGTATTTTTTATTTTCTCTTTGTATTTAAATTTTAATTTCTCTTTTTCCAGCTAACCCCACTAAGGTTATTTGTTGATTTTTTTTTTAAGAAATAAGCATCATTCGATTCTTGCTTTATGCAACAGAATGGTGACTAACTATTTTTATTTTTTATTTTTTTTTCTCTATTAATTAATACTAAATGAATTTGTATTGTACAGATATAATTTTGAATTAATACAACTTTTAGCTATAAGATTAATTTTATTATTTGTATATACCTACTATATGAATTATATTATATCATAGATTAAGAAAATACGGAAAAATTAAAATATTGAATTAAAAAAAAAAAAAAAAAAAAAAAAAAAAAGATTCCAAATTGCTTTAAATCCGCCGATATTTCGTCTCTCCAATGAAGGTTTGGTCTGCCCCGACGTCTTGTACCTTCGGGTCTGGAATCGAAGATTCTCTTGGCTGGAGCATTTTCGTCCATCAGGTGTCCGAGCTACTGTAGTCTCTTGACTTTAATTTTTGTAACTACGTCCACCTCATTGTACAGCTCATAGAGTTCGGCATTATATCTTCTCCTCCAGACCCCATCGTCGTTTTCAGGACCATATATCCGACGAAGAATTTTCTCCTCGAAGACACCAAGTGCATGCTCACTTGCCTTAGGCAGTGTCCATGATTCTGATCCGTAAAGCAAAACCGGGAATATGAGCGTTTTGTAGATTTGTACTTTGGTGTTTCGAGAGAGGAGCTTTGACCCGAGATGTTTTGACAAACCGAAGCAGCAACGGTTTGCAAGGGTTATTCTTCGTCGTACCTCCACATTGATGTCGTTTTTGGGATTAACACTGGTTCCAAGGTAGGTAAACTCCTGAACTACCTCGAAATTATATGTGCCGACAGTGATGTTTTGACCAATATGATGTTGAGAGTTCTTTTTATTTGTCGACAACATATATTTTGTCTTATCCTCATTTACTTTGAGACCCATTCGTTTCGTTTTTTCTTCAATCTGGATAAAGGCCTCGACGACCGCGCGTTGTGATCTGGCGATGATGTCAATGTCGTCGGCATACCCTAGTAGTGGAACAGATCTGAAAAATATAGTACCGGCCGTGTTTACTTCCGCTCGTCGCACTATACGTTCCAGTACTAGATTGAAGAAGTCGCATGATAGTGCATCTCCTTGTCAAAATCCGGTACACGTCTGGAAATAGTCAGAAGTGTTATTTCCAATCACCACAGCACATTTTGTGTTTTCCAGTGTCATTTTTAACAATCGGATGAGCTTGGCTGGTACAACGAATTCCGACATAGCAGCATACAGCTCGCTGCGGTATATGCTATCATACGCAGACTTGAAATCGATGAATAGGTGGTGTGTATCGATTTGAAACTCATGGCTCTTCTCCAGGATTTGTTTAAGTACGAACATCTGGTCGCTTGTTGATTTTTCAGGACGAAAGCCGCATTGATAACTGCCAATAACAGCGTCAGACATTCGTACAAAATGTTTGACAGGATCTTATATGCGATATTTAAGAGGGATATTCCTCTATAGTTTTTACAGGACAGTTTTATAGTTTTTATTATTTAGGTGAGAACTTTTTCACTCCAACAAACTTATTCTATTACTATAAATCACAAGATTGGAGACAAGCGGCACAAGATCGACCTTTTTGGAGAAGCATAGTGATGAAGGCCAAAGCTCACCCAGAGCTGTAGCGCTATAAGATGATGATGATGATGTCACAATGTGCAGAATTTTTCAGTGATTTTGGACCCGATGTCTGTTTAGCTGGGGACTTGAAATTTTGAATACAGCTTGGATCTAGATGTCAGCACCTTCTGCGAAATTAGGATCTGCTTCACGCCGGGGCTATTATTTGAACGAAAATATCTCACAAAGTACAGGGTAATCTCGGTTCAAATTTAGAACAAATGTTGGACTCCGATGAAAGGTCTTTTTCTTATTGCAAAATTTTGGGGACGTGTATTTTGTAAGAGTTCTTTTTTGAACAAAATTCTTTATCTCAGAAATTACTGGGCCAACTGGTTCAAATTTTGCGCACATGTTGATTCCTGATAACAACATTCTTTCCCAAAGTTTAAAAAACCTAGTTCTCGCCAACCCTAATGTGAATTAAAACCTGTATCTCAGAAACTACATGGCCAATTTGGTTCAAATTGAATAGACGCATCTTGGGTTCCGATAAAAAAAACTTTTAGGCGTCAAAAAATTTGAGGGAACACATCCCACCTGAATTAACAGAATTGAACCAAATTTCTTCTTAAGTTTTTTTCGGTATGCCGAAACGAGTTAACTCAGTTTTAAAATTAGAATAAAAATTAGAGTTTCGTCTTTTTGAAGGCCATAGAAGCTTCTCTTAAAATTTGACACAATTTTCTAGTAAAGAATTTTTTCACAGTTCGACGTGTCGGAAGGGGTAATGGATCAGAACCAAACAATAAGTGATCTGCTATGCCAAGAAACAATATTTCTACAAAGTTTCAAGTCAATCGGTCACAGTGCTTAGACCATACAAAGAAATGAAAAATCCGTAGACCGACGTGCCGAAACGGGTTAACGGAATTTACCAATAGACAGTGGAATAATATATACTCATTGCTATATGCCTAATTAAAAAGTTATTCACAAGGTAAGAATCTTATTTGTTGATTTTTTAAAGTGCACACAAATTTTTAGTTCTGTAACATCTTTGATTTTGGAAATATTTTTGGCGGATGTTTAGAGTTGTATAACTGCTCCCCGAACCAGTCAAAATTTGAAAAAATGTGAAAGGCGTATTTTTCTATTTTTGAGAGAGTACCTGGATGCAATTTTAAGCTCTGTAGCCCCTTTGGTTTTAAAATATGCTTGATGAGTGTTAGGAGTTGTATGGTAGCACCGGAACCAGTCAAAATTTTGGATAACAACATATTACGGGTGCGATTCCAAGTAACAAAATACTATCCTGTAAAATTAGGTTGAAATTGGGCCATGGGTCTCAGAGAAGTTCTAACACAAACAAACATTCTCTTTACATATTAAAAGAATTGAGTTTTTTATTTTTTAACACACAATCCGAATTTGCATTAAAAGGTACCCCTTCCCATTTGAAAATCTCGATAGAACGCTATACATATATGTATATAAATACTTTTAAAAGAACTTTTATTTTATTTTAATTGTTCGTTTATTATTAAGTTTTGTTTATTATAATATTTTTATTATTTACTTTATTTACTTAGGAAGCCAACAGACCATGTAGGTCCTGGGCCTGACTCATCAACATTCTCCATTTTTGCCGGTCACGGGCGGATTCTCTCCAGATGAATTTTGGTATCTATAATCCTTCTTGTGATAACTTTGATATTTATTATCATGCTCCCAATTGCGCCAAAGTTCCAATAGACTGCACTAATAACTGTTTTGGTGGTACTATCCAATGTGATAATAACTGTTTTTTAGTTGAATTTGTAAAATCGTTCAAATATCTTGGCTTATGGGTTGACTCCAGATTGGATTGGAATGATCACGCTTGCTATTTGAAGAATTATCTCCGTAATATTATTAGACAGCTTTATCATCTAAGTCTATACTGTTCGGAAAAAATTATGTGCTCCGTTTATTATGCTCTTTTTCATTCAAAAATTCAGTATGGTATTACTTGTTGGGGAGGAGCATACTTTACTAAGATTAGTCAATTACTTGTGTCACAAAAATATGCTATTCGAATAATTTTCGGGAAAAGACGTACTTGTCCGTCTTTTCCTTTATTTTTTAAATTAAAAATACTTCCCATTAGAAATTTATTTTACTATAAAACTTTAAAAATGTTTTTTATGAAGTCTGGATATTTAGATGTTAGATATACTAATAGGTATAACTTGAGAGTTAATTATCGTAATTTGGTTCATGTTCCACGTTGTAGGAAAAGTCATTTTTGTCGTTTCTATGATATTGTAGCACCTAGAATTTTTAATAAACTTCCTGACCACATCAGGCAAATTAGAATTTTATATAATTTCTTAAAATTATTGAAAGCTTGGCTTTTGGAAATTAATTTTGATAGTAGTGAGGAGTTATTAAGAGTAGTTGTTTAGCTGAGTAAGATTTTTGAAGTTCTTGCGATTTATATATGGTGTCTATTTTCATGATTAGCTTAAGTACCATTTTTTTCAACTTTTATCATATTTACTTAATATTGCTTTGCATAAAATTATTTTAAATTTTGTATTTTTTATTTTCTCTTTGTATTTAAATTTTAATTTCTCTTTTTCCAGCTAACCCCACTAAGGTTATTTGTTGATTTTTTTTTTAAGAAATAAGCATCATTCGATTCTTGCTTTATGCAACAGAATGGTGACTAACTATTTTTATTTTTTATTTTTTTTTCTCTATTAATTAATACTAAATGAATTTGTATTGTACAGATATAATTTTGAATTAATACAACTTTTAGCTATAAGATTAATTTTATTATTTGTATATACCTACTATATGAATTATATTATATCATAGATTAAGAAAATACGGAAAAATTAAAATATTGAATTAAAAAAAAAAAAAAAAAAAAAAAAAAAAAGATTCCAAATTGCTTTAAATCCGCCGATATTTCGTCTCTCCAATGAAGGTTTGGTCTGCCCCGACGTCTTGTACCTTCGGGTCTGGAATCGAAGATTCTCTTGGCTGGAGCATTTTCGTCCATCAGGTGTCCGAGCTACTGTAGTCTCTTGACTTTAATTTTTGTAACTACGTCCACCTCATTGTACAGCTCATAGAGTTCGGCATTATATCTTCTCCTCCAGACCCCATCGTCGTTTTCAGGACCATATATCCGACGAAGAATTTTCTCCTCGAAGACACCAAGTGCATGCTCACTTGCCTTAGGCAGTGTCCATGATTCTGATCCGTAAAGCAAAACCGGGAATATGAGCGTTTTGTAGATTTGTACTTTGGTGTTTCGAGAGAGGAGCTTTGACCCGAGATGTTTTGACAAACCGAAGCAGCAACGGTTTGCAAGGGTTATTCTTCGTCGTACCTCCACATTGATGTCGTTTTTGGGATTAACACTGGTTCCAAGGTAGGTAAACTCCTGAACTACCTCGAAATTATATGTGCCGACAGTGATGTTTTGACCAATATGATGTTGAGAGTTCTTTTTATTTGTCGACAACATATATTTTGTCTTATCCTCATTTACTTTGAGACCCATTCGTTTCGTTTTTTCTTCAATCTGGATAAAGGCCTCGACGACCGCGCGTTGTGATCTGGCGATGATGTCAATGTCGTCGGCATACCCTAGTAGTGGAACAGATCTGAAAAATATAGTACCGGCCGTGTTTACTTCCGCTCGTCGCACTATACGTTCCAGTACTAGATTGAAGAAGTCGCATGATAGTGCATCTCCTTGTCAAAATCCGGTACACGTCTGGAAATAGTCAGAAGTGTTATTTCCAATCACCACAGCACATTTTGTGTTTTCCAGTGTCATTTTTAACAATCGGATGAGCTTGGCTGGTACAACGAATTCCGACATAGCAGCATACAGCTCGCTGCGGTATATGCTATCATACGCAGACTTGAAATCGATGAATAGGTGGTGTGTATCGATTTGAAACTCATGGCTCTTCTCCAGGATTTGTTTAAGTACGAACATCTGGTCGCTTGTTGATTTTTCAGGACGAAAGCCGCATTGATAACTGCCAATAACAGCGTCAGACATTCGTACAAAATGTTTGACAGGATCTTATATGCGATATTTAAGAGGGATATTCCTCTATAGTTTTTACAGGACAGTTTTATAGTTTTTATTATTTAGGTGAGAACTTTTTCACTCCAACAAACTTATTCTATTACTATAAATCACAAGATTGGAGACAAGCGGCACAAGATCGACCTTTTTGGAGAAGCATAGTGATGAAGGCCAAAGCTCACCCAGAGCTGTAGCGCTATAAGATGATGATGATGATGTCACAATGTGCAGAATTTTTCAGTGATTTTGGACCCGATGTCTGTTTAGCTGGGGACTTGAAATTTTGAATACAGCTTGGATCTAGATGTCAGCACCTTCTGTGAAATTAGGATCTGCTTCACGCCGGGGCTATTATTTGAACGAAAATATCTCACAAAGTACAGGGTAATCTCGGTTCAAATTTAGAACAAATGTTGGACTCCGATGAAAGGTCTTTTTCTTATTGCAAAATTTTGGGGACGTGTATTTTGTAAGAGTTCTTTTTTGAACAAAATTCTTTATCTCAGAAATTACTGGGCCAACTGGTTCAAATTTTGCGCACATGTTGATTCCTGATAACAACATTCTTTCCCAAAGTTTAAAAAACCTAGTTCTCGCCAACCCTAATGTGAATTAAAACCTGTATCTCAGAAACTACATGGCCAATTTGGTTCAAATTGAATAGACGCATCTTGGGTTCCGATAAAAAAAACTTTTAGGCGTCAAAAAATTTGAGGGAACACATCCCACCTGAATTAACAGAATTGAACCAAATTTCTTCTTAAGTTTTTTTCGGTATGCCGAAACGAGTTAACTCAGTTTTAAAATTAGAATAAAAATTAGAGTTTCGTCTTTTTGAAGGCCATAGAAGCTTCTCTTAAAATTTGACACAATTTTCTAGTAAAGAATTTTTTCACAGTTCGACGTGTCGGAAGGGGTAATGGATCAGAACCAAACAATAAGTGATCTGCTATGCCAAGAAACAATATTTCTACAAAGTTTCAAGTCAATCGGTCACAGTGCTTAGACCATACAAAGAAATGAAAAATCCGTAGACCGACGTGCCGAAACGGGTTAACGGAATTTACCAATAGACAGTGGAATAATATATACTCATTGCTATATGCCTAATTAAAAAGTTATTCACAAGGTAAGAATCTTATTTGTTGATTTTTTAAAGTGCACACAAATTTTTAGTTCTGTAACATCTTTGATTTTGGAAATATTTTTGGCGGATGTTTAGAGTTGTATAACTGCTCCCCGAACCAGTCAAAATTTGAAAAAATGTGAAAGGCGTATTTTTCTATTTTTGAGAGAGTACCTGGATGCAATTTTAAGCTCTGTAGCCCCTTTGGTTTTAAAATATGCTTGATGAGTGTTAGGAGTTGTATGGTAGCACCGGAACCAGTCAAAATTTTGGATAACAACATATTACGGGTGCGATTCCAAGTAACAAAATACTATCCTGTAAAATTAGGTTGAAATTGGGCCATGGGTCTCAGAGAAGTTCTAACACAAACAAACATTCTCTTTACATATTAAAAGAATTGAGTTTTTTATTTTTTAACACACAATCCGAATTTGCATTAAAAGGTACCCCTTCCCATTTGAAAATCTCGATAGAACGCTATACATATATGTATATAAATACTTTTAAAAGAACTTTTATTTTATTTTAATTGTTCGTTTATTATTAAGTTTTGTTTATTATAATATTTTTATTATTTACTTTATTTACTTAGGAAGCCAACAGACCATGTAGGTCCTGGGCCTGACTCATCAACATTCTCCATTTTTGCCGGTCACGGGCGGATTCTCTCCAGATGAATTTTGGTATCTATAATCCTTCTTGTGATAACTTTGATATTTATTATCATGCTCCCAATTGCGCCAAAGTTCCAATAGACTGCACTAATAACTGTTTTGGTGGTACTATCCAATGTGATAATAACTGTTTTTTAGTTGAATTTGTAAAATCGTTCAAATATCTTGGCTTATGGGTTGACTCCAGATTGGATTGGAATGATCACGCTTGCTATTTGAAGAATTATCTCCGTAATATTATTAGACAGCTTTATCATCTAAGTCTATACTGTTCGGAAAAAATTATGTGCTCCGTTTATTATGCTCTTTTTCATTCAAAAATTCAGTATGGTATTACTTGTTGGGGAGGAGCATACTTTACTAAGATTAGTCAATTACTTGTGTCACAAAAATATGCTATTCGAATAATTTTCGGGAAAAGACGTACTTGTCCGTCTTTTCCTTTATTTTTTAAATTAAAAATACTTCCCATTAGAAATTTATTTTACTATAAAACTTTAAAAATGTTTTTTATGAAGTCTGGATATTTAGATGTTAGATATACTAATAGGTATAACTTGAGAGTTAATTATCGTAATTTGGTTCATGTTCCACGTTGTAGGAAAAGTCATTTTTGTCGTTTCTATGATATTGTAGCACCTAGAATTTTTAATAAACTTCCTGACCACATCAGGCAAATTAGAATTTTATATAATTTCTTAAAATTATTGAAAGCTTGGCTTTTGGAAATTAATTTTGATAGTAGTGAGGAGTTATTAAGAGTAGTTGTTTAGCTGAGTAAGATTTTTGAAGTTCTTGCGATTTATATATGGTGTCTATTTTCATGATTAGCTTAAGTACCATTTTTTTCAACTTTTATCATATTTACTTAATATTGCTTTGCATAAAATTATTTTAAATTTTGTATTTTTTATTTTCTCTTTGTATTTAAATTTTAATTTCTCTTTTTCCAGCTAACCCCACTAAGGTTATTTGTTGATTTTTTTTTTAAGAAATAAGCATCATTCGATTCTTGCTTTATGCAACAGAATGGTGACTAACTATTTTTATTTTTTATTTTTTTTTCTCTATTAATTAATACTAAATGAATTTGTATTGTACAGATATAATTTTGAATTAATACAACTTTTAGCTATAAGATTAATTTTATTATTTGTATATACCTACTATATGAATTATATTATATCATAGATTAAGAAAATACGGAAAAATTAAAATATTGAATTAAAAAAAAAAAAAAAAAAAAAAAAAAAAAGATTCCAAATTGCTTTAAATCCGCCGATATTTCGTCTCTCCAATGAAGGTTTGGTCTGCCCCGACGTCTTGTACCTTCGGGTCTGGAATCGAAGATTCTCTTGGCTGGAGCATTTTCGTCCATCAGGTGTCCGAGCTACTGTAGTCTCTTGACTTTAATTTTTGTAACTACGTCCACCTCATTGTACAGCTCATAGAGTTCGGCATTATATCTTCTCCTCCAGACCCCATCGTCGTTTTCAGGACCATATATCCGACGAAGAATTTTCTCCTCGAAGACACCAAGTGCATGCTCACTTGCCTTAGGCAGTGTCCATGATTCTGATCCGTAAAGCAAAACCGGGAATATGAGCGTTTTGTAGATTTGTACTTTGGTGTTTCGAGAGAGGAGCTTTGACCCGAGATGTTTTGACAAACCGAAGCAGCAACGGTTTGCAAGGGTTATTCTTCGTCGTACCTCCACATTGATGTCGTTTTTGGGATTAACACTGGTTCCAAGGTAGGTAAACTCCTGAACTACCTCGAAATTATATGTGCCGACAGTGATGTTTTGACCAATATGATGTTGAGAGTTCTTTTTATTTGTCGACAACATATATTTTGTCTTATCGTCATTTACTTTGAGACCCATTCGTTTCGTTTTTTCTTCAATCTGGATAAAGGCCTCGACGACCGCGCGTTGTGATCTGGCGATGATGTCAATGTCGTCGGCATACCCTAGTAGTGGAACAGATCTGAAAAATATAGTACCGGCCGTGTTTACTTCCGCTCGTCGCACTATACGTTCCAGTACTAGATTGAAGAAGTCGCATGATAGTGCATCTCCTTGTCAAAATCCGGTACACGTCTGGAAATAGTCAGAAGTGTTATTTCCAATCACCACAGCACATTTTGTGTTTTCCAGTGTCATTTTTAACAATCGGATGAGCTTGGCTGGTACAACGAATTCCGACATAGCAGCATACAGCTCGCTGCGGTATATGCTATCATACGCAGACTTGAAATCGATGAATAGGTGGTGTGTATCGATTTGAAACTCATGGCTCTTCTCCAGGATTTGTTTAAGTACGAACATCTGGTCGCTTGTTGATTTTTCAGGACGAAAGCCGCATTGATAACTGCCAATAACAGCGTCAGACATTCGTACAAAATGTTTGACAGGATCTTATATGCGATATTTAAGAGGGATATTCCTCTATAGTTTTTACAGGACAGTTTTATAGTTTTTATTATTTAGGTGAGAACTTTTTCACTCCAACAAACTTATTCTATTACTATAAATCAAGAACTTAATTTATTTGAAATGGAAAGTGATAAAGAATTAAGACTTTTTTGAACAAAAAAAATTTAAAATAAGAATAAATCAAGGAGATATACAATGTTTTTGTATCCTTCATTCTACTTTTTTTATTAGATTAGATTAGATAGATTTCGAATTCATTTGCTTCCTTAAATATAAAACTTTTTACAAACTTAATCAAATTAAAATTGAATATTAACAAAACATAAACCTATTTGTTATTGTATTATGAGTTAGTGTGTGACGCCGGCTTAACCACTAAAGTTTTGGTTAAATAATCCTGACTTGGTGAGTACAAAATATCCCTTCTACAAAATTATTTTGTTGGCACAGAGGTATGAAATGTATGTTAACCATGGTGTTATTCTTTTGCGTGGAATATAGCCACGCACAAAAATTAACTAATGCGTTCAATAGTAGGATTTTGACGTTTATTTTGTTGTTTTGTTCTCATAAAAATTTAGCTAAATTTCCAATTTAACAAAGTTTAAGATAGTAAAAATATCCTCAAATATTTTATATACTCATATAAAATAAAAATTTGCATAATTTTCTAGAACATATCGAAATTTCACATTTCAACTCGAAATTTTAACTATTATTTTCATTAGATATAATAGGCATTTTTTCCTGACATTTTTTACCGACACCATGTTGGTACTTATGAAAACGAAAAAAATTTCTGTTATTTTTTTCAGTTCTATCATTTTTTGAAGAAACTTTAAAAAACGTAATAAAAATCAGATAAAAAAATGATTTTAAAATCAAGTTTTAATATATTATTAATTTTTATTTTCAAAATCCAAATTTATTATTAAAATAAAACTTAGAATTTCTATTTTATTTTTCCAAAAAAAGAAGTTTGCACTCATATTTTTTATTGCTGATTTAATAAAAAGAAAATTAATACAACCAAAAATTTTGGTTAGAAAGCTGTTTTGTTTTATACGGGCAATAATATTATATTTTATACTGTGGGCAAAAACAAAAATATATCATAAATTGATAAAAATAAAAGAAAAAAAATATTAAACAACTTAATTCACTAAATTTCTTTAATTTTTTTTTTAATAATATATTTTTTTTTTTTATATAATTCCAAGTCTATGGGATAAACACCCTAACTGCTTTTAAACAGAGATTTGGAATACACAATCACATGCAATAGCTTTTTCTGTAGAATTTTTGTGGTATAGACTAATTTAAATGTGGAAAACTATATCTATTGTAGAGTACTTCGCCTTCATAATAGCATAGTTCTATTTTATTTTTAGTGATAACCAAAACTCTCAACTATTTATCATTTATTTTATCCCAATGATAAAGGGTACTGGACCAGGCCGCAAAATCCAGAAAGCATTTTTTGCCTCCGTCGGGAATCGAACCTGGGACCTTTCGATTAAAAGGCAGGCGCTCTACCTACTGCGCCACCCAGCGTGTTATAATTATAATTAATTTATTAATTAGACTATTAAATTATTATTATACACATTTTATAATTATGACAAATAACTTATGTTCTACACATTAAATAAATAAAATAAACAAACATTACCACCGGGTTTTTGTATTACTATTACTAATAATCAACTAAATGTCAATATCAAAACTTTAAACAGAGTTTCTCAAACTTTAAAATAACTAATTTTAGTGTTGTCGCTCTGAACTTTAAATTTAATTTAATTAATACCAATAATTTATTTCAATTAAAAAATTAATAAACATTTATTACAAATTATTGAAAGTGCCTATAAACGCAATCTATCAGTGCCTATAAATTCAATCAATAATTTTAATCAAAATTTTAATAAATAAAATAACTTCACAAATAAATTTCACTGAAATTCAGTTTTTGTTGCTATTAAAGTGACACTAAATTTTTGTTATAATATAAATTAAAAGGAGAGAAAAAAATAAAAGTTAAAATTGAAGAATAAAAATTTGGAAACAAAAAAAAAATAACAATAAACAATAATAATTAAACCAAAATATAATAGAAACATTTATTGTTTAATTTTAAAAATCACAAAAATATATTTAATATATTTCATATATTTCATATAATCACTATATTGAACAGTTAAAAATAATAAGAAAAAAAAAAAAAACAATAATAAAATATAATGAGTTTTAAATGTGATATGCCCGCTTGCAGTGTTTTTGACAAACTCTCGAAAATAGTCATTTGTAAGGGTGTTTGTGGTCGTCGCCTACATGGAGCTTGTATTGGGGTGTCGAGAGATTGGTATCATCCTTCACTAGAAGAATATTTCATATGTCCTGAATGCCAGCAAACTGATCACCAATTGAAATCAATATATAATGAAATAAGCACTATGTTGAAATGTTTAATTGAAGACAAGATAGTGTCATCAAAAAACAGGATGCGGAGCTGAGAATAATTGCTGATCTCTCTAATGAAACTGCCAAATGCTTGGATGGTTTGGTTTCAAACTTCAACAATGAATCTGATAAATCATCAGTATTTTTAAATAAATTCTTAAACAAATTTCATAGTGATGTCTTACAAAAATTAGAAAATTGTGAACCGAAAAAATGCATTACTAAAGAGGAGATCAAAACACTTTTGGATGACTGTTTTACTTTAAAATTTGGCAATACCTTATTAAAGATCAATAAGTTAGTGGATGATGTGATATGGCATCAAAAAGTTAAATATCTTGGCTTATGGGTTGACTCCAGATTGGATTGGAATGATCACGCTTGCTATTTGAAGAATTATCTCCGTAATATTATTAGACAGCTTTATCATCTAAGTCTATACTGTTCGGAAAAAATTATGTGCTCCGTTTATTATGCTCTTTTTCATTCAAAAATTCAGTATGGTATTACTTGTTGGGGAGGAGCATACTTTACTAAGATTAGTCAATTACTTGTGTCACAAAAATATGCTATTCGAATAATTTTCGGGAAAAGACGTACTTGTCCGTCTTTTCCTTTATTTTTTAAATTAAAAATACTTCCCATTAGAAATTTATTTTACTATAAAACTTTAAAAATGTTTTTTATGAAGTCTGGATATTTAGATGTTAGATATACTAATAGGTATAACTTGAGAGTTAATTATCGTAATTTGGTTCATGTTCCACGTTGTAGGAAAAGTCATTTTTGTCGTTTCTATGATATTGTAGCACCTAGAATTTTTAATAAACTTCCTGACCACATCAGGCAAATTAGAATTTTATATAATTTCTTAAAATTATTGAAAGCTTGGCTTTTGGAAATTAATTTTGATAGTAGTGAGGAGTTATTAAGAGTAGTTGTTTAGCTGAGTAAGATTTTTGAAGTTCTTGCGATTTATATATGGTGTCTATTTTCATGATTAGCTTAAGTACCATTTTTTTCAACTTTTATCATATTTACTTAATATTGCTTTGCATAAAATTATTTTAAATTTTGTATTTTTTATTTTCTCTTTGTATTTAAATTTTAATTTCTCTTTTTCCAGCTAACCCCACTAAGGTTATTTGTTGATTTTTTTTTTAAGAAATAAGCATCATTCGATTCTTGCTTTATGCAACAGAATGGTGACTAACTATTTTTATTTTTTATTTTTTTTTCTCTATTAATTAATACTAAATGAATTTGTATTGTACAGATATAATTTTGAATTAATACAACTTTTAGCTATAAGATTAATTTTATTATTTGTATATACCTACTATATGAATTATATTATATCATAGATTAAGAAAATACGGAAAAATTAAAATATTGAATTAAAAAAAAAAAAAAAAAAAAAAAAAAAAAAAGATTCCAAATTGCTTTAAATCCGCCGATATTTCGTCTCTCCAATGAAGGTTTGGTCTGCCCCGACGTCTTGTACCTTCGGGTCTGGAATCGAAGATTCTCTTGGCTGGAGCATTTTCGTCCATCAGGTGTCCGAGCTACTGTAGTCTCTTGACTTTAATTTTTGTAACTACGTCCACCTCATTGTACAGCTCATAGAGTTCGGCATTATATCTTCTCCTCCAGACCCCATCGTCGTTTTCAGGACCATATATCCGACGAAGAATTTTCTCCTCGAAGACACCAAGTGCATGCTCACTTGCCTTAGGCAGTGTCCATGATTCTGATCCGTAAAGCAAAACCGGGAATATGAGCGTTTTGTAGATTTGTACTTTGGTGTTTCGAGAGAGGAGCTTTGACCCGAGATGTTTTGACAAACCGAAGCAGCAACGGTTTGCAAGGGTTATTCTTCGTCGTACCTCCACATTGATGTCGTTTTTGGGATTAACACTGGTTCCAAGGTAGGTAAACTCCTGAACTACCTCGAAATTATATGTGCCGACAGTGATGTTTTGACCAATATGATGTTGAGAGTTCTTTTTATTTGTCGACAACATATATTTTGTCTTATCCTCATTTACTTTGAGACCCATTCGTTTCGTTTTTTCTTCAATCTGGATAAAGGCCTCGACGACCGCGCGTTGTGATCTGGCGATGATGTCAATGTCGTCGGCATACCCTAGTAGTGGAACAGATCTGAAAAATATAGTACCGGCCGTGTTTACTTCCGCTCGTCGCACTATACGTTCCAGTACTAGATTGAAGAAGTCGCATGATAGTGCATCTCCTTGTCAAAATCCGGTACACGTCTGGAAATAGTCAGAAGTGTTATTTCCAATCACCACAGCACATTTTGTGTTTTCCAGTGTCATTTTTAACAATCGGATGAGCTTGGCTGGTACAACGAATTCCGACATAGCAGCATACAGCTCGCTGCGGTATATGCTATCATACGCAGACTTGAAATCGATGAATAGGTGGTGTGTATCGATTTGAAACTCATGGCTCTTCTCCAGGATTTGTTTAAGTACGAACATCTGGTCGCTTGTTGATTTTTCAGGACGAAAGCCGCATTGATAACTGCCAATAACAGCGTCAGACATTCGTACAAAATGTTTGACAGGATCTTATATGCGATATTTAAGAGGGATATTCCTCTATAGTTTTTACAGGACAGTTTTATAGTTTTTATTATTTAGGTGAGAACTTTTTCACTCCAACAAACTTATTCTATTACTATAAATCACAAGATTGGAGACAAGCGGCACAAGATCGACCTTTTTGGAGAAGCATAGTGATGAAGGCCAAAGCTCACCCAGAGCTGTAGCGCTATAAGATGATGATGATGATGTCACAATGTGCAGAATTTTTCAGTGATTTTGGACCCGATGTCTGTTTAGCTGGGGACTTGAAATTTTGAATACAGCTTGGATCTAGATGTCAGCACCTTCTGCGAAATTAGGATCTGCTTCACGCCGGGGCTATTATTTGAACGAAAATATCTCACAAAGTACAGGGTAATCTCGGTTCAAATTTAGAACAAATGTTGGACTCCGATGAAAGGTCTTTTTCTTATTGCAAAATTTTGGGGACGTGTATTCTGTAAGAGTTCTTTTTTGAACAAAATTCTTTATCTCAGAAATTACTGGGCCAACTGGTTCAAATTTTGCGCACATGTTGATTCCTGATAACAACATTCTTTCCCAAAGTTTAAAAAACCTAGTTCTCGCCAACCCTAATGTGAATTAAAACCTGTATCTCAGAAACTACATGGCCAATTTGGTTCAAATTGAATAGACGCATCCGATAAAAAAAACTTTTAGGCGTCAAAAAATTTGAGGGAACACATCCCACCTGAATTAACAGAATTGAACCAAATTTCTTCTTAAGTTTTTTTCGGTATGCCGAAACGAGTTAACTCAGTTTTAAAATTAGAATAAAAATTAGAGTTTCGTCTTTTTGAAGGCCATAGAAGCTTCTCTTAAAATTTGACACAATTTTCTAGTAAAGAATTTTTTCACAGTTCGACGTGTCGGAAGGGGTAATGGATCAGACCCAAACAATAAGTGATCTGCTATGCCAAGAAACAATATTTCTACAAAGTTTCAAGTCAATCGGTCACAGTGCTTAGACCATACAAAGAAATGAAAAATCCGTAGACCGACGTGCCGAAACGGGTTAACGGAATTTACCAATAGACAGTGGAATAATATATACTCATTGCTATATGCCTAATTAAAAAGTTATTCACAAGGTAAGAATCTTATTTGTTGATTTTTTAAAGTGCACACAAATTTTTAGTTCTGTAACATCTTTGATTTTGGAAATATTTTTGGCGGATGTTTAGAGTTGTATAACTGCTCCCCGAACCAGTCAAAATTTGAAAAAATGTGAAAGGCGTATTTTTCTATTTTTGAGAGAGTACCTGGATGCAATTTTAAGCTCTGTAGCCCCTTTGGTTTTAAAATATGCTTGATGAGTGTTAGGAGTTGTATGGTAGCACCGGAACCAGTCAAAATTTTGGATAACAACATATTACGGGTGCGATTCCAAGTAACAAAATACTATCCTGTAAAATTAGGTTGAAATTGGGCCATGGGTCTCAGAGAAGTTCTAACACAAACAAACATTCTCTTTACATATTAAAAGAATTGAGTTTTTTATTTTTTAACACACAATCCGAATTTGCATTAAAAGGTACCCCTTCCCATTTGAAAATCTCGATAGAACGCTATACATATATGTATATAAATACTTTTAAAAGAACTTTTATTTTATTTTAATTGTTCGTTTATTATTAAGTTTTGTTTATTATAATATTTTTATTATTTACTTTATTTACTTAGGAAGCCAACAGACCATGTAGGTCCTGGGCCTGACTCATCAACATTCTCCATTTTTGCCGGTCACGGGCGGATTCTCTCCAGATGAATTTTGGTATCTATAATCCTTCTTGTGATAACTTTGATATTTATTATCATGCTCCCAATTGCGCCAAAGTTCCAATAGACTGCACTAATAACTGTTTTGGTGGTACTATCCAATGTGATAATAACTGTTTTTTAGTTGAATTTGTAAAATCGTTCAAATATCTTGGCTTATGGGTTGACTCCAGATTGGATTGGAATGATCACGCTTGCTATTTGAAGAATTATCTCCGTAATATTATTAGACAGCTTTATCATCTAAGTCTATACTGTTCGGAAAAAATTATGTGCTCCGTTTATTATGCTCTTTTTCATTCAAAAATTCAGTATGGTATTACTTGTTGGGGAGGAGCATACTTTACTAAGATTAGTCAATTACTTGTGTCACAAAAATATGCTATTCGAATAATTTTCGGGAAAAGACGTACTTGTCCGTCTTTTCCTTTATTTTTTAAATTAAAAATACTTCCCATTAGAAATTTATTTTACTATAAAACTTTAAAAATGTTTTTTATGAAGTCTGGATATTTAGATGTTAGATATACTAATAGGTATAACTTGAGAGTTAATTATCGTAATTTGGTTCATGTTCCACGTTGTAGGAAAAGTCATTTTTGTCGTTTCTATGATATTGTAGCACCTAGAATTTTTAATAAACTTCCTGACCACATCAGGCAAATTAGAATTTTATATAATTTCTTAAAATTATTGAAAGCTTGGCTTTTGGAAATTAATTTTGATAGTAGTGAGGAGTTATTAAGAGTAGTTGTTTAGCTGAGTAAGATTTTTGAAGTTCTTGCGATTTATATATGGTGTCTATTTTCATGATTAGCTTAAGTACCATTTTTTTCAACTTTTATCATATTTACTTAATATTGCTTTGCATAAAATTATTTTAAATTTTGTATTTTTTATTTTCTCTTTGTAATTAAATTTTAATTTCTCTTTTTCCAGCTAACCCCACTAAGGTTATTTGTTGATTTTTTTTTTAAGAAATAAGCATCATTCGATTCTTGCTTTATGCAACAGAATGGTGACTAACTATTTTTATTTTTTATTTTTTTTTCTCTATTAATTAATACTAAATGAATTTGTATTGTACAGATATAATTTTGAATTAATACAACTTTTAGCTATAAGATTAATTTTATTATTTGTATATACCTACTATATGAATTATATTATATCATAGATTAAGAAAATACGGAAAAATTAAAATATTGAATTAAAAAAAAAAAAAAAAAAAAAAAAAAAAAGATTCCAAATTGCTTTAAATCCGCCGATATTTCGTCTCTCCAATGAAGGTTTGGTCTGCCCCTACGTCTTGTACCTTCGGGTCTGGAATCGAAGATTCTCTTGGCTGGAGCATTTTCGTCCATCAGGTGTCCGAGCTACTGTAGTCTCTTGACTTTAATTTTTGTAACTACGTCCACCTCATTGTACAGCTCATAGAGTTCGGCATTATATCTTCTCCTCCAGACCCCATCGTCGTTTTCAGGACCATATATCCGACGAAGAATTTTCTCCTCGAAGACACCAAGTGCATGCTCACTTGCCTTAGGCAGTGTCCATGATTCTGATCCGTAAAGCAAAACCGGGAATATGAGCGTTTTGTAGATTTGTACTTTGGTGTTTCGAGAGAGGAGCTTTGACCCGAGATGTTTTGACAAACCGAAGCAGCAACGGTTTGCAAGGGTTATTCTTCGTCGTACCTCCACATTGATGTCGTTTTTGGGATTAACACTGGTTCCAAGGTAGGTAAACTCCTGAACTACCTCGAAATTATATGTGCCGACAGTGATGTTTTGACCAATATGATGTTGAGAGTTCTTTTTATTTGTCGACAACATATATTTTGTCTTATCCTCATTTACTTTGAGACCCATTCGTTTCGTTTTTTCTTCAATCTGGATAAAGGCCTCGACGACCGCGCGTTGTGATCTGGCGATGATGTCAATGTCGTCGGCATACCCTAGTAGTGGAACAGATCTGAAAAATATAGTACCGGCCGTGTTTACTTCCGCTCGTCGCACTATACGTTCCAGTACTAGATTGAAGAAGTCGCATGATAGTGCATCTCCTTGTCAAAATCCGGTACACGTCTGGAAATAGTCAGAAGTGTTATTTCCAATCACCACAGCACATTTTGTGTTTTCCAGTGTCATTTTTAACAATCGGATGAGCTTGGCTGGTACAACGAATTCCGACATAGCAGCATACAGCTCGCTGCGGTATATGCTATCATACGCAGACTTGAAATCGATGAATAGGTGGTGTGTATCGATTTGAAACTCATGGCTCTTCTCCAGGATTTGTTTAAGTACGAACATCTGGTCGCTTGTTGATTTTTCAGGACGAAAGCCGCATTGATAACTGCCAATAACAGCGTCAGACATTCGTACAAAATGTTTGACAGGATCTTATATGCGATATTTAAGAGGGATATTCCTCTATAGTTTTTACAGGACAGTTTTATAGTTTTTATTATTTAGGTGAGAACTTTTTCACTCCAACAAACTTATTCTATTACTATAAATCAAGAACTTAATTTATTTGAAATGGAAAGTGATAAAGAATTAAGACTTTTTTGAACAAAAAAAATTTAAAATAAGAATAAATCAAGGAGATATACAATGTTTTTGTATCCTTCATTCTACTTTTTTTATTAGATTAGATTAGATAGATTTCGAATTCATTTGCTTCCTTAAATATAAAACTTTTTACAAACTTAATCAAATTAAAATTGAATATTAACAAAACATAAACCTATTTGTTATTGTATTATGAGTTAGTGTGTGACGCCGGCTTGACCACTAAAGTTTTGGTTAAATAATCCTGACTTGGTGAGTACAAAATATCCCTTCTACAAAATTATTTTGTTGGCACAGAGGTATGAAATGTATGTTAACCATGGTGTTATTCTTTTGCGTGGAATATAGCCACGCACAAAAATTAACTAATGCGTTCAATAGTAGGATTTTGACGTTTATTTTGTTGTTTTGTTCTCATAAAAATTTAGCTAAATTTCCAATTTAACAAAGTTTAAGATAGTAAAAATATCCTCAAATATTTTATATACTCATATAAAATAAAAATTTGCATAATTTTCTAGAACATATCGAAATTTCACATTTCAACTCGAAATTTTAACTATTATTTTCATTAGATATAATAGGCATTTTTTCCTGACATTTTTTACCGACACCATGTTGGTACTTATGAAAACGAAAAAAATTTCTGTTATTTTTTTCAGTTCTATCATTTTTTGAAGAAACTTTAAAAAACGTAATAAAAATCAGATAAAAAAATGATTTTAAAATCAAGTTTTAATATATTATTAATTTTTATTTTCAAAATCCAAATTTATTATTAAAATAAAACTTAGAATTTCTATTTTATTTTTCCAAAAAAAGAAGTTTGAACTCATATTTTTTATTGCTGATTTAATAAAAAGAAAATTAATACAACCAAAAATTTTGGTTAGAAAGCTGTTTTGTTTTATACGGGCAATAATATTATATTTTATACTGTGGGCAAAAACAAAAATATATCATAAATTGATAAAAATAAAAGAAAAAAAATATTAAACAACTTAATTCACTAAATTTCTTTAATTTTTTTTTTAATAATATATTTTTTTTTTTTATATAATTCCAAGTCTATGGGATAAACACCCTAACTGCTTTTAAACAGAGATTTGGAATACACAATCACATGCAATAACTTTTTCTGTAGAATTTTTGTGGTATAGACTAATTTAAATGTGGAAAACTATATCTATTGTAGAGTACTTCGCCTTCATAATAGCATAGTTCTATTTTATTTTTAGTGATAACCAAAACTCTCAACTATTTATCATTTATTTTATCCCAATGATAAAGGGTACTGGACCAGGCCGCAAAATCCAGAAAGCATTTTTTGCCTCCGTCGGGAATCGAACCTGGGACCTTTCGATTAAAAGGCAGGCGCTCTACCTACTGCGCCACCCAGCGTGTTATAATTATAATTAATTTATTAATTAGACTATTAAATTATTATTATACACATTTTATAATTATGACAAATAACTTATGTTCTACACATTAAATAAATAAAATAAACAAACATTACCACCGGGTTTTTGTATTACTATTACTAATAATCAACTAAATGTCAATATCAAAACTTTAAACAGAGTTTCTCAAACTTTAAAATAACTAATTTTAGTGTTGTCGCTCTGAACTTTAAATTTAATTTAATTAATACCAATAATTTATTTCAATTAAAAAATTAATAAACATTTATTACAAATTATTGAAAGTGCCTATAAACGCAATCTATCAGTGCCTATAAATTCAATCAATAATTTTAATCAAAATTTTAATAAATAAAATAACTTCACAAATAAATTTCACTGAAATTCAGTTTTTGTTGCTATTAAAGTGACACTAAATTTTTGTTATAATATAAATTAAAAGGAGAGAAAAAAATAAAAGTTAAAATTGAAGAATAAAAATTTGGAAACAAAAAAAAAATAACAATAAACAATAATAATTAAACCAAAATATAATAGAAACATTTATTGTTTAATTTTAAAAATCACAAAAATATATTTAATATATTTCATATATTTCATATAATCACTATATTGAACAGTTAAAAATAATAAGAAAAAAAAAAAAAACAATAATAAAATATAATGAGTTTTAAATGTGATATGCCCGCTTGCAGTGTTTTTGACAAACTCTCGAAAATAGTCATTTGTAAGGGTGTTTGTGGTCGTCGCCTACATGGAGCTTGTATTGGGGTGTCGAGAGATTGGTATCATCCTTCACTAGAAGAATATTTCATATGTCCTGAATGCCAGCAAACTGATCACCAATTGAAATCAATATATAATGAAATAAGCACTATGTTGAAATGTTTAATTGAAGACAAGATAGTGTCATCAAAAAACAGGATGCGGAGCTGAGAATAATTGCTGATCTCTCTAATGAAACTGCCAAATGCTTGGATGGTTTGGTTTCAAACTTCAACAATGAATCTGATAAATCATCAGTATTTTTAAATAAATTCTTAAACAAATTTCATAGTGATGTCTTACAAAAATTAGAAAATTGTGAACCGAAAAAATGCATTACTAAAGAGGAGATCAAAACACTTTTGGATGACTGTTTTACTTTAAAATTTGGCAATACCTTATTAAAGATCAATAAGTTAGTGGATGATGTGATATGGCATCAAAAAGTTAATGCGATAAAGTATGTGCTTTATTCATCAATACATGTGATTCCGCGATGGTGGCCCAACAACAGTTGTCAAATGAACTTAAAGGTGTAAACGTTAAAATAGAAAGTCTAAGAGAGGATTTAAATATTAAATTGGATAATTTAAGCTACTGCATGAGGTTGGAATCATGTAAACATTCCACACTTCAACCAACTGAATCATTGTTGTCAGAGCTCTTTATGTCGCCTCCCGCTAACAATTCATCCAACAAATTAAATTTTACTGAGCCTGACTTAGATCAATTAATTTCATCGCCTAAAATTGTTAAATTTGGTACGGTATGAATAAAATTAAGTTCTTAAATAGTAACACACTGAAATTAATTATTATATTAATTATAAAACAAATGTAAATACACCACGTTATGCATAGGATTTTCCATATAACCATCACTAACTGTAATTGTCTTGGAGGAAGAAAAGTGAAGACAAGAAAAACTTTTCCCGCTTCAAGTTCGAGGTTCCTGTCAAATACAGCTGGATCTTATCAACCGCTTGCTTTCATGAGATAACTATTCATCCATATTCGGCCATCATAAAACAAAAATTAACATTTCCTAATTTACTAGTTACAACAAATAAACCTCAATTAAACTCGAAGTTAAATACAAACTTAAATAATATTAGCTCTAACCATCTTATAAATACTAATGCCTCTAATAAAGGAAAAAAAATCAATCAGAATAATACAAATCCGCATGTTTCATGCCTCATTGGTTTTTCGAGCTGGTCTAGTACCCTTTTGTCATTGGGATATAATAAATGACAAAAGATAATTGAGAGTTAATCTGGTAACAAATTAAATAAAATGAAACTATTCTATTTAAGAAGGCTTAGTTCCTGACAATATCATTTAATCAGTAGATGATTAATCATTTAATGAGTAGATAAGCCAGTAATTTGTTAAAATAAATACTCGAATTATTGTAGATATTGTAATGTAAAATTGCAGTACCGTACTTAGTTAAGCACTAAAAGGTTATTCTACCTAAGCTACTGTCAAGATCATAAAAAAAAACACAAACTAAAAGTAATTTTAAAACTGAAAGGATTTCCAAAACATATAATAACAAAAATACATCCACTATTAACAAAATTAATAGTAATAATTCTAACACAAATCCCAAATTAACAAACAACATTATAAATAAATATCCCAACTTTATACAAGGCAAAACATTAGTTGTTCGAGCTCCTCCGAACTCTCCTAAAGGCTCTACGTCTCATAATTCACATAATTTCGTCAACCCATTGATGGCACCAATAATCAGACTAACCCAAAATGCAATTGGAGGCAGTGATAATAGATCAATCAATTTTATGAATCACATGACTTTTGCTCCATTTTTAATAACTTTAACATTGAAGCAATCATAAGTACGTTCTACGAAATTCTATTTAAAGGTTTTTCACTTCACATACAGAGAAAAAAATTTTACTCTAATTCAAGTCCTCCATGGCTTACTCGTGAAATTAAAAACCTTAGAAACAAGAAAAATAAAGTTTGGACCAAGTACATAAAATCCAAAAACCCAATAAATTATTATAACTTTCAGATCATCTTTGATCAATTTAAACTGCTAGTAGAACAAAGTTATAATATCTATTTAAGAAATACATCCTCCAATCTTTTAGCAATTAGAAATTTGTTAACATAAAAAGAAAGTGTGACCAATTCCCAAGTTTCATGAAATTTAATAACGCACTTATTAACAACCCAAAAGTTATTTCTCAATACTTTCGCGACTTTTTGGAGAATTCTTATTCTTCTTCTCTCTTTAATGTTAATATTCAAGAATTTAATGACATGGATGAATTCCAGCAAACCACTTTTTCAAAACCATTGTCTTCCATACATGTAAGTGAAACTCTAGTCCTTGACTATTTAAAAAAGTTCGGAGAGAACCCATCTCCTGGGCCACATGGTGTCCCAGAAATTATCTTCAAAAAATGCTCAAAATCGTTATCCTTAACTCTGTCTAAAATCTTCAATTTATCGATTTCTACAGAAGTCTTCCCTTCTCTCTGGAAAAATGCCTTCATTAGACCTGTTCACAAGAAAGGTGAAAAAAATAAAGTAAGTAACTATCGTCCTATTGCCAAATTGTCTTGCATTCCCAAACTATTCGGGAAACCGTAAAATGTATCACCATTGCACCGGTTTTCTTATACCAAACCAGCAAGAATTCGTAAAACATAAGTCAACAGTAACTAATTTAGTTGAATCTACGTCTACATTTATTAACAACATGGAGAAAGGCTTTCAAACCGACGTCATTTATACAGATTTCAGTAAGGCCTTTGATCTCTTACCGCATAGTGTAATTTTATGTAAATTGACCAAATTAGGATTCCCCAAGTCCTTTGTCAACTGGGTGGAGTCTTACCTAATTAACAGAAAATACAGTGTTCAATTTAGGTCAGCTATGTCACCATCCTTTGAAGCTAACTCTGGTGTTCCTCAAGGAAGCCATTTAGGACCGCTTTTATTTATAATATCCATTAATGACGTTACATCAGTATAAAGCTAAGTAAAATAGCTAAGTCCAAATTTTACGCTGATGATATGAAAATTTTCAGAAAAATAACATAACCAAATGATTCATTACTACTCCAAATTGACCTTGATAACTTCTTCATTTGGTGTAAGTCTAACAACCTTCTTTTAAATATCAATAAATGTGCTGTAATGTGCTACAATAGACGTACTACATACCTTCTAAATAATTATTTCCATAACGGACAAGTATTAGAAAAAGTTAAGTCCATCAAAGATTTATGTGTCTTTTTTGATGACAAACTCTCATTTAAATTGCACTATAGCAGTTTATTTTTCCCTAATGATGAAAATTTGAAAAAATTTGGACAAACATAATTTCAAAAATAGGTCGGAAACAGACCGAATACACTACTATTTATTCTGTAAAATTTCTGTAAGTTTCTGTAAAGAAATTGTGATTCCAAAAATTTTTTCAAGTTGTTCGGTAGATAATAAAAAAATAAGCACTCTAAAATCAAAAGCACAGACACTAGGTATAGAAACGCAGAATTTCAATTTACGTATTAACGATTTTCATGACAATTGCATTTTTAATTTTAATAATTTAATATCGAAAATAGAAACAAAAATTAATTTAAATTGCTGGTTTTTGTACAAGAGTAATTCTCATATCCTTTCACTTGATTATCTACCTTGTCGTGGTGTGAAAGCTGAGTACAGTCAATGAGTCTCTGGCTGGCTCTGAACTTGGTTTTTTTTCTCTTGATCAAAGGCATGTCCCTAAGGGAGACCAGAAATTAAATGATAATCATTGGGCTGGATTAATGTGTTATACGTACCGTGCTGACAATCGACCAGGCTGAGAGCCCATATCAAAAATAGCTCAGTCGCTAACGGTGTATGATTCCTGGCGACCTCCGGATTATATAGCCTTACCTATGTATGCGAATCTCTGCATAGGTGCAAATTATTTTCTTCGCTTACTCGTGGGATAAGATTAATTCTAATTTCTAGCCTAAGTGGAGTAGAACTTAAAAATAAAATTCCCACAATTTCTTCGATCATGCGGGACCATATGGCTTTGGCTTCAAAACCTACCCAGTTGACCTTATCTGGTCAAGTTTCTATACCTAGTATAGGTTTGTGGCGTCTCTCCTTCTTTTTATCGTAATAATAAAGTAATTGTAATTTTAGGTACTAGGCTTCTTTACTATACACTAACTTACTATTTACTAACAGTAATAGTTATTATTTTAAGATTAACTTAGAACTAAGAAATATATATAAGAATAGTCTTAAGCCGTACATCACGATAAGTAGACATAAAATAAATGAAGAAAAAGAAATAATCACTTTTCATTTCATATCATAAATTTCATAAAAAGTAAAATAGTGCAGGTAAAGGTTCATGCAAAGCTCAACCTAATATCAAGATCGAAGCAAAAATTTCGGCCACGTGAACTGCTCCGGCTTTGGTTACTGAACCCGGCAAGAACAGTAATGCTGGCCTTGTAGTTCAAAAAGGTACTGCAAAACCTTCCTATGGTATTCCATCAAGCTCACGGAAGTTTGTTCCATCCACTTCGGTCACGTCTACCGCTGTTGCCCTGGTCTAAGAGCCCGGTATTAGTGATGTACCTGGCCATATTAATCAGGAACCTACCACGTCGGTATCGTCTTTTTGTATGGCTTCAATGTTCTTGACCAGATCACTGCTACGCCAGCCCGAGCCGCCACAGCTCTGAGATCTAACAGCAAGTCTCAATCTAAGAGGATCACTTTCTTTGAAAGAAGAAAAGTCTATAGAGTCCGTAAGCGACTCAGTAATATACTTGCTGAGAAGCTTACTGATACGGAAAAGGATTCTATCGAGTTGGCTAAGAACCTCACTAAGAGAATTGAAACGCTGCCTAAGCGGCAGAGATCTCAGGAGAAAACTTCGGGTAATTCCACATCCAAAAGGTCGTAAAGTCGAGGGAGAGTGCGGATTCGAAGCTACGGGCTAAGCCTGTTGTCAAACTCTCAGCAATACCAGTTACTAAACCTTTTAACGAAGTACTGAAGGATCACCTTTAAGTAGTCGTCATCAACAGGAATGCGGATGATGATGAAATCTCCTGTGACAACTGAAAGAAGGTCGTACTAGCTTTAAGCGGGGTCTTCCTTCAGGTGTTGAAAGAGAATCCAGGTGATGCAACAGTTTGTTCAGAGGCGGGCTGGTGTCACAAAAGAGTGAGGTTGATTGCTTGTGAGAACGAAAGATCTCTAATTCTTTACAAAACTGCGATCGCCAAACCCAAACTTCCAACCCCAAACTTCCAACCCCAAACTTCCAACTACTGGAAGATTGGTAAGCTTGATGAGGCCAATGATGAGTTCAGATACATTATGCTGGTGTGTTAAATAAGGACTGTCTGGCACCGATAGCTTAATCTAATAGGGTTATTGGTTATGGTTTTGGAAAGATTACTCTGAAAGTCTACAAGAGTGATGAAGCAATGGGGCAGAATAGTTCACCACAATCTCGAAGCGAAATAAATGCAACAAAGGCCGTTTGTTCTGCCCGACAAATAGCGTCCGATATGGAAATCCAGCCGGAGAAGGCTATATCTCCTCAGGACGTGAAGGAAACTTCGCAAGAAGGGATGGAGGGTAATAATGTCATCGCTACTCTCTTTGTGGACGAGGATATCTTGTTATACTCAGAGGATAGCGATACCCAGAGGATAGCGAAAATGTGTTGATATAGTGCTATACCATGTTTCTTGCAGATCAATCTCCATCACTCAAAAACGGCATCTATTGGTCTTTTTTTCCGCCTGGAAAAGGTGGAGAGTATATAGTTCTTATCCAAGAGCCATAGGTTAATCATAACCTGGTTCATGGACTAAGGGCACCAAATTACAAGCTAATTTACGTTAAAGGTAAAGATAAGCCCAGATCGTGTATTTTAGCGAAAATGAACATTAACATATTTCTGCTTTCTAACTATAGCGATCTAGATACAGTTGTGGTTAATCTAGAACTTGGCAAAGTCAATTACTGATTAATCTCAGCTTATCTGGCTCATGACGAGCAAGCGCCACTGAGAAATTTGGGTAGTGCAATACAGGAAGGAGAAAAGTTTAAAACGGGGCTCATCCTTGGATGTGATGCTAATGCTCATCACGAAATCTGGGAAAGCACCGACACTAATTATCGAGGTGAGCTATTTTTTGATTATTTATTAAATACTTACCTCATTATATGCAACAAAGGTAGAGAACCTACCTTTGTGAATAGTATCGTTTCCTTTGTGAATAGTTCTGGATATTACCCTTGCGTCAGACCTTATCATCCATGAAGTCAATGACTGGAGGGTGTCTAACGAACACTCCTTCTCTGATCACCGCGACATTGAATTCCACTTACAGGAATGTTTATCCAGACCGCCGGTCTTCCGTAATCCGGGGAAAACGGACTGATTTAAGTACATTTGCCTATCTCTGATACATTCTTCTCAAAGACTCTCAGACCTAATAATTTACAGGTATTGGATAATCTAGCAGTCGTTCTAAATAACGCCTCCAATAAGGCTCTTTCCGTCTCCTGCCCCACAGCGAAGTCTGAAGGTAAATCTAGACCCCCGTGGTGAAGCGAGGAAATAAAAATCCTTCGGAAAAATAGCAGAAGGAGGTTTAATATATCAAAAAATACTAGAGACATTCAAGACTGGAAGTTATAGAAAGATTCCCTTAAAACCTACAAAACTGCACTAAAAATGGCCAAAAAGAATTCATGGAGAATCTTCTGTGCAAACATAGAAGAAACCTCCGAAGCTTCGAGGCTGCGTAAAATACTATCCACTAATTCGACGATCCAGAGCTACCTTTTAAAGCAGATGGCTCATGAACCGCTTCTAGTGGAGAATCATTGAAGCTGCTGTTAGAGACTCATTTCCCCGGCGGCTCTAATACACAATCTACTATAAATCAAAGTGGTGTTCAACACTCTGATTTATCGGAGAGAATAGTGATAAATTCCAAACTGCAACGGGCTATAAATAGTTTTAAGCCATTCCAGTTTACCAAAACAGTAAGTTATAAGGACTGGATGGTATTTATTCAGCTGAATTGCAGCAATCCTTTAGTACCACTTTTCCCTGGCTCAAAACAATTTTTCAGAGTTGTCTAGATCTAGGCCACATTCCAGTGGTCTGAGGTTAAGGCTGGGTTAAACAAGGTTCATGTAAACATTTGTTGAAATATCAGTGCATGCAAATTTGAAAGCTATAAAGCTTTTTTTAATTTTTACAGTATCTAGATTATCAGTTTAAATGTAAACAAAAAGAAACAATACAAAGAAGCTATCGGACTTCAATGTATTTTCAAAAATTAACTTTAGAATCAAGTTTATTTCTTAAAAGTTTATTTATAAGAAAATGTAAGCAAAACAATCTCAGTTAACGCTTTCAACGTTTTGCATTCTGTGCACAAAGTGAGATTGCTGCGTTTTTGACATTTAGAAACTTTGTTGGTTGCGTGATGACTGCGTTCATTCTGTTCAAGAGGTTAACCTTAGTTAAAGCTTTTTTAGTATGTCCATTGAGAAAAAAGATGAAGGAAAGAAAAAGTTTCTAATTTTTTCATTAGTATGGTTTTGAATCCTCTCTGCTTTGCCTTGTGATGATAAGATCTATGTCAGATTGTTGAGTAGATTTTTTTTTTAAAATCAAATTTTTGAATGTAAATCTTAATTAGAAAATTTTAATTACTTTTAATAGGATTTTCAGTAAAAGTAGATAAAAATTTATATTTTTTGAAATATATTTCATTTTAAAAATATCTTTGCTAACAAATAAGATCCTTCGATTTTAAATATTCCCATAAAGTTTATATATAAGTAAGTTACATTTTGAAAGTTGCGCTCTGAATAAGAAGGCCTGTAGAAGAGTGCATTGTCCAATCCATAACAAGAATGTGCGTTATGCACTCATGTATGGATTCATTTGTTTGCACACAAATTCATATGCAAATTCGCTAAAAATTGTAAGAAATAGACAACAATAAGAACTTAACGTGCAAGAGAAAGAAAAATTATAGTAAACAAAAGAGAGTAACAAAAAAAGTTGGCTGAAATTAAATAAAAAAAAGTTTATAATTTTTGAAAAAAATTGATTTGGAAAAAATTTTGGGAAAATATCTGTTCCAAAAAAGAGTTCAAAAAAGCTGCCAGCAATACTGAAATAAATAAAACAGATTTTTTTGTAATAATTTATTATCACGTATCCGTAACAGAAAACAATCTATGTTTTACAATAAATTCTTTTACATTTTTAATATAATTTTTTATAAGACTATAAATTGTGACTTTAATTCCTAACTTAATAAGGAAACATTTGTCTGATTCTGATTGATTATCACAACACTAGTAATAAAAATCATTTTTTAATTTTTCAAATATTTTACATTCAAAATTTTTTTTCGACAAAAATTTCGTTGAAATATTTAATAATATTATTTTCTAAATTATATCAACTATGCATAAGATTTTTAGGAGACCTAATTAAAACAGCGTTATCATATTCTTTAAATGCTGTTTTTGTAAATAGATGTTGTCCTTAGTATTATTTTATAATCGTATACCAATATAATAAATATTTAGGTTTACTTTAATTTAATATAATTAATAAAAAATAATAATTTTTATAACTTCAAATTATTACTGACAAAAATGTTAATAATATTTTATATTATTGTAATGTAATTATAATTTAATATTTTTAATAGGCATATACGAAAATAATAATGTTTAAAACGAAAATATTGAAATAATAAAATATCAGAATTAATCATCGTATTGGTATAAGGGAACAAACTAAATTTGAACAAAGATTTTTTGCCACCTTGCCCGATATAAAAAATGGAACGCAAACAAATGCAAAGAAGAATAATGAGAACGCAAAATTTTTTTACAGTATCTGTTAAATATCTGTTTTGTACCTTTTCTCTCATAATAAATTTGGTATACGATAAGTAAATGTAAATTTTATTTCTTTTAACTAAGGATATTTTGCTTGTTTTAGTTATTGAGCTAAGTCATTTAAAAAATTATTGTTTTAATTTAAGTTATATAAAAAAAATATTGGTAACTATCTTAGCCTACATATATAAAAAAAAAATTATCGGTACCTACATAATATCAAAGAACATAGAAAGTAAGAAGTATCATCTGAATAATTTTTAAAATTTTCAACTATGGTGAATTCAGGCAAACAACGATGGTACTGTGCTGATTTAAAAGTAATTTTTACTTTATTGAGAGATATTTTTATAATTTTATCTCTTTCTGAAGAGCTCCAATCCAAACCTCCAATTCAATTTTGTTATGCTATATTTTTGTTGTTTTTTTGTTTCTTTTTATTGCATGTATTGTTTTATTACAAAAGAGTCAAAGCTGGTCAAAGCCTAGTTGTGTATGATATGAATATGAATTATTAAGGCATTAACCAAATGGCTCATGAACCGCTTCTAGTGGAGAATCATTGAAGCTGCTGTTAGAGACTCATTTCCCCGGCGGCTCTAATACAAAATCTACTATAAATCAAAGTGGTGTTCAACACTCTGATTTATCGGAGAGAATAGTGATAAATTCCAAACTGCAACGGGCTATAAATAGTTTTAAGCCATTCCAGTTTACCAAAACAGTAAGTTATAAGGACTGGATGGTATTTATTCAGCTGAATTGCAGCAATCCTTTAGTACCACTTTTCCCTGGCTCAAAACAATTTTTCAGAGTTGTCTAGATCTAGGCCACATTCCAGTGGTCTGAGGTTAAGGCTGGGTTAAACAAGGTTCATGTAAACATTTGTTGAAATATCAGTGCATGCAAATTTGAAAGCTATAAAGCTTTTTTAAATTTTTACAGTATCTAGATTATCAGTTTAAATGTAAACAAAAAGAAACAATACAAAGAAGCTATCGGACTTCAATGTATTTTCAAAAATTAACTTTAGAATCAAGTTTATTTCTTAAAAGTTTATTTATAAGAAAAGGTAAACAAAACAATGTCAGTTAACGCTTTCAACGTTTTGCATTCTGTGCACAAAGTTAGATTGCTGCGTTTTTGACATTTAGAAACTTTGTTGGTTGCGTGATGACTGCGTTCATTCTGTTCAAGAGGTTAACCTTAGTTAAAGCTTTTTTAGTATGTCCATTGAGAAAAAAGATGAAGGAAAGAAAAAGTTTCTAATTTTTTCATTAGTATGGTTTTGAATCCTCTCTGCTTTGCCTTGTGATGATAAGATCTATGTCAGATTGTTGAGTAGATTTTTTTTTTAAAATCAAATTTTTGAATGTAAATCTTAATTAGAAAATTTTAATTACTTTTAATAGGATTTTCAGTAAAAGTAGATAAAAATTTATATTTTTTGAAATATATTTCAGTTTAAAAATATCTTTGCTAACAAATAAGATCCTTCGATTTTAAATATTCCCATAAAGTTTATATATAAGTATGTTACATTTTGAAAGTTGCGCTCTGAATAAGAAGGCCTGTAGTAGAGTGCATTGTCCAATCCATAACAAGAATGTGCGTTATGCACTCATGTATGGATTCATTTGTTTGCACACAAATTCATACGCAAATTCGCTAAAAATTGTAAGAAATAGACAACAATAAGAACTTAACGTGCAAGAGAAAGAAAAATTATAGTAAACAAAAGAGAGTAACAAAAAAAGTTGGCTGAAATTAAATAAAAAAAAGTTTATAATTTTTGAAAAAAATTGATTTGGAAAAAATTTTGGGAAAATATCTGTTCCAAAAAAGAGTTCAAAAAAGCTGCCAGCAATACTGAAATAAATAAAACAGATTTTTTTGTAATAATTTATTATCACGTATCCGTAACAGATAACAATCTATGTTTTACAATAAATTCTTTTACATTTTTAATATAATTTTTTATAAGACTATAAATTGTGACTTTAATTCCTAACTTAATAAGGAAACATTTGTCTGATTCTGATTGATTATCACAACACTAGTAATAAAAATCATTTTTTAATTTTTCAAATATTTTACATTCAAAATTTTTTTTCGACAAAAATTTCGTTGAAATATTTAATAATATTATTTTCTAAATTATATCAACTATGCATAAGATTTTTAGGAGACCTAATTAAAACAGCGTTATCATATTCTTTAAATGCTGTTTTTGTAAATAGATGTTGTCCTTAGTATTATTTTATAATCGTATACCAATATAATAAATATTTAGGTTTACTTTAATTTAATATAATTAATAAAAAATAATAATTTTTATAACTTCAAATTATTACTGACAAAAATGTTAATAATATTTTATATTATTGTAATGTAATTATAATTTAATATTTTTAATAGGCATATACGAAAATAATAATGTTTAAAACGAAAATATTGAAATAATAAAATATCAGAATTAATCATCGTATTGGTATAAGGGAACAAACTAAATTTGAACAAAGATTTTTTGCCACCTTGCCCGATATAAAAAATGGAACGCAAACAAATGCAAAGAAGAATAATGAGAACGCAAAATTTTTTTACAGTATCTGTTAAATATCTGTTTTGTACCTTTTCTCTCATAATAAATTTGGTATACGATAAGTAAATGTAAATTTTATTTCTTTTAACTAAGGATATTTTGCTTGTTTTAGTTATTGAGCTAAGTCATTTAAAAAATTATTGTTTTAATTTAAGTTATATAAAAAAAAATATTGGTAACTATCTTAGCCTACATATATAAAAAAAAAATTATCGGTACCTACATAATATCTAAGTTTCTTCATTTTTGTTGTGTGGTTGACGTTGAAGAAATGTTTCTTTTTTTTATTTTCATTTATATTATTATTTATTTTGATTCTTGATTTTATATATATGAATAAAATCTTGAATAATTTCGAAATGTTTTAATTGAAATTTATCAGAATTTTTTTATGTTTTATTTTTGCTTTTAGTTTATGCATGTACCTAGGTATTGTTTTAATTTATTTTTTTTTAATTTTTTATTAATTTATTTAGTTTATTTTGCAATTAATTTATTTAGTTCATTTAAATAATTTTTGGTAGTTCTAAAAAGTTTTTTTGATTTGTTATTTGAAAATTTTTGAATTTGTGAATTTTTGGAAAATCTATAAATTAGATTAAAAAAATTTATGGTAATTTTTTTTTTTGAAATTATATTTTTTCAAACATTATTATGAATAAAAAATAATGAGAGTGAACGACCACTGTTTGTGCATTAAAAATATTTAAGTGGTAATTTTTGTAATTTTTTATTTTTTTTATACTTATCTATTTTTTCTATAGTCTAAGAACCAAAATGGTTTTGATTATCCACATTTGATTACGTTCTTTCGCAATACATAAATTAACTCCTGATGGCAAAGGGAAAGGTGATGGGCAAGGATAACTTATTTTTATTTTAGTTTCAAGATTTAATCAAAACCCAATTGAAAATGTATTCTAATTGGTTAGATCGAGAATTTCAAATAAAATGAGTCCCTTTCTATATGAATTAGGCTAGTATCAGTATCATTGCTAAAATTTTAACAATGAGGCTTTTAAATGATCATTCAGATTCAGTTAATTGTGAAGAAGACTGTACTGATTTACTTTTAGCTAATCTATATATAGCAGATTCAATCAGTTAAAACAAAAATGATTCAATACAGGAATCCATTATTATGTTTGATGATGGTGATCTTAATTATGACATACCTGTACCTGTAGATATTTTAAATAATATAATTGAAGAGAATTCCATGAATACTATGGTGGATACATAATTTTTAAAATTTTAAATAAAATTAAATGCGAAAGTTGTAAGGCCATTTTAACGAAAGATAATCAAAATTATAATCTTAATTCAGAATGGTTTCTGTTCTTTATTAAAATATATTTATTGTACTGCCGACTATTGGTACGACGATTGGAAAAATTCAATTCATCAGTAAGTGGTTTTTCATCGTAATGGATTTTTATTTCCTTCAGGATTTCTGTTATTTCGTGAAGGTCGTTTTCGTTTTTAATTTTGTATATTAAAAAATTGCAACTTTTAGTGTCATGTGACAACAATTTGCCGACTTCAATTTCTAATTTGGGAAAGGTTTCCCTCAACGCATTTTCTGATTCGTTTTCGATAGTGGGTAATATAAATATTTTTAATTTTAATCCCTTTGTATTTAATAAGCTGGTGGAATTATTAATAATTATCGGAGATGTTGATTGTGTTAGGGTGTTGGTGATCATATCCCTTTATATCCCCCTTTATATAGATATCTAAAGGGGGATGGTGATCAAATTTGCCGAATCTTCGGGAGTTGTTTTGGTTTGTGATCTGGTTATAACATTTATTTTATTGGATTCATCTGGTATTATTCGACTAAGTGCATCAGCATTCGTGTTCATTTTTCCTGGTTTATAGCAAATCTCGTAGTCGAACTCTTCTGGTCTGATTTTCCATCTACATAAGCGAGAAGATGGATTGTTTAAACTCATGATCCATTTTAGAGGTCGATGATCAGTGTATATTGTGAACTTCCGGCCGTAAATGTAGGGTCTGAATTGCTCTACAGCGTAAACAATTCCTAACAGTTCGTTTTCTATTGTTGAATAACGGGTTTCGGCAGGATTTAATTGTCTGCTGAAAAAACAGATGGGTATATCTTCACCCACTTTACCTTGGGATAGCACTGCAACCAAAGCGAGGTCACTTGCATCTGAAGTGACTATGAATTCTTTATCAAATTTTGGGTAACTCAAAATAGAAGAAGTTATTAACCTATTTTTCAGAGCGGTAAATGCCTCGTCGCAAAAACAGCACCATTTCAATTCTACATTTTTGTTTAAAAGGTGTGTTAATGGTTTAGCGAGTTTCGCCATATCAAGTATAAATTTTCTGTAATACCCAACAAGACCCAGAAAAGCTTTTATATCTTTTGCGTTTTTCGGTACTGGATAATTTCTTATCCAACCATTAATAATTTCTATTACCAACCTCCATTTCTTTTCGCCGTCTTTACCCGCCTTTTTCAGAACAAGCAAAATAGGTGCATTCCAGGGACTTTTGCTGGGACTTATAACATCGTTTTCCAGCATTTTATTAATTTGCGAATCGATTTCCACCTTTTGAGATTCGGGTAACCGATAGGGTCTTTTAAAGATAGGTATTTGATTTCGGTCTGTCCGGATCTCGTGTTCTATTTCATTATTATGGGTTAGATAGTCTCCCTCAAAATAGAATAATTCGTTATATTGCCTACAAATTCTTAGGATACTATCTTCCTCTTCTTTATTACAATGGTCTAGATTCAGCCCTTGTTCCTTATCTAGTTCTATTGTATGATAATTATTTAAACTCACCCATCGAAGTTTTTTTACCTCTTGAAAAGTCAGGTTAAAGTCCTTTTCACTGGCATTGAGAATAGGAATATGCTCAATGTTATTGTTAGGCTTGGTGATAACATTTCCTATGTATAGCTGGGGTTTGATTTCTCTTTTTTCGTAATATTTGCTTTCCGTATTATCCGATGAAATCTCCAGAATCAATTCGGTCCTGGCTGGTATGATTATCTCTTTCTTATTATGTAGTTGGTATATATATTTTTGTTTAGGATTAGTATTATTGTTTTTGTTGATTATATTTTTAGTATTCCTACTTGTTGTAGGGTTTTCAATTTGATTTTCATTTTCCTTTAATTGATGATCGCACATACCATCAATTTTATTTGTTAAATTATTATTATTTTTTGTAATTTTATTCTTTCTAATTGTAAGGTTTTCAATTCACCTACCGAATTTAATGAGTAGTTTTCATATACATAATTCCCGCTGTTCAGGTCTTCCGTCTTCCCTCTATTAGTGGTCAGATTCAGTGTTAGGCATTTGGTCTTGTAGTCCAGTTTTGCCCTAAATTTTCAGAAAAAGTCATGCCCTAAAATTCCGTCGTATGGTAAGGACTCACAGGCGTTAGTAACTATGAATTCATGGTGCACGGGATATGTTCCCTCTGGGTGCACCATTAGTTTACCCCGCGTGGTTCCTAACACCTTTATGTTATCCCCGCTTACAGAAGTCAATACTAGGCTCTCTGTGGAGTCGACTAGTTGATCATCGTGTAGGGCAGACAACTGAATGACACTGACCTCAGCGCCATTATCGATTAGGAATCTTAGAGTTGGCTTCTTCCCCAAATCACTGTCTGTTTCTATGATGGTAGAGTTAGACTTGAACGGGGAGACTAAGCACCCCTATTCCATAGTTGAATTGCGAGGAACTGAGGCCGTTCCTCGCATTGAGGAGTTTTCCGAATTTAATTCATCTCCCTCTCGTTGTAGCACGACACAAGCGGACTGTCGCTGCGATGGTTGTGTTTCTTGGCTTCCATATATATGATTATTTTTATTTGGGTGCCTATTATTTTGATTATTTCTATTTATATTGCTATTATTATTACAGTAGTTAGTGGAGTAGCTTTGATTCTGCCCCCTATTACTGTAATTGGGTTTGAAGTCATAATTGTTTCCATTGACCGTTCTTGTTATATTTGACAGCCGTTTAGTTTCTTCGTCCCTTAAACTGAGTCTACACTCGTTTCTGTGATGGTATGGACGACTGCAGTAACTGCAGGTTAGATTTGGTTCGCGTTTTATTTGTTGCCCACTATTTATGGGGTAGCTTGGTAGGTTTTTGTTTTTGTAGCAGGTGGTGTTGGTGTGACCTTTTCGGTTACACACACTGCATGTAGGGACCTGACTTTGATTAGGTCCGCTCTTTAACATATCTTCACCTAGGATCTCCACTTCGGACAGAATAGTGTGTGTGAGATCTCGGAATGTTTTTGGAGTTTTTGCCCGCAAGATTACTCGTATATTTAGATTAGATAGTCCACCCTCAGTACACCTGATGGCTATCTCTTCGTTGTCGGTACGCAGATGCTCCCTCACTACCTCGATCGATGTTTCTTGGTTCACGGCAGAATTTAAGTCGTGAAATAGGTTAGAGCATCTGGTTACATAATCTTTTGTGCTTTCCTTAGCACGTTGCTTAATTTTGGTGAATTCTGTAAGGACAGCACTTCTGGCTCTTACTTTAGGAGTTAATTCCTCCGTAAAGTTTGACTTAATGTCCTTCCAAGCCACAAGGTTGTTCTTACGACATATTTCATATGCCCCAACCATCAGGCGTGTCTTTAAGACTGCCTCGAATAGCCCTTTCTCCATGTCTTCAGTGATCATGGAATCCACCAGATCTCTCGAAGCTATAAATTTGTGGAGCTCTGCAGAATTCCCATCGTATTCTGGAATTAGGCTCCTGATATCAGATACGGACAATTTTTGTGCCATTTTATCCGGGTATTTAAAATTTAATCTTTCGGTTCGGTTTCTAGGAAGGAGTAGAGGTTTTACCGGAATAGAGCCGTAACGATATTTCCGTCAATCCAGCTTCCGTTCTATCAAACAGTCGATTTAGTTCTAATTTCCCTAGATCCCTAGTTTTCCCTTGCTTAGGTCTAAGTTTAGTATCCACTTTGTCAAATGTTTTTATGATTTTTTTTTGAATTAAGTAAACAAAATTGTTTTTTTTTTTTTTTTTTAATTTATTTGTTTGATAATTTTGTATTGGATTTATGAATTATTATTATTTTTTGAAAATATGTTTTTATTTAATATCATAAAATGCATTAGCTTTTACGTATTATTTTTGTGTTGTAATAAAAAAAGTAAAACAAAATAAAAAAATTTGATTTAAATTTAAGTTTAAAAAATATTTTGCTGTTATTTATCTCATTTTAATAAGCTTTTAAAGTAATAAAAACAAAAAATTGATATATATATATATAATATATACACAATATATTTATTATTATTATTATTATATTATTATTATTATTATTCTTATTACTATTATTATTATTATTATTATTATTATTATTATTTCTGTACAATATTTATTTTTTACCATTTATGACTGCTTTCAGACAAAGAAGGTCTTTGGCTATTTTTACTAGCACCCTTCTCCTTTCAACAAGTATGGCTTCAAGTACTGCGGTAAATTCTTCAGTACTTGTATCGTCCTCCACTTTAAAATTTTTTAATGGGGTGACATATTATTTTATGAAATAATTTAATTAAATTTTCAACAACAAAAAAAAAATATAATATAAATTTTTTTTAGAAAAAAAAAAATTTATAATTTTGTACTAATAAAAAAAATGGTTTAGGGTGATCTTCTTGTTTTTTTACTATTCTACATGCTAAACAATATTATTTAGTAAAAGTTCATGATTTAATAATAAAAAAAAAACTTTGATTTCCTATCTAATGAATTTATAATTAGTTTGACTTACTTAAATGTTTAAATTTTTTTTTTTATTTTATATTCTGCTGCTACTATTGCTGCTGCTTAATACTGCTACTGTTATTGTATTATGTCGACGCTCTGGGTTTCTGGTTGTTTCATATTTTTCACACCTTTTTTGTATCTTTATTTATTATTTTTTTTTTATTATCTTATTAAAAGAAAATGTTTTGTTTTTTGTTCTTTTTATTTTCACAATTATTAATAAAAAATTTTTAATTTCACAATTTTTATTAATAAAAAAATTAATGTTTTATTGTTTTTTTTTTGTCTTATCATATTATATAATGTTATTATACGTGGTAAAATTTTTTTTAAAGAAAAATCCTTTTTTTTTATTATATTACACTTGAAGTTAAAACATTTTTTTTTTAAATTTTAAATTTTATAATTTATTGTTTTTTTTATCCTTCTTTTTATGGAATTGGAGGTCGCACTGTACCTTCCAACTATCCCACCGCTGCCACCAATTTGTAATATGGTATTTTATATTACATATATATATATATATATATAAAAAAAAGAGTTTTTTCTTTGTAGTTTTAACTTTTCTTTTATTAAATTTTATTTAATATTATATGTAACTATAATTCTAGTACTGTGTTCTTTTTAATTTTAAAAAAAATTAGAGAGAGTTATTTCATCCTTCCTTGCCTTTTTATCCTATTCTTGATTACCACCACTTAAATTTTTATTCCCATATTATTTTATTTTTGACCAATAGAAAATTTCGTTCAGTCGTATTTTTGTTATTTTATTATTTTTATTTCTGATGTCACCTTGAAATCATTTACCATAATTTATTTTCATAAACGAAATGGGACACAAACAAACTAAACACTGAATCGAATGTTATACAATATCAATGCAACATACAAAGGAAACTTGAATCGGTACAAGAAAATAATGAAGAACAATCATATAATGTGAATAGCGAATGGGGGAAAATTGAAGAAGCTATAAGCTCAGCAAAGAAACATAGAATGGTTTGACAGCGAATGCGAAACAGCGATAAATATTAAAAACAATGCTAGACTAAAAATGCTACAAAGAGATACAAGAACAATTAGAGAAATAGAGAAAAAAAAAATGTGCAAATAAAATATGTAGAACTAAGAAAACACAAATGCTAAATAGAAACATAGAACAAATACAAAACGAACATTAATCAAGGTGACATGAAAAATTTTTACAATAGTATTAAAAAACAGACAACAGGCTTCCAACCAAGAGTAAATGCATGCAAAGATAGACAAGGTAAAAGGTATACGCTGTCAGAAAATGACGACAATATAATAGATGGTATGAATATTTCAATGAACTATTAAATATAAGAAACGAGGAACAACAGGGGCAGCAGATTACAATACATACAGCAGAGCCATTAATTATGACACCTTTGCAATTGTCCAAAACTAGGCATGCTCCTGTTATGTTATCTTCAGCCAGTTTAACAAATAACTCATCACAGAATGAAATAAAAATTGTTTGAATTAACAGATGAGTTTGCTATTATTTGACTATATATTATTCCATGTAAGTTCATGGCTGCTATTATTGAAACATGTCGTCATCTTACAGTTGGTGCTATGATATGAGTAGCAGTAACGATTTATTATCAGTTATAGCAGATTTTTGTAACGATTTATTATAGACATGACAGTATTTTTATTGATTTGCTCAATTATGGTTTTGCCTTCATTACCAAGTTAGATGTAGTTTCTACACTGTTATCATCAGAGGATATTATCAGTCGATATATAATTCTTTCATACTGGATTCTATGGACGAAGTGTTTAGATTAACAATACTACTGCAATCACTAAAACTTATTTCAAGGTTGTTTGTTTAAAAAATCGGTTTTTGTTTGTATATTTAGTTTGGTTTATTTCAAAAATTTAAAAATAAAAATTACAAAATTTACAAATATTGCATTTGAAATGAAAAAAATTTAATTTGAATTAAAAAATTTTGAATTGGAAATAAATAAATTTGAATTTGTAATAAATAAAATTGAATTTGAAATAAAAAAACTTGAATTAGAAGTGAAAAACCTATATCTTATATATAAAGAAGGATGTTTGTATGTATGTATGGATGTGTGTATGTATGTTTGTGTCAGAACTCCTCCGAGACGCATCGACCAATTCAAACCAAATTTTTCAGGACGGTTTTTTATTACTTGGAATCGAACCCGTGATATATTTTTAAAACCAAAGGTGTTACAGAGCTGAAAATTTGTACACGAGTACTGTCTTAAAAATAAACAAATATGCCTTTAAAATTTTTTCGAAATTTTAACTGGCTCGGGTAGCTGTCATACAACTCCGAGCACCCGACAAAAATTTTTCAAAAACCAAAGGTGTTACAGAGCTTAAAATTTGTACACGAGTACTCTCTTAAAAATAAACATACTTTCTTTTCACATTTTTCCGAAATTGTTACTGGTTCGGGTAGGTGTCAAACAACGGCGAGGACCCTCCAAAAATATTTCAAAAATCAAAGGTGCTACGGAGCTGAAAATTTGCACACAGGTACTCTCTCAAAAATAAATGAAAATGCCTTTCACATTTTTTCGAAATTTTTACTGGTTCGGATAGCTGTCATACAACTCCGAGCACCTGACAACATTTTTTCAAAAACCAAAGGTGCTACAAAGCTGAAAATTTCCACACAGGTAGTCTCTCAAAAATAAACAAATATGCCTTCAAAATTTTTTCGAAATTTTGACTGGTTCGGGTAGCTCTCATACAATTCCTAGTACCCGCCAAAATATTTCAAAAACCAAAGGTGCTACATAGCGAACATTTGCGCACAGGTACTCTATCAAAATGTTCATTGCTTCGGGTAGCTGTGATACAACTCCTAGTCCACTTCATATATATTTGAAACGGAAGTAAATACAGAAATTTTTTCTGAACTAATTTGTTGATGTGAATAACTTTTTAATTAGGCATATAGCAATATATTATACCACTATTTTTTGGTAAATTCCGTTAATCCGTTTCGGTGCGTCGGTTTACAGATTTTTCGTTTCGTTGTGTCTAAGAGCTGTGACTGATTGACTGGAAACTTTGCAGAAATATTGTTTCTTGGCATAGAAGATCACTGGTTTGGTTTTTCACTGGTTGATTACTGGTTTTTGACCTTTCCGACACGTCAATCTTGAAAAAAAAATTTGATAAAAATGAGTTGTGTCCAATTTTAAGAGAAGGCCATAGAAGCGTGTTAAAAAAACAGAAAAACAAATTTTTATTGAATTCCAATGACTCGATTCGCCATGCCGGTCTAATAATTTCTTTTCGTTTTTTCACTTTCTATAATAGTGCTATAATTTAAAAACAATTAAAACTAAATTTTGTTCAACTCTGTTAATTCATTTTCGGTACAAATAGAAAATAATGACAATATGAAAATAAAAGAGAAAGTAAGAGCTTCGGCGGATGGTATTCTTTCACATTTTCTGACACAAAAAAGTTTTTTTGATTAGAGCCCAAGATGCGTGTATTCAATTTGAACTAAATTGGCCATGTAGTTTCTCAGAAACAGGTTTTAATTCAAATTAGAACTTTACCGAAAATCAGGTCCTCTAAACTTTGCTAAAGAATGTTGTTTTCAGGAATTAACATGTGTACAAAATTTTAACCAGTTGGCGCAGTAATTTCTGAGACAAAAAATTTGGTTCAAAACAAAGCTCCTACAGGATCCCCAAAATTTTCTAATGAGAAAAACAGTTTTTATGGGAATCCAACATGAGTCCTAAGTTTGAACCGAAATTGCCCAGTAATTTAATGAATTTTCGTTAAAATAATAGCTCCGCCGGGAAGCAGGTACAACAAATTTCACCCATCGGGATCCAAAGTTTGTTAAAATTTTAAGTTCAACAGGAAGTCGGTCTAAAATGCCTGAATAATTCTGCACATAGTGACATATGCCACGGTAAACTTATAAAAATAAAATAAAAATAATAACTTTATCAACTATATACAGTTACATTGTAAATATCAGTATTTTTTAGGTTAAAAATATTTGTTTGTACATATTTCAAATTTTAAACGAAAATAAAAAAAGATTTTCAAAAACTTGCTTTTTAAACGAGTGTCACAAATTTTTGATAGCAATATTAACTGCACTAAAAAGGTTAAAATAAATAAGCTAAATTCAAGCTTCCTTAGAAAATTCTACTGTGGAATGGATTTGCGATCGCCAAGTTTCCCCAATGGACTTTATGTTTCTTGCTCAAGGGTGGGTTTACCCAATAATTTTCTTTTCCTGTACCCAATAATATTTTTGCTCTTGAAGGTGAAACTAAAAATGTTGTTTATTAGCAAGTTTTATTTTCAATTAAAACAAAATATTATTTTATCGTCTGTTAATTTAATTGGTTTATCGTTTTGTTTTTTCGTCTTTCTGCTTTTTGTCATTTTAAGTTTTTTTTAGCACTTTTAACTTCTTACTAAATTTGTTGTTGCTTTCAATAAAATTTTGTACTGGTATTTTTTTAACAATGAAAAACCTATGAATAACTAATAATTAATTAAATAATTTACAGTACCAAAAATTAAAATGTAATTATTTACATATAGCATAAGTTCTGTACTAAGACAAAATTAAGAATTTAATGTTTCAATATTATAGTAATAAAAATGTTTATTACTTACTAATAACTATAAAACAAGTTTCATACTAACATAGAAATAAGCAATTATGTAGTTGCCAAAAATATTTCTTATTACAATTCCAACCCAAAAAGCAATTTTTACCCTCAGCGGTATCGGAGTATTCGCTCGGTTTGTGTCTTTATCACAAAAAAAATTACATAATATTAAAACATTAAAAAGAAATGTTTGAATATAAGCAATATTTTCTATTTCATCAGTTCAATTATTCACGCAACAACCTACAACAGCCAACCGATCACCAATACTTCCTAAAAAAGAAGCATCAAACAATACTGAGCGTTCCAAATTAAAAACAAAGAAAGCTAAGAATTTCCCAATATCTCGGGCAACGCCGGGTAACTCCGCTAGTATAAAATAAAATAATAATAATATGGAGATTAGCAACGGAGTAAAACATCAAATAATTTCTAGAAAAATAGTGGATCGTATTATGGATCGTAATTGCTATGTTCCCAGGGTGAATCCATTTATAAAACAAAGGTACCTATTACTATGTTTATTTTTCCCTAATGATGAAAATTGGAAAAAATTTGAAAAAACGTAATATCAAAAAAATTTTTTTTTTTTTTTTTTTAAATTCAATATTTTTCAGTATTTTCTTAAAAAATATAATTGATATAGTAGGTATATACAAATAATAAAATTAACCTTAAAGTTATATTAATTCAAAATTATATCTGTACAATACAAATTCATTTAGTATTAATTAATAGGGAAAATAAAAAATAAATAGTCAGTCACCATTCTGTTGCATATAGCAAGAATCGAATGATGCTTATTTCTTTAAAAAAAATCAACAAATAACATTAGTGGGGAAAGTGTAAAAGAGAAATTAAAATTTAAATAGGTCGGGAACAGACCGAATACAGTACTATTTATTCTGTAAAATTTCTGTAAGGTTCTGTAAAGAAAGTTCTAAAAGACGGTGTTTACTGCCTAATGTGATTCCAAGAAATGTTTCAAGTTGTTCGGTAGATAATAAAAAATAAGCACTTTAAATTCAAAAGCACAGACACCAGGTATAAAAACGCAGAATTTCAATTTACGTATTAACGATTTTCATGACAATTGCATTTTTAATTTTAATAATTTAATATCGAAAATAGAAACAAAAATTAATTTAAATTGCTAGTTTTTGTACAAGAGTAACTCTCATATCCTTTCACTTGATTATCTACCTTTTCGTGGTGTGAAAGCTGAGTACAGTCAATGAATCTCTGGCTGGCTCTGAACTTGTTTTTTTTTCTCTTGATCAAAGGCATGTCCCTAAGGGAGACCAGAAACCAAATGATAATCATTGGGCTGGATTAATGTGTTATACGTACCGTGCTGACAATCGACCAGGCTGAGAACCCATATCAAAAATAGCTCAGTCGCTAACGGTGTATCCGGATACCTGGCGACCTCCGGATTATATAGCCTTACCTATGTATGCGAATCTCTGCATAGGTGGAAATTATTTTCTTCGCTTAATCGTAGGTCCAAATATGGATATAAATGCGAATAAAAAAAATAAAATTTCTAGCCTAAGTGGAGAAGGACTTAAAAATAAAATTCCCACAACTTCTTCGGTCATGTGTGACCATATGGCTTTGGCTTCTAAACCCAGCCAGTTGACCGTATCTGGTCAAGTTTCTATACCTAGTATAGGTTTGTGGCGTTCTTCTTTTTATCGTAATAATAAAGTAATTGTAATTTTAGGTACTAGGCTTCTTTACTATATACTAACACTTATTATTTACTAACAGTAATAGTTATTATTTTAAGATTAACTAAGAACTAAGAAATATATATAAGAATAGTCTTAAGCCGTACATCACGATAAGTAGAAATAAAATAAATGAAGAAAAACAAATAATCACTTTTCATTTCATATCATAAATTTCATAAAAAGTAAAATAGTGCAGGTAAAGGTTCATGCAAGGCTCGACCTAACATCAAGGTCGAAGCAAAAATTTCAGCCACGTGAACTACTCCGGCTTTGGTTACTGAACCCGGCAAGAACAGTAATGCTGGCCTTGTAGTTCAAAAAGGTACTGCAAAACCTTCCTCTGGTATTCCATCAAGCTCACGGAAGTTTCTTCTATCCACTTCGGTCACGTCTATCGCTGTTGCCCTAATCTGGTCTAAGAGCCCGGTATCAGTGGTATACCTGGCCATATAAATCAGGAACCCCCTTCCCTACGTCGGTATCGTCTTTTTGTTTGGCTCAGGTTTCTGCTACGCCACTTGACAATGTTCTTGACCAGATCACTGCTACGCCAGCCCGAGCCTCTACAGCTTTGAGATCTAACAGCAAGTCTCAATCTAAGAGGAACACTTTCTTTGAAAGAAGTAAAGCCTATGGAGTCCGTAAGCGACTTAGTAATACACTTGCTGAGAAGCTTACTGATACGGAAAAGGGTTCTATCGAGTTGGCTAAGAACCTCACTAAGAGAATTGAAACGCTGCCTAAACGGCGGAGATCTTAAGAGAAAACTTCGGGTAATTCCACTTCCAAAAGATCGTAAAGTCGAAGGAGAGTTCGGATTCGAAGCTACGGGCTAAGCCTGTTGTCAAACTCTCAGCAATACCACTTACTAAACCTTTTAACAAAGTACTGAAGGATCACCTTTAAGTAGTCGTCATCAACAGGAATGCGGATGATGATGAAATCTCCTGCGAGAACTGAAAGAAGGTCGTACTTGCTTTAAGCGGGGTCTTCCTTCAGGTGTAGAAAGAGAATCCAAATGATGCAACAGTTTGTTCAGAGGCAGGCTGGTATCAAGAATGAAGAAGAATGAAGTTGATTGCTTGTGAGGACGAAAGATTCTTTGTTTCTTTACAAAACTGCGATCGCAAAATTACGGGAATCACTAAGCCAACTACTGGAATATTGGTAAGCTTGACGAGGCCAATGATGAGTTCAGATACATTATGCTGGTTTGTTAAATAAGGACTGTCTGGCATCGATAGCTAAATCTAATGGGGTTATTGGTTATGGTTTTGGAAAGATTACTCTGAAAGTCTACAAGAGTGATGAAGCAATGGGGCAGAATAGTTCAAATCTCGAAGCGAAATAAATGCAACACAGACCGTTTCTTCTGCCCAACAAATAGCGGCCGATATCGAAACCCAGATCGTGTATTTTAGCGAAAATGAACATTAACATATTTCTGCTTTTTAACTATAGTGATCCAGACACAGTTGTGGTTAATCTAGAACTTGGCAAAGTCAATTACTGGTTAATCTCAGCTTACCTGGCTCATGACGACCAAGGGCCAATGAGAAATTTGGGTAGTGCGATACAGGAAGCAGAAAGGTCTAAAACGGGGCTCATCCTTGGATGTGATGCTTAGGCTCATCACGAAATCTGGGGAAGCACGGACGCTAATTATAGAGGTGAGCTATTTTTTGATTATTTAATAAATACTTACCTCATTATATGCAACAAAGGTAGAGAACCTACCTTTGTGAATAGTATCAGGTAAAAAGCTCTGGATATCACCCTTGCGTCAGACCTTATTATCCATAATGTCAATGACTGGAGGGTGTTTAACGAACACTCCTTCTCTGATCACCGCGACATTGAATTCCACTTACAGGAATGTTTATCCAGACCGCCGGTCTTCCGTAATCCGAGGAAAACGTACTGATTTAAGTACGATTTGCCTATCTCTGATACATTCTTCTCAAAGACTCTCAGACCTCCTAATGATTTACAGGTATTGCATGGTCTGGTAGTCGTTCTAAATAATGCCTCCAATAAGGCTCTTTCCGTCTCTTGCCCCACAGCGAAGTTTAAAGGTAAATCTAGACCACCGTGGTCTAGGGCGAGGAAATAAAAATACTTCGGAAAAAAAGCAGAGAAGGTTTAATATATCAAAAAATACTAGAGACACTGAAGACTGGAAACTATATAAAGATTCCCTTAAAGCGCACAAAACTGCACTAAAAAAGGCCAAAAAGAATTCATGGAGAATCTTCTGTGACAACATAGAAGAAACCTCCGAAGCTTCGAGGCTGCGTAAAATACTATCCACTAATTCGACGATCCCGAGCTACCTTTTAAAGCAGATGGCTCATGAACCGCTTCTAGTGGAGAATCATTGAAGCTGCTGTTAGAAACTTATTTCCCCGGTGGCTCTAATACACAATATACTATAAATCAAAGTGGTTTTTAACACTCTGATTTATCGGAGAGAGTAGTGGTAAATTCTAAACTGCAACGGGCTATAATTACATAACTCTGGTAAAAAGAAGTGGTTGTAAAAATATTACAATTTTGGCTTCATTTTATTAGTAAAAAATGGATCGTCCTTTTAAATTCGTACATACTTGAAGTCTTTTGAAGCCCATTCACCAAAAATACAAAAATTTATTTTTGTTATGTGTAATTTACCTTGCACTTGATAGAAATAATTATGTGATATTTTTAATGCAATTGTGTTATCATCAGTATTGTATTTTAAATACTTTATCTTTTTTTGGTCAATAGCTTCTTTTAAAAAATCATCTTTTGCTGACTGAGGGCATTTTATTTCACAAATACCATTATTTCCAACTAGACCATCTGAAGTAGCTCCAAGAAAATGTAATTTTTCGTCAATAAAAAGCCCGCAGTTTTGAATATCAAAATTTGTTTTGCTTTTCAAGTTCTTTTATTGCATTTTTTTCATTTTGCATTGCATAAATCCTGGCGTTTGTGCATACAACTGAATAGAGCTTGTATTTCGTTATATTATGATAACTAGAATCACTTCGAACTTTAAATTTTTTTCCAATTTGAAGCAGTGACCATAATAGTTCTTTATACGTACCAATAATTACAACCAGATTGATCGCGTGTTTCAATTTCAATGTTCGTCCTATTTTCAAAATTTGTTCTCAACTTTTCCAGTATTATTTTTTTTTTCTTTTGTAGAAACTCAGGTAACATATCAGGTTTTTCCTATGTGTCTGCTCCATAATTTTTATCTACTGAGTGATGTTTAGCTCTTCTTATTGTTTTATTTGGCTTAAGTTGCTTCTTTTTCGTAGTCATATTCCTTTTAACTATTTTCTCTTCTGCGTTTGGAAGAAGCATTTTTGTATTTCTTTCACACATTTATTTCTTCTAAATACTCTGTAAAAACCTACCCAGTATTGAATTGAACAACAGCAGCTCCACATCTACCTGAAGACTGCCCCAGTCGTTTACCACCTATGTATTGACAAATTATACTATTGAACTGTTATTCGAAAATATTTGAGTCCATATTAAGTAACTAACGTTTCATTTTTGGACTAAACGTTACACAGCACTCGTAATTTCTTCAAAGAATATATTTGATATCTTCAAAGTTACAAAGTTACAAAGCCACAAATTTGCATGATGACCTTTTTTTTGAGATAAGCTAAAAACTATCTTAGCCTAGAAAAAGTTTAAGAAAAACGGCTTTACTATAACTAATTACTATTAACATTTAAACTTATTTTAAATTTTTATGTTAATTTTATTTTCTTACTATTTATTTTGTTTCGCTCGTAATTATTACTGTATGTTAACATGTTTATTCTTATATTATATATTGTAAAAATAAGGCTTAAAAATCAATATTAAATCTTTTTTTTGTTAAATAAAACCCTAGACTAAATTAACCTAACTTAACCTAATTATTAAGCCTACTTAATCTAACTTAACCTAAATTGTTAAACCTAATATGTATTTAGTACCTAATTCTGGTTGAATGTGTTTTTTAACCACCAATATTCTCTTTTAATTTTTTTGTCTCTATCTGGTATAGACATGTTGTATTTTAAGTTATCTCCATTTATGTGGCCCGGATTGTAATCAATGATCTTGCATGTGGCCCGTAATGACTAAAGAAAATTATCTTTGCTTCTCTTTATCCGGTTCGATTCAAAATATTAGAAAATTACAGCATACCAGTAACACCTTCATTTGGAATAAAATAACACCGGACATCAAAATATCAAAAATGCATGTCAAAGGTAATAATAATAATAATGATCTTAGTGTAGCTTCTCATGGCACAAATGCAGATTATTTAAAAATGAATTTAAAAGCAAATAAACAAATTAAACCTTTATTAAACGCTAAACCTTCATTAAACACTAATACTTCTTTAAAAAATTTAATTGATTTATCTTTTCCTGCTCCTTCTATTAATTCTTCTAACGTAATTGACATCCCTAATACTAAAACCAATACTAACAAAATATTTAATACTAAAACTGACTCTAATGCTCTTCCTACTCAGAATATCAACACACACAAAAACAGTGATAAAATCACTTCTAATACTAATAATTTTCTTAAACTGCCCAAAAATGTTATTGCAATTAATATTTATAATAAGGCATCTCCTATTAATTCTAAAGATTATCATAAAATATCTAAAAATAAACATATTAGTGATTTTCTAAGCAACAAATTTTCTAAATTCACAAAATCGGTTTCGGAAAGTTCAACAAATATCAAAATTTTGTTCAAGGTGAAACCATTATACCACAAACTAAACCTTCTAAATTAGTTTTAACTAATCAAATTACCAGTTCAAAATTTAATTCTTCTTCTTCTATACCTTCTGTACATCAAACTAATCCTTCCTTAACTAACTTAGAGGATATTCCCTTATCCAATTTAAATAGTGCCCCACCGAAGTTGGATCCTCTGTTGCCGCCTGTTGTCAAACTTACTCAAAAAGCGCTTCATGACAATAATAATAGCTGTAGGTACGTTTTAGCCAGGCTAAGGGACAACAGAATTTATGACAATGTCAGACTCTACCTTGCATATCTTCACGATAAGCCTAATGATGTTTGCATTGGTGGTGAAACAAATACTTCGCTAAAAATAGCAATTCAACAAGACAAGGGCTACCCACTGAAATTAATGACTTACGCATTTTTATTAGATATCATGAAACATTTAATATTTCAGCTGGCATTGCTTTGAATGATTTACAGTCCTTTGCCTCACATATCTCGTCTAATAGAACTAACTATCTCCAACGTATGAGAGAAAACCACGATAAGTTTTTTCGCCCCCTTTCAAGAGAGAGTAAATCTAATTAACATAGGTCTTAGGCAATCTATTTCTTCTAAAACTGATCCTTTTAAACTATCTGTTTATTATCAAAATGTAAGAGGTCTACGTAGAAAAACTAAAAAAGTTTTCCAAAATTCTGCTTTATTAGATTCTGATCTATTTGTTTTAACTGAAACTTGGCTTACTTCTTCCATAAATAGCCTTGAAATTTTTCCTTCTTCTTACACAGTTTATAGAAAAGATAGATATGATTGTTCTCTAAATTATAAGGTTCCAAAAGGTGGAGGTGTATTGATAGCTGTTAAAAATACTCTTTGTTCTTCACAGTTGTTGTTTTCTCAGCACCACTCTACCGATATTTTTGAAATAATTGCTGTTAAAATTGAATTACAATTAAAATATTTAGTTATTATTAATCTTTATATTCCTCCAGCGTCCAGTATTGATGTGTATACCAAATATATATCAGAAATTGATTTATTAGTTAGTAAACTTATTACAAATGATGACATAATTCTTTGCGGCGATTTTAATCTACCTAATATTAAATGGGTTCCGCATGACGAGGAAGCCTACTTTATTCCACTTGATTTAGTTAGTAATACAGAGTACTTTGTAATCGACTTCTTTAATTCCTTTAATTTTCAACAGATATCTTCAATTTGTAATAATCGCGGTAGGCAATTAGATCTGCTATTTACGACAAATTGGGATAATCTTAACATCATTAATTTTCCATTTGAACTGGTTGAAATTGATGATTATCATCCTCCTATTTGTTTTTCTTTTTGCATTCTTATCTCATCTCCCAAAGTGGATTCAGCACTTTCTTATCGTTTTAATTTTCTTAAAGCTAATTTCGACGCTATTAATAACTACCTAAGTTCTTATGATTTTTCACTTATGACCTCTTCTAATTTAAATGTCGCAGTTAATCATTTCTATAAAACTATTCAATTTGCTATTTCACAATATGTTCAATTAGTTATTGACAATAGTGATAAATCTAGTCCACCTTGGTTTACCAAAAACCTTAAATAGTTAAAAAATAAGAAAAATAAAGCTTGGCGTAAATTTATTAAAAGCAATAATAACATTGATTATAATGCTGTCTTGAATCTATTTAATGAATTTAAAATGATGTCGGATAACTTATATTCCAATTATGTAAAAGATATGTCTGATAATATTAAAACTAATCCGAAACCTTTTAGGAAATTCGTTAACTCGAAAAGAAAAAGTGATCAGTATCCTTTGTGTATGAATTATAAAACCTCTAGTAGTAGTGATCCTAATGTCATTTCTGAATTTTTCCGTGATTTTTTCTCTATTAGTTATTCTACGGCCGCTTTCTCATTAAACGAAGATAATTTTGGCCATTTATCGAATTTTTCTAAAACTACATTGAGTAATATTCATATCGATTCTAATATGGTACTCAATTATTTATTAAAGCTTGATAATAATCCTAGTCCTGGTACTGACGGCATCCCTAACCTATTCTTAAATAAATGTTCTTCTTCACTATGTGGTCCTCTCTCTGTATTATTCAATTCTTCTTTAACTTCTGGTATCTTTCCTTCAATCTGGAAAACTGCCCTAATTAGACCAGTTCACAAAAAAAATCTAAAAAATAATGTAAATAATTATCGTCCAATTGCTAAACTTTCTTCTATACCTAAACTATTTGAACTTATTGTATTTGATTCTATTTATGATCATTGTACTTGTTTCTTATCATCTTTTCAACATGGCTTTGTAAAGCTTAAGTCTACTGTTACTAATCTTGTTGAGTCAACACCTACCTTTATTAATAACATGGAAGATGGGTTTCAAACGGATGTAATATATACAGATTTCAGCAAAGCTTTTGATTTGCTTCCACATAACATTATCATCTTTAAGGTAAATAAATTTGGATTTCCTAGTTACTTCATTAATTGGGTTCATTCTTACCTTTCTGGTCGTAGTTATAGTGTTTCGTTTAGATGGTCAATTTCCACTGAGTTCGAAGCTTCCACAGGTGTGCCTCAAGGTAGTCATCTCGGTCCTTTACTCTTCATTATTTCTATTAATGAGGTTTCATCTTTATTAATTAATAGTCATATTAAAATTTACGCCGATGACATGAAAATTTATAAAAAAATTGTTAATTTAGAGGATGCATTTGCGTTACAAGCTGATCTGAATTGTTTCTATAGTTGGTGTTCGTATAATAATCTACAGCTTAATGTCAATAAATGTGCTTATATTACTTTTACACGACGATTATGACCAATTTCTTATGTATATTCTTTTAATAGCCAAAGTATTCCAAAGGTTGCATCAATTAAAGATCTAGGAATACTCTTCGATACTAAACTTTCATTCCATTACCATTATTCAGATATTTTAAACAAAGCCAATTCTATGCTCTGTTTTATTAAACGTTGGGCTAGAGAATTTGAAGATCCGTATGTATTAAAATCCCTCTATACCTGCTTGGTTAGACATAATTTAGAATATGCTAGTCAGGTTTGGTGTCCATTTTATGGTGTTCACATAGATAGAATTGAATCGGTTCAAAGAAAATATCTTAGATATGCTTTACGTCTTCTTCCTTGGGAAGATCCTTTAAGATTACCTCCTTATGAACATCGACTAAATTTAATTCATCTTAATACCCTTGAAAAACGGCGTAAAGTTCCTGACATTGTATTTCTAATTGAGTTAAGTAAAGGCAACATTTCGTCTCCCCAATTGTTTGCTAAACTTAATTATCGTTCTCATTCTAGACTAAGAACTGCTAATATGTTTAATTTGCAGTACCATCGGACTAATTATGGTAAATATGAACCAATTAATAGGATGATGTCTCTTTGTAATGCATACAAACCCCATATTAACTTTTCCCTAACTAAACAATCATTAAAAAATAATCTGTATTTGTGTAACTGATTTTTTTGATTAATCTTTGGCCTGTCTTCTTAATTGAAGTTTTTTTCATTTTTATTTTTCAATTATTGTTAAATATAAGATTTTGTTTTCTTTCTTAATTTTGTTATAATATAAAAATTTTGTTATTTTTTTTTTTTATTAATTCTTTTTTGAATGTTTAATTTTTAGTTTATAAATTTAATTTAAGTATGATTTATTGTAACTTGCTTGAATTAAGCTCGAAATAAATAAATAAAATAAAATAAAATACCATCGGGACCGGTAGATTTTTTTATATCAAGATTCCTCAAGACTTTTACTACAGCTCTTGTTCTGAAGTAAATCCTTCCAAGCGAAGAAGTAACAACAGGGACTGTTGGCGGATTTTAGGCTGTATTAGGAAGTGTGGAATTGGCTGCAAATAATTTTGCAAAAAGATAAGCTTTTCCAACAGAATCTGATATAATAGTACTATTATTAATCATAGGTGGAAATGAAGATTGGCAAAAATTTTGTCCAACGCTTTTAGCAAACGTCCAGAAGGACCTGCTGTTGTTAGGGAGGTTAAAGATTTCTCGTCTCAACCTTTGGTTGTGCAGGAATTTTTGCTGATTGATAATTTTTTTACATTTATTCCTAGCCCCTTTATAACTCTCATACGTGTTGACAGTTTTATTATTCTTGTATTTTTTTAAAAGCTTCTTCTTTGGATTTCAGAGCTTTGCTGCAGAGGTCATTAAACCAACCTGAGGGATTTCGTTTAATACTTTTAAGGCTATTTGGAATGAAGATTTTCATTCCTAATAGAATCCTTTTGGTAATCACCTCTGCAGCAAAGTCGACATTTTTATATTGGAAACACAACGGCCTGTTTGATGCATTTAAAAAGTTGTTGAAGCCTTTCCAGTCAGCTTGGTGATAATGCCAAACTAGTCTTTTGGGAGAATTATTAGAGCTGGTTGTTGTGCCTACTTCGAAGGCTGTGCTTACAAGACAGTGGTCGGAACCACCTAGCGGAGAGTTAACAGAGATTGAATATTTCTCCGAATGAGTAGTTACGAATAAATCCAGGAGATGTCCATTCTGGTCGCGTCGGTCTGGTGTCCTCGTAGGGCTTTTGACAAGTTGAGAAAGCTTGAAAAAGTTGGAAAAAAGTTCAGCTTGTTTGATATTAAAATTAATATCATTATTCTCAACTTGTGTTTCACTTAGTGCTAAAATTGCTGGATTTTGAAGCCGTAAATGGCTTTCGACGGAATGGAAATTCGTTGATAAACCACGGATCAAGTAAAAGGTAAATAAATCAAAATTAACAGAAGTAATCCAAAAATAAAAAACAACAAAACAAAAGAAATAAAAATAAATAAATAATTTAAATTTTCAGTCAGCTAAGACGAACAGTTAACAACATTTATAATATAATAGAATAATAGGAACGAATGGAATAAAATTTAAGTTTTGGCTATTGTTAATTTTAGATAAATATTTTGATTAATGCAATTTTTATAATTTAATTTTCCGTTTTAATAATTATATTGTTATTGACACTGAGTTTATATTAAATATTAATAATCTTTTTTTTTTCTTGTTTTTTATTTAGAGCACTATTTCAATTGTTTTTGTTTATCTCTTTTTTATTTTAATTTTAGAATTTTAAATTTTAAATTTTTTCTTTTTTTGTATAATTACACCGCACAAATTTATAAGCACTTAGGTTGAAGTACAGTGGTAAAAAAAAGATTTTTAGAATGTCCTTCAAATGTTGTTATCAATTTGTTGACGGTTAAAAGGTCGAATTTTGCCATCTTTGCTTCTGTATTCTTTAATTTTAACAGTTTTAATATGCTTTCCTTTATTTCATTAATGACTTCTATCAGCTGAGTTTTAGTTAGCTTTAGTTCTAGCGAAAGCCATATATTCTCAATTTCTCTAGTGTTTATTTTTATATATTGACTTGAATATTCTCTACTCGGATTTTTCTTCAAGTTCTTTAGTACGTTTTTCAAAATATTAAATTTCATATGAATTTAGGCATATTAGAAACATATTACACATTTTATTTAAAAGCAATAGAAAAATTTGCACGTAATCTATTCCGAACAAATTGTCCTTCTGCAAGTCTGTCATTAGTTTCATTATTCTGATATTCAGTACCTTGAAATTCTTTTTTTTTATAGTTTCCATCAGCTTTTATAGTTTCCATTAGTCCGATGTGTGCAGGGTCGCCATGTTATATTTTATTCGTTATAGAGTTTAAATTTATCATTCACACCTTATGTTCTTGGTCAACCTACTGTCCAGGTGTGAATGAATCCTATTGTCAAGTAAAGCAAGAGTTGCCGCTTTTATAGGCTGTTAAGCCGCTCTTAGAAAATCTAATATTATATTTAACAATGCCTGACCATGAAGACCTAGCTGTACAATAATATATTAAATTAATTAATTAAAACAAGATATTTGTTTTTAGGTTGTGGTCAAGGATGATGACCAAAATTAACTCTGTCTTTATTTAAATTTTCAATGTTATTTATACTAAATTTTTACATTAATTCCTATGGATGCCATTTAAACTCTATACAAAAAAAACGTCCATATAATATTTAACATTACTTCTTATGGAATGCATTTAAACTCTATATAAAAACAAAATGTGAAATCACTTTACATAAATGTATTCCTAATATTACAATTAATAGTTTTAAGAAATATTATAAATTCCTAAAACTACGTAACATTAATTATTATTGCTTTCTTTTTTAGGGTCAGGGATATTCATATGTATAACAAACCCAAAACCAATGATTCATTAAAAAAAACTAAAATACTGCAACAACAAAAATGTACTAGCCCGAGACAGTAATTTGATGCTCAGTACTTAAAAGTAAAAAGTTATATTTCCATTCATAATATTTTTGGCTTTGTAATTTATTAGTTCAAAAATAGAAACAAAAGTTGCAATGTGATAATTTGTTTGTTTTAGTTTGGGGTAGGTTTGTTATATGCAGTATTACACTAGTATAATACCCTGTTTCTCGAAATTAGTAGAAATTAGGTATCTATTTAACTATGGTACATATTCTCAATAAGTTAAACTTCTTAAACAGTAAGGGTAGGTATAAATTAAGTTTTATTATTGTTTTTACTTCTTTAAATATTCATACCTGAATTAAGATGAAAACCTTCTTGATTAATATGTACAATACACATTACAATTTACTTTTTTAAACTGCATTCATACTTTACTGGCATTATACTAGTATATATATATTATTAAATTACATTAAATTAAAAACATTGCCACTTCATTTTTATTATTTTTTTCCGTTAAAAGGTATTAATATTTTCTTATATTACTTTTCTATATTTTGCTGAATTATGTATTTTTTTTAAAAAAAGTAAAATTTAGAATACAAATTATTCAGAAAACTCCAAACAATTCAAATCAAAGTTTTATTTTGTTATTAGCAGTGCTTTAACAGTTTCAATTTTCAAATGGCTTTTTTTCGTTGTCAAAAAATTGTTCATCACCGAAAATATTCGCTCGGTAGCAGCATTCGAGCCAGGCAAGCACAGGCAAAATTATATTAATTTTAGTAAATTTTTGTAAATTATTGGTTTCGAATCAAAATGTTTGGATATTTCCACCCACCTTTTATCTGTCGGCACTTTACTTTCAATCCAAAGCTTTATTTTTCCTGTAGTAATTAAGTCCTTAACCAATGAAAATTCATCAAAAAGTTCAACTTCATCAAATATATTTAAATTAGGCCTTTTATGTTTAATAAAATCCACACAGTATTCAACATCAGTCCATATTAGTGGTTTTTTCAGTGTAGTCCATTCAAAAATTTGTATTTCATAAAATATATCTGTTCACTGATCCAGATATTCAATACAAGTAGATTGAAATATACATATAGTTTTTTTGAATTCAGAAACATCAATCTATAGCAAGACAATCCGAAGCAATTTGGAGGCAGTTATTTATTATATGTGCAGCACAATTTATTCAAATCAAATCTCTGCCAATATTTTGTTGAATCCTGTGAAAAACGTTGTTGCGTCCTTTTCTTGCAGCTTCCCCAAAATTACAATTTGTGTTGTCGGCACATAAAACTAATAATTTGTTTGATAATTCATGACCATTTGGAATTTTTAAATATAATTTGATATAATATCAGAAGTTTCCCCGGACAACTGTTGTACTTCCAAAATTTTAACTTTAACACCATAATTTGGTAAAAAATAACGTACCGAAAGAGGAAAAATTTTTATGTTGCCATGATTTGAGCAGTTAGCGTAGATAGTTAAAACACTTGTCAGTCTTATGCCAATCCAAAGACAATGGTTGAAAAATCACATCTACATCACATCTACATCTACTATATCGGTACGGTTGGTTAATTTTTGCGCTCCTAAAATTTTTTTATTATTAATTGGTTATCCGAACTATTTTTGTTTAAAATTATTATAATATATTAAAATAAAATTTTTTCTATAAAATGCAATAAAGTCGTTAATAAACTCTAATATAATCTTACAAAATTTTAAAATTAATTATCAAATTAATTTTCATTTTATAGACTATAAAATACCTAATATAGTACTAGTTAATACATAGGTACAAAAACATAAATATATGAGACTGAACACTAAATACGAGTTAATTACATAGTTACAAAATTTTAACACTATTATAGTTCATATATTATAATCACTACGTATACATAACAATCTAACTTATATATTAATAAAAAATTTAATTAAAATCTGAATATAAGTTAAATCATTATTTTAACACTATAGCATTATAGCAGTGAATATTGAAAATATTAGTAAAGAAAGGTGCATATATAACTACTACTATACTTAGCAATCTAACCCGCATTAACCAAATATTTAATACATAAATATCAATAATCAACTTACATGTATCGCCTTTCAAAAACTCAATAAATTTATATTTGAATATTTGAATATGATAAAAAAGAAAGTGAAATAATAAAATAAAAATATAAAGAAAACAAAATAAATAAAACAAAATAAAAAAAAGAAAAAAAAGAACAAAAACTTAATTCACATGAACAATGATAATAATTAATACAAAAATATATCATAAATCGATAAAAATATAAGAAAATTTTTTTTTTTTATAATACTTCTTTATAATTATAATTAATTTATCAATTAGACTACTAAATTATTATTACACATTTTTTATAATTACAAATAACTTATGTTCTACACAAAAAATAAATAAAATAAAATAAACAAACATTACCACCGCGTGTTTGTATTACTATTACTAATAATCAACTAAATGTCATATGTCAATATCAATGTTGAGCAAAAAAAACACAGCAAGTTTTATTCAACGCGTCTTTATTTCATTAGAGTATTACCAAAGAATATCTATAATAAGAAGGTTCACTGGAAGCAACGAATTAGAATTAAATGGAAGTGGCTATCCCATACAAAAATACAAACATTTTGTCCATATTTTTTTAGTACTTCTCTTTCTGTTTGGTTTGTTTGGGTTTCCAATTGTCAAAAAAAAAATTTTTTCAGTGTTAGGCCAATATAGTTTTTTTAAGTAGAAAATTAGTAAAATCTTTGAGTATGAATAAAATAAAAGGTATCAAAATATAATCTTAATAAAAATAACAATGTTTTTTCAATTTAAACTTTCTTTTACTTTATTACCGTATTCTATTATTACACAGAAAAGTATTGCTGTTAAATTATTTGAAAAAAAAAAAATCATTCATGTTTCTGAAATATTGAAAATGTAGCAGTAGTGTGTAATATATGGATATATGAAATTTTCAAAAAGTACGAACACTAGCAATGAAGTAGGCAAAAATAAAATTTGTTATTGTCAAATAAATATTAAAAAAGTCAATAAAATTTTTGATTTTTATTATAAATTGTTAAAAAATTACAAATTTTAAGGAAAAATGGAACGTAAAAAGAAGATTTGTATCATTCCAGGCTGTAAGTCTCATTTGGAAAAAGAAAATTACGTGTCTTTACATATGTAAGTATTATATTTTACATCTTTTGAATTTTTAAAAACTTCTAAACAAAACAGTGTAGTATTAGGATAATTTAAATATCCGAACAAAGAAATTTTTTTTTTGAATATCATTTTAAATATTTATTTTGAATATATTGGATTATATATATATTTGAATATATTGGATATAATTTTAAAAAAAGTATATATATGTTTGTAGTTTCCCAAAAGACGATGGTTTGAAACAACGATGGATTGAAGGAATTCAAACTGCAAAATGGATACCAAATTTAAAAAAAACGCTCCTATTTCTTTACCTCAATGGTGGTGTGGAAAAAAGAAAATGTTTTGATACAAATATATTAATAACATATTATTTACATATTTATAAGTATAGGATAGACAATCGGCAATAATAAGTTTATATAATTTTATATAATAAATATCAAATATGTAAAAAATTTTATAATCAATCTATTGAAAAAACTTATAGAAAAGAATTTAAAATCTAAAAAAAAGAATAAATATTTTAAAATTCAAAACTAAAAAGCGCTGTATTTCTCATATTTTTTTCATATATGTATTAATAATAAATTTTGATTAATTTATCCATTATTGTTAGATATTTTTACTCATCATATTTTTAAAAAAAATTTAAGTCAAAATACATACAAATTGAGACATATTAAATTCAGAGCACTATCCTGTTTATTTATCAAAATAATTTCCATTAAAAAGAGAGAAAATATATTGAACGAAGTTTTTTGACAATCGGAAATACCAAAGAAAGAGAGGAATATACCCAAAACATTGGACACTTTTTTGTATGGATAGCCACTTCCATTTAATTCTAATTCGTTGACTGGAAGTCAAAGATATTTTCACAAACACATTTACAAAACAAAAACCATTAGTTAAAGAAGCAAAGAACTATTGTAAATATTTTCTTATGTAAGAAGTTGTGAGAAAGAAAGAGTGCGATATAAACCATTTAAAAAACCACTTCATTTTTGCAATGTAATTTTAAATAGCCCACGGGAGATTTTTGTTTATTTATTTAGCCCACTAGAGATTTTTCATGTGTACAGTCGTCTGAAATTTTGTGTACGAATTTTTTTTAGAATAAACGTATTAAATTTATAAGAGTATGAGAATAAATAAATTTTGAATGATTAATTTTTTACAGATCCCTATATAAAATAATATTCGTTTCAAAAACATATGTTATTTCTTAAATATCATATTATTTTATTTTATTGGCTTATAAGGGAAGTATATTTTTTATCATTCATGTATTTTCAATATACAGTTTTTCAGGTATTGAAATAGGTAGTTAAAAAGAATATCAAGCGGTTTGTTTTTTTATGAATAATCCGATGTCTTTTTAGTTTCTGAAAAATTAAATTGTGCATTTTAATCATCAATGAACTAATAATACATATTATATTATAAGTAATATAATGCATTTAGGTACCTGTTAATTTTATAAATAGGTAACAAAGTTGAATATTAATAATATGAACATATCAAATTTGAATAAATAATATTTTTTATTGATATGCATTTTTAAAAAAAAATTAGTACATAAGAAAGTACTTAGAAAAAAAAAATGCAGATTATATATGAAAATTAAGCAGTGTATGTTATATTTAAAAATAAATCAACTCTAACGCTTAAAAAAAGTTTTTATAAAAACTATTCTATACACAATTTTTTAAAAATGTTTCGAAATTGAGAAAACATCATCTTGTTAAGTGTTTGGTGTGCGGTGCTGAAACAAATTTTAATTTGGAATTAAACTAACTAATTAAAAATAAAGACAATATTTTTTTCATACAAAAAAATTGTTCGTTCATTTTTTTTCCACTTTGTATTTTGAATTTTTATCTCTCTCTCACAAATTAAATTCTTATGACTATCTATTTCTTACAATATTGGAAATCGACTGGAAAAATGGTGACCAACACATTGACAAATTATAAAATTTTATTCCAGTGAACCTTCTTATTATGGATATTCTTTGGTATTACAAGAACTGATCCTAAGTTATATAATAACATTAGAGTCTTAACAAAGTAAGCAAACAAAAACTAATATTAAAGTGAGAGCATATACAGTTAGTTTTAAGGTTAAGAAATATAAATACAGGGTGAACTACTTAATATTTAATTAAACTGAAAACAATTTAATTTCAACACTCCCACTTTTAATCAAATATTATAAAATAATCAAATTAAGTAATTATAATAACTTTATATGAAAAAAATTTATATTATACAAAAAATTTCCAACCCATTAATTTCCCAAAACGATGAAATTTATCTTTAGGAAGAGCTTTTGTGAAGATCATTTGTTGAGATGTATTCCAAACGGAACATTCCGTTGGAATCACGTATGAAATGATACCTTACATCTATGTGTTTGGTCCTTTTGTGAAACTCCGGATTTTTAATCAGCTTTACAGCACTTTGATTGTCCATATAAAGGATAGGCTTTTGATTATGATTCGGCAAAAGTTCGATGAACAATCGTTTTAGCCAAATCAGTTCTTTAATCGCATGCGAAGCCGCAATATATTCAGATTCCGTTGTTGAAAGTGACACCGATTTTTGCTTTTCTGAACACCAACTAATAGCACCAAAGCCCAGCATGAACAAATAACCAGAAGTAGAACGCCTTGTGTCAACATCTCCAGCAAAGTCAGCATCACTAAAACCATAGAAATTTAATTTAACATTTTTATAAAAAATACCATGCTTTCTTGTGCCCTTTAGGTACTTCAAAATTCATTTAACTGCATTTGTGTGTGATTCAGAAGGATTTTCCATAAAACGACTAGCATTGTTGAGTGCATAGGCTATGTCTGGTCTTGTAGCTACTGCTAAATACATTAACGAACCGATGGCTTCACGGTATGGAAAATCAACATTTTTGGAACCTTGTTCTTTTACTAAAGCTTGACCTGGATCTGCTGGTATGACAACGGGATTGCATTCTAACATTCTGAATCTATCCAATATCTTATTGACATAAGCTTCTTGATGAATAAAAATTGAACCATCTGGTTCACGAACTATTTGTACACCAAGAAAACATTCTGCTTCAAAAACTTTCACTTCAAATTCTTCCTTCAAATAGGTAAGTAATGGATCAATTAATTCGTTTTTATTTGCTGCAATTAGTCCATCATCAACATATATTGCCAAAATGGTTTTTTTGTCATCAGAGTTTTTTATAAAGACGCAAGGATCCGATTCACAAATTTTGAATTCAAATTTTACCAAAAAACTTGTAAATTTTGTGTTCCAGCAACTAGAAGCTTGTTTAAGGCCATAAAGACCTTTTGAAAGTTTACATACCTTTTTACTTTCGTCATTAAAACCTTCGGGTTGTTTCATATAAATCTCTTCATTTAGTTCTCCATTTAAAAAGGCCGTTTTGATGTCAAACTGCCTAAGTTTTAAATTTTCACTCGCAGTGACCGATAAGATTGTCCTAATCGATGTAAACTTGACTACTGGACTGAAAGTTTCGTGGTAATCAATACCATACTCTTGTGTAAATCCTTTAATCACCAATCGAGCTTTGTAGCGGTCCATAGACCCATCAGGTTTTTGTTTTATTTTATAAATCCATCTGTTATCTATAACCTTTTTATCCTTTGGTAAACTGACTAACTCCCATGTTCCATTTTTAATTAATGAATCATATTCTTCCTTCATTGCTTGTATCCATTCACCCTTCTCAACAGAGTGAACTGCATCCTCATATGTTAAAGGTTCCTCACACCTGACTATAAGAGCTTGTTTCTGCTTTAACAAATATTACTTTCTGATTGATTTCTAGGACGTAAACGACTAGAAATTATGTTCTCATTTGTAAGATCAGTTAACGTTGAAACAACCTTTGATGTTATGTGACCAATTTTAACATTTTCAGATGATTCTTGACCCAGAACTTCAGTTTTTGGCTCATTAAAATCGTTTAAACTTTCCTCAAAATCATTGATTTTAATTATACCTTCATTTGCATCTCTATTATTTTCATCAAAAATAATATCTCTAGTAACTTGTACCATATTCTTATAATGATTCCACACTCTATATCCTTTTATATTTTCAGAATATCCAATAAAAATACATTTATCAGCTTTTCGATCCCACTTTCGTCTCTTTTCTTTTGGAATATGAATAAAACAGTCTGATCCAAAAACTTTTAGATTATCTAATGATACTAATTCTTTGTTCGACCATAATTCATGTGGAGTTTTTCCCGAAACAGAGCTCGGACCAGTTAGATTGAGAACATGAGTTGCTGAATTTACAGCTTCTGCCCAAAATTTCAAATCTAAATTTCAAGAATGGATCATAGTTCGTGCTGCTTCAACTATTTTTTTTTTTTTTTTTTTATGCATAGCCAAAACACTAGGTGGGAACCTTTTATACCGATTGGTACGTTTGGCTAGGGTGGGAAACGAAAATTTGGAAAGGAGGATGGTAAAAGGGAAGGAGGACAATTACGAACGAAGGTGTTAATCGTGTCTTGTGTTCGTCTTGAATTTGTTTAGGTCATAAATATAAAATTTGTCATGTTTTGGGAACACATAAGATGGAATTTAGTTCCACATTGGGGAAGTTGAAGTTATAAACGAATTTCCATAACTTGTCTTTTGCCACCTACGGATTTCAATGGTGTAGGGATGAGCACATGCTGCCCTTCGTGTTTCGCGGGGGAAACGCTTAAGTGGAGGTAATATAGATTTAATTTTTCTGAGCATGTGCCGATGCCTACGAGATATCTATAAAAAAGTGAGAGAGCTCCGACTATACGACGATGTCCAAGAGGAGCAAGATGGGCTGTCACATTTGGGTCGTTGATTAGACGAATAGCCCATTTTTGGACTTTATCCAAATGTTTTAACGCAATACTAGAGGCGCCAGCCCATATGTGAGAATTGTACTCCATTTTGGGTCGTATGAAAGTTTTATAGATTTTCAAGAGGTCACAGGGGGAGAAGTAAGCCTTGCAGCAGCTAAGAAAACCCAAACATTTGGCTGGGTTTTTTGCAACATCAAATATATGATCATTCCAGATCATTTTTCGATTAAGGTGCATACCTAACATGCTTAAGCTTTCAAACCGCTGAGTTTATCTTCCTGAAACAAAAGAGTAGGATCAAAAATGGAAATTTTTCGGGAGATTGTACAGCTCTGAGTTTTAGAAGAGTTAAACTCGACTCTGTTTTTTATGGCCCAATTAGCTATTGCGACCAAATCGTGGCTGAGGGAACTAGCCATAATGTCTCTTTTGGTTGACACAGCGGTGGATGTAGCTTCAGATTTTTTATGAAAATCGTAGGAGGCTACTAGGGTGCTGTTGTCTGCAAAGCTGTGGATTGGATTGAAAGTGGTTTGGAGCAAATCATTTATAAATATAAGGAATAGGGTAGGTGAGAGAACTGATTCTTGGGGAACACCAGCGTTTATTTGGAATTGATCGGATTTAAAACCGTCAACTAAGACTTGAATCGTACGATTCGAGAGGAAACTTTCAATCCATTTGAGAGAAGAGAGACCCAGGCCTACTGCTTGACATTTTGCTAATAATGCGCTATGCCATACTCTATCGAAAGCTTTAGAAATATCTAGAGCCACAATATTTGCTTCACCCGAATTGTGCAAGCAAATATTTAGCTTCTTGTTAAGGTATGTCATTAAATCACCGGTGGACCGGTGGGATCTAAATCCATATTACCTAACGTGGACAATACCTTGGCTGTCAAGATATTTGGTCAGCTTTTTGTTTATTAAGATCTCCATCACTTGAACTATAGTTCTCATTTCACGCTCAGCAGAACCATTTTGCTCTGGTGTGTATGGAACAGTTTTCTGATGGCAAATTCCTTTATCATTTAATAATTCTTTAACCCCATTGTTGACGAACTCTGTTCCATTATCTGTCCTGAAGTAAGTAGTTTAAAAAGTTTTTAATATGTTTTTCTACCTCAGACTTCCTTTTCATAAAATATACAAAACGAAATTTAGAAAAATCATCTTTTAATAATAGAAAATACCTAGATCCACCAATAGACATTTTCTGCATGGGACCACAAAAGTCTGCATGAATTATTTGACCAGAGCTATCAGATTTTCTTTCACCTTTTTTAAAACTGGTTCTATGATGTTTACCAAAGATGCATGCCTCGAATCGTGTATCTTCGATGTCGTCTAAAAAATTTATATAAATGTTTGACATAATTAATATTTTGATGACATAAACGTTTATGCCATAATTTTAACGATTCCCCTTTTATAGCCAAATTCGCCAAAACTGTATTGTTTTTATCTGGAATAACCACCTTGAAAAACATTTTGAACAATTTTGTTTCACGAGCTCCCACTGCAACAATATTTCCATCTTTTAATAACTCACATTTATTTTCATCAGAAAATAATTTATAGCCTTTATCTAGTGTTTTACCCATAGAAAATATATTTAAATCAATATCTGGTACATAACGAACATCAACCAAGTGTTTTTTTATCCAATCATTATTATTGTATGATAAAATGTTAACTGTACCTTTTCCATGTGCCATTATTGATTCACCGTTACCTACTCTGACCAATTTTGGATTTTCAAACTCTTTATAATTATTCAACCACTCAAATTTTCCAGTCATATGGTCACTTGCACCAGAATCTAAAAACCATGAATTTTTCTCACAACTTGATGACCATGTGTTACAAACAAAAGCATCAGCTTCACTTTTATTTTTGTTAATTTTATATTTGTATGCTGAACAATCCTTTTTCCAATGTCCTTTCTCATTACAATGAAAACATTTACCTGGCTTAATTTTAATTTTATTTTTACTTACATTTATTGTATATTTCTTTTTATTTCCTTTTTTAGCCATTAAAGCCTCACTAAATTCCAACTGATCTTGAGATAACAGTCGACTTTCTTCAATCATAAGTCGTGATCTTAAATTATCTAAAGTGTGGCTTGACTCTGCAGTCGACTCCCATGCACTATGAAAATGATTAAAAGTCGGCGGTAGTGTCATTAAAATTTTCGTTATTACCATGGAATCTGAAATACTTTCACCTAAATCATTTAATTGCTGAACAATTTCTTCTAACTTTGATATGTGGCAAGCTATAGAGTCTTCTGGATCCCTACAAAAACTGTAGAATCGTTGTTGCAATAAATGAACACTTGTATTCGACTTTTGTTCAAATACTGCATGAAGTCTGTTCCACATTTCACATGAGCTTTTACAGTTTATAATGTGTAACAATGGCTGTTGATTCATTGTTGAAACAATTATCTTTTGAGCTTTAACATCCTTTTTGTACCACACTGCGTGTTTTTCTGCATATTTAGGATCGTTAGCATCTGGCTTCGGAAGTTCACCTGACACTACATCATACAATTCACTTGCTTTCAAATAAATTTTGATTTGAAACTTCCACATTAACCACTGTGAAATGTTTTGTAATTTTTCAAATTTTATTAGATCACTATCCATTTTTTTTTTTTAAATTTTAGTGTTCTTTTACTATTTTATTACTATAAGCTTACAAAAAGCCGTTAAGACGCGTGGTTAAAGTCTTTTTTTTTTTTGTAAAAGTATATGTATGTATATATTATAATTATATTAATACAGTTCAACTATCAACAATCTTTATTAGTTTAAATAATAATCTTTATAAATTTTTTTTAAAAACTAATAAAAATTTATTCTTTTTATTTTTCAAAAAAAAATTCGCGCTATAATTTTAACAATTATTCCCACGTTACCGAACTAATATTCTATTGAAAAAATAAAAACTTTACAAAAAAAACTTTGACTGGGCCCATAACCTGTTGAGCAAAAAAAACACAGCAAGTTTTATTCAACGCGTCTTTATTTCATTAGAGTATTACAAGAACTGATCCTAAGTTATATAATAACATTAGAGTATTAACAAAGTAAGCAAACAAAAACTAATATTAAAGTGAGAGCATATACAGTTAGTTTTAAGGTTAAGAAATATAAATACAAGGTGAACTACTTAATATTTAATTAAACTGAAAACAATTTAATTTCAACAATCAAAACTATAAACAGAGTTTCTCAAACTTAAAAAAAGCTAGTTTTAGTGTTGTCGCTAATAATAATTGCTTCTGCCTTTGTTCGTGCACAAGCATATTTTTCCTCAAAATATTTTTTTATTAGTTTTGACATGCAGTCATTAGATCGGAATGAATGGTTGTGTTGTACTGCGTGATAAGTCCACAAACCTTCAATTTTTGCTAATTTTTATTCTTTGCTGGTGAATATTGCACTCCGTAAAAACTATTTATATTTAGTTTTTATAAAAACTTGTTTTCCAGCGTTAGAGTAAAATTTTTGTATAACAGTGAAAATAGTCGAATATTTTCCTTTTAATTTTTTTTTTTTTTATACTGTCAGATTTATGCTTAGAGCAAGCACATCAGACGTCTATTACTAGACGAAGGCTTGCTTTATTTAATTGTGCAATAACTCACCATCCAGTAGGGTTAGTAAATCCCCGCCACCTTTGATTAAAATATTTAAAAATAAACTAAGTCAGATACATGCTGTTAGTAGAAGGGTAAAAAGTCATAAATTAATACCAATGTTAATAGCTATACATTTAATAAAAACACTTCAAAAAGTTAGGCCGAAAAATATCAAAGCTAAAAAGAACAACAGTTGCTAGTTAGTCTCAGTTGAACGTACATTAAGACGTAATCGTTATTTAATAGTTAAAACACTTAGTTGACGATCAAAAGAACTAGAGTTAGAATTTACTTCACGGAGCATTCTAGTGATTGGCTCGAATCTACCATATTCAGCAGGGTGGAAGGGAATGTGGAACAACTCAACGGTTCTGAGATTATTCCGATTGGATCTTGCAACCAAATAATTTGAAATTTCAGGGGCTAGCGTTACACCCGAAAGGATCTGGTGAATAAAAGAGATATCTGCAATTATTCGACGATCAGACAACGACTGTAAGTCAATGAGTTTAAGACGGTGGTAATAAGGTGGAAGCCGCAATGGATCATTCCACGAAAAGTTACTCAAAGCGAAACGTAAAAACTTTCGTTGAACCGATTCCATTCGGTTAATGTCAGTCAAGTAATGTGGAGACCACACTTGACTGGCATATTCAAGGGTAGGCCTTACATATGTAACATAAAGATGCTTCGTGAGGTAGGGATCAGAAAATTCTTTACACCAACGTTTAATGAAACCTAAAGAAGAAATTGCTTTGCTCACTATTTTATCATAATGTAGCTTAAAGCTCAGTTTAGGGTCAAGGGTTAACCCGAGGTCTATAATTGAATTCGCTCTTGAAAGCTGACAGCCATTTAGTTCGTAGTTGAACCAAATTGTCCGAATGGAATTTTTCCTAGAAAAGGTAATGACTTGGTATTTAGAAGTGTTCAATTCAAGTCCATTTTTTGAACACCAAGAAGCGAATTGTTAAAATTGTTTTGCAGCTTTAAGCAATCCGATGAGGAAGATATAGCAGTAAAAAGCTTTGAGTCATCAGCAAAACTAAGAAGTTTAGAAAAAGTTATCACTTTAGGAGCATCAATTGTTGAAACTATGACACTAAAGGGTCCTATATGACTACCTTGAGGAACACCAGAAGACGTTGAGTGTTGGTCAGAAATCGCAGTTTTAAATAAAACTGAGTATACCCGAGAAGAGAGGTAAGACTCAAGCCAGTTAAGGCTATGTGGTGAAAATCCTATAATTTTGTGCTTGAGTAATATGATACTATGAGGAATTTTGTCAAATACTTTACTTATGTCAGTAAAGATGGTGTAAATTTGAAAACCATTCTCCATTGAGGTCATTGCCTTGGAGACAAAGTGAACCATATTGGTAGTTGTTGACCTACCTCTTTGGAAACCGTGTTGCTCAACACAAATAAAACGTTTACAATAATCATATAAGAAGTCATACATCATACGCTCAAAAAGTTTAGGAATACACGAGAGCTTGGCGATGGGCCTATAATTGGTGCATTCGTTTCTGGAGTCTTTTTTATGAACTGGAATAATGAAAGACTTTTTCCATAAACAGGGGAAAATGCCCGATTGAATTGATAAATTAAACAGAAAAGAAATGGGATGCAATAAGTTAATCATGCATTACTTAAGAAGGATCGGAGAAATACCGTCTGGGCCGGAAGAAAAAACGTCTTTTAATAATGAAATATGTTTCAACAATAGTTCTGCAGTTATAAGAATGTTTTTGATTTCAAAGGTAATAACTTGATTACTCTGAGAGAAGTCATTGAGATTGCTAAAATAGGTTTCATCAGGAGTAAAGTCATTTCTTGAAAAAGTAGAGAAAAAAAAAGGATGCGAAAGATTCGCAATAGTAGTCGGATCATTAGAAGATCTTCCCAAATAATTTAAAGTTGCAGGATATCCATCACTTTTACGTTTAGTATTGATAAATTCATGAAACTTTTTCTGGTCTGAGAAAATACATGAATTCATTCTGATAAGATGAATTATAATTTCTGATGATTTAATTTGAACTTATAATTTCTGTCAAGTAGGGCTTTAAACTTTTCAACAATTGGGAATAAATGAGATAGTCAGAACGGAGTTTGGATTTGAGAAATTTACTCCATGCAGCATCCCTTCGATTTCGTAAAGAACGAATGTTGTTGTCGTACCAAGGAGGTGACAAATTTGTGTTTTTTATAGGTTCATAGGGAACTGACATAGAGATGCATTCAAATAGACGGATATAAAACTCGTTGAGACAATAGTTGATATCATTTATAATGAAAACATCTGAAAAATTGGTTAACCGTAATTGGTTATTGTAAAGATTAAAATTAGCTTTTCGGAAGTTGAATCTATAAGAAGTTTCATAGGGAGTTGCCCCCTCAGCGTATCATAACAATAAGTTACGACTAGAGGTGGATGGTGAACATCAATGTTGCAAAAAAAGAGATTACTCCTTTAGACGTAAGAGTTTTCAGCGTCAGATACAAAAACTAAGTCGAGTTGTCTACCGAGAGAATTTTTGATATTAGAAATTTGCAGAAGATTACAGCTATATATATCGTCAATAAATTCAGTTTTACAAGAGTTCGACGATGTAGTATTATTATTTGACGCAACCAGACCACAATTGTCGTCATCATTTAACCAAATTAAGTTTGATCGATTAAAGTCACCTAGTAAACAAAAATTGTCGGTTGGTTCTAAATTTTCGATGAAACATAATAAGGCTTCAGAGAGCGTCTTAAACTTAATTGGTCTTTCATTGATTGGAATACTAGAAGATATATAATAATTTATTAAATATAAATTATTGTGACTGAACGTTAATTTAACACAAATCAGTTCGAAACCATTAGTATTGGGAATAGTAACAGAGTTACTTTGAAAAGTTGAGCGAACCGCTAAGAGGACACCACCACCACGTTCACCTAGTGATATGCTTTATCATACAGATACGCGTATTTCGTCTACTACTTGCAGACTTCTTCAGTGTTTTGTACTCGACTCGAGTATTTATATTTGTACTAGAACCAGCAGCAATATCAGCCTTCTTATGTTTTTCAGTTTTCAAGTGCTGAACAATTAATGTCCTTCCTCTATTAGAAATGCAATTAGAGCATTTAGAATGATAGCATTTAGAGCATTTAAAGCATTTGACATCATTTGATGAAATTTTTTTAATGTGCGGAAATTCTTCTTCTAATTTGGGATAAATACACATTTTCTTCGTTGTGGTGGCATTTTTAGGATGAAAAGCTGAACAAATATATAATTAATATTTAACAATGAATTTTAAAAATATGAAATAATTAATATTACCAATTATTTTACTCAGCAAGAAAACGTTTTTCATTTAAAATTATATTTCGCACAACCATAATAACACAGTTACATTTTACATTGACAATTGTTGTTTGACACGCACTGCTCTACATTATTCCGAGTTTATAAACATTACTTCCGAGTTTTGAAAACGAAATTGAAATATAGTACAATATAGTACCTTTCTCAAATTATAGTACATAATTAGTGTGCTTTTTTATTCGTCCAGGATAAACTCTTGCGTTTTTTTATTCATTCTTTCCATCCATTCCCCGTTTTTTTATTCATTCTGTACGTTCTGGACGAATTCTCTTCATTCTGCCTTTAAAGATTTTTTGAATTTGAATAATGGTGGTAAATAATAGTGAGTTTCGTATTACTTTTTTTACTCTTATATTTCCATTTTTATTAAATTCATTGAAACAAATAAATTTGACAATATTTTTAGTTGAGGATTTGCATTTTAAATGGACGTCCGGTGACGTAAAATGCCTGATTCATTTATAGGTAGAAAATCTTGTTTTGTTTTTTAATTTATTAGTTCAATAAAAAACTATTATAACATCATATTTAAAACAAAATTTACAAATTTAAAGGAATATTGAAAGTTTTAATTTTAAACATTCGTACACAAAACTTTAATTTTTAACTATTTAAAATTTCAAAAGTAAATAAAATGTAAATACTTTATATCTCATTGTTCTTTATAATATTAATTAATTTTCTTTTAATATCTTGAAATATCCATATCATTTTTAACTGCATTGGGTAACAAATTAAAAGATTGTGTACCCTTATAGAGTAGACTATTTTGTGTTCTGGTTCTCCTGTATAATGGGAGTCTGAAATCACCCCTATTTCTTAGAAAGTAATAACCACCTACATATCTAATATTCTTTTGTAAATATTGCGGCATCCTATCATATTTCAACTTATATACGAACATTATTGCATTAAATTTTAGACTTTGATTTACGCTCATCCATTCCAATTTATTTAGCATATCCTTACTTCGTGTTCTTCTGTATATAATACTCATTATAATATAATTCTCATAGCTCTATTTTGAAGTACTTGCAATCTATTTAAGTTTTCAGTATTACATATAAATAAAATCGAGGTACAGTACTCAAAATGTGGTAAGATAATTGCATTATAAATTAATATTGCACAATTTAGTGATATTTTATTTCTGATTCTTGCCAAAAAACCAAGTTTTTTCGAAATTTTTTTACAAATATTATCAGAATGCATATTAAATTTAAGCTCTTTATCTACAATGACTCCTAGATATTTAATATTACTAACACACTCTAATCGTTCATTATTAATATTTATATTTAAATTTTCTATTCGAGAATTTATCACCATACATTTTGTTTTACTTACATTAAGTTTTAATTTGTTTTTTGACAACCACTCGTTGACCACTCGAAACTTTCGAACCACTTCTTTTCAGTGCCTCTTATTCCGTATTTATACATTTTTTCTATTAAAATTTTTCGATCCAGTGTCTCGAAAGCCCTTTTTAAATCTAAAAAAACCACGATGATAACTTTCCCAGAATCAGTTTCTTTCTTCCATTCATTTATTATCCAATTTAAAGATGTTTCAGTTGAAAATCCTTTTCTGAAACCAGATTGTTCTTCACAGATAATATTTTTTGTAATTAGAAATTCTTCCATCTGAAAGCACACAACTTTTTCGAGAATTTTTTTATACATTGGTTACATATTTACAGGTCTTAAATCACATGCCATCTTTTCATTTTTAATTTTTTCTACGGACACTACTTTGGACTCCTTCCATGATCTCAGAAACATTCCTTGCGTCAATGAGGTATTAATAATTTTCGTTAAGATAGGATACATTAATTTCTTAGATTCTAGCATGATATTTATATTCACTCCATTAAAATCATTTTTACTATTCATACTTTTCATAATTTTATCTAATTCAGATTCATTTATTTCCTTAAACTTAAATATTTCATTTATTTCTTGTATACTATCACTATAATTTATATGTGGAATGTTCCTATTTAGCTTATTAACGCTATCAACAAAATATTCATTTAATTTATCCACTAAATCTTTGTTATTATTAATAATTTCATTATTTATTTCATTTATGCAATTTTCTTCCTTTCCTAAAACATATTTCTTTATTTGCTTCCACATAGATTTCTGATCTCCTGCTTTAGCACTAATTTTCTTTTCTATAAAGTTATTTCTAATTTCTACACATTTCCTTTTATAGATATTTCTTGCGAGCCTATATTCTTCCCAACTCTCGCTTGTTCTTAGTAAGGAGTATCTGTTGTACAACCTAATCTTAACTCTTTTCATTTCTTCTAACTCCCTACAATACCACTCCACTGTATTACTTCTCGCTATAAATTGTGTTGTTAATTTCTCAATCGAATTTATTATGTCCTTGCTAAATTTTTCAGCAGTTAAATCTAAGTTACTCCAGTTTATTAAGCTAGTGAACCCACAATTTTTTAGTTCAGTCAAAAATTTTGCTTTATCAAATTTGACGTATTTAATTATGCTTTCTTTTCTCACGTAGTTATTATTCATTATTTTAATATTAATAGCCTCATGATCAGAAATAGAAAAGTTTTTATTTACTAGTGCTTCAATGTTAGAAACATAATCCGTTAGTACATAATCAATGAGAGTTTGACTTGTATTAGTTATCCTAGTGTAGTCATTAATAATTTGCTGGATACCAAAATCTTGGAATAGTTGTTGTATTTGCCTCTTTTCACTATTTTCATTTTTGAAATCTATATTGAAATCACCAGCAATAAAACAATTTTCAGCCAAATTTACATTAATTTCTAAATATTCCCTTAATTTAATACAAAATTCATTTACTCCTAATTTATTTGATCTGTTCAAACCTATTATATTCCAAAATGTTGTATCTAATTTAATCTTTATATTTAAAATCCATAAATGTTTACTTATACTTAACGAGTTTATTTCTAATGCTTTGAAACAATTTCTTACATATATTATTACACCTCCTGTGTGCCTTGAATCTGATAAACATGTAAAAGTTTTATATCCCTTAATGTAATATTCGTGTTGTTCAATATCATCTGTGATATGAGTCTCACATAGAATAACGAAATCAAATTGATATTTCTTCACCACTTCTTCTAAAGCTGCAAAATGACTAGATAAGCCTTGAATATTAAGGTATATTCCATTTAAGACATTGCTAATTATATTTTTTGGTTGCTATACAAACATTTTCCTTTTTTCAACTTTGATTTTCCTTAATAGAGATGGACAAGTTTTATCAAAAACACTATGTTTAATAACAATTTCTAAATCTAGATTTGCATTTGCTCTACAACAATTTATGCATTTCAATTCTTTATTTGCGCAGTCTTTTGAATGATGATTTTCCCCACATTTTATGCAAACTATTTCCGAAGTTTTACATTTATCCTGGTTGTGCCAGAAAGCTAAACACTTGTGGCACATTCTAGTATCATAATTTTCATAAACTTTACATTTATCCCATCCGACCATAATTTTACCCAACTCCAACACTCTTTTGAAATCATCAAATCCCAATTCAATTATAGCATTATATGCCTGAGATCTCTTAGTTCTGTATGATCTAATAAATTTTACCTCCTCTTTAATTATAAAATTGTTCTGTTGCTTAATTTTCTTTATTATTTCATCACCCTTATAATCTTCAGTAATACCCACAATTAATATTTTCGGATTTTTGTCCCTTGGTACAATAATCTCATATTCATCCTTTAATTTCATTGCAGCTTCTGTTTTAAAACTCTCTACTGCTTCCGAGTCATCGCAAAAGATAGCAACAGCACCATTTCTGTTTTCTGACACTCCACTTACTTTAAAATTCATTGGATCAATTTGGCGTTTAATTGCTGACTTTGTTAAATCTGCCTTTTGATTTATTTTTGGTACAACAACAACCACTGGATCCTTTTTCACCATCTCTGCGAAGGATATTTTATTTTCCTTTACACCGCTTTTTTGAAAATCCATTTATTCAATTTTTAAGATCTTTAGATCTTCTGAAATCTTATCATTTTGTGTTTTGAATACTTCAGTTAAACTACTCATTTTTTTAATATCAGCTTCTTGATGTACCTTTATTGCATTTAGCCTATTTACATATCTGGTTTCAATAGCCTCTAATAATCCTTTTATTTCTTTTTCATTTTTCAGCATAGACTCATCGAGATCTCTTTTATATTCTTTTAAGTAATCACTGTTTCTGATGACCGCTTCACGAACGTCATTTAATACCAAATCTACGTTTTGGATATATGTAATGCATTCATCGCATATAAATTTTATTGAGATGCAGATTTCTGCATCTGATCAAATTTATGCATTCATAAATTTGATCAGATGCAGAAAAAAAAGAGTATGGCAGCATATATCAGCTGAAATGGAAAAAAAAAGAAATAAATTATTTAGTGGATATCAATGTATGGGAAAGTGGAAGGGTTTAAAATCCCAATACAAAAAAATCAAAGATCACAATAACACGAGTGGAAATAATCCAAAGAAGTGGGAATTTTATGATGATTTGGATGAAATATATTATCGACGACCTGAAATTAATCCACCGGCAACGTGTTCAAGTTCTGATAATTAAGTAAGGGTTAACTTCGAGAACGGGTCAACAAGTGACTATAATTTTGATGATATTATAGAAACAAAACCAGTTCTCAGATTAGTATAAGTTCTGGCTCATCACGGAAAAGGAAATATGATGAAATCGAAGCTGCAAGAGCAAAGCGTCATGAAGAGAAAATGGCTAGTATAAACAGATTCTTAAATTTATTTGAAAAATTAGTTGAAAAAATATAATTAACTTTTAGAATTATTACGGCTGTTTATTAATGTAATATTATTGACGGATTCATAATAATTTTTTTTAATGATATTTTTATGTTTTATAGTTTTAAGTAATTACAATATTTAAGTATTTGTTTCTAATAATGAAGTTTTTTATGTTTTGTGTTTTATATTTTTATAAGCAATTAGTATTACTAAGTATTTTAAAAGACTTGTTTTTTAATTAAATTATAAAAATTCATGTATTTCTTTCACAAGCTAATGAAAACGCAATTTGATATCTTTTATTGATCTCTTATTCTATCCTTCTTGGTTTTGCAATTGATATGTGGTTGGAACGGAAATGTCTTCCTCTGGTTCGAAATTGTAATATAATTCATCGTTTTGCTTTAAGCATAAATTATGTAGAATGCAAGTTGTCATTATAATGGCAGGTATCAGCTCTGGCTTTTTTGTTTGAAGTTGTTGAAGTCTACGGAATCGATTTTTCAACAAGCCAAATGCCCTTTCTATTACAACTCTGATAGAAGAATGGACATGGTTGTAATTTTTTTGTATATCATTTAGGTTCATATTATCTTTATACCTTGTTAATAAATAATTTTTCATAGGATATGCTTGGTCGCCTAATATATGAAAATTTTCTGGTATAATAATTGTTCCTAAAAAAAAACTGTTCTACTAACTTAAGATTTTACATGTGCAAGAAGCTTACTATCAGATATACTTCTAAAAAGATTTGATCTTCGAAACAGGCAAGCATCATGGGTTGAGCCAGCTTCTCCTGTATAGCAGTCTAAAAATAGCATATCTTCATTGCATACAGCTTGGAGAAGACCAGAATGAATTTTTTTTCTGTTTATATATGAAGATGGATACATTTTTGGTGCTGGTATTGGAATATGAGTTCCATCTATGCATCCTATGACACCAGAAAACTTTGTTTTATGCTGGAAATAATCTGCAGTCTTTTTAGCCTCCTCGTTGTTTGGCCAACTAATAATTTGATTATCAAAATTCACTTGAAGTATTAGTTTGCAAATGGAATGCACTACTTGCCAACAAGCTGATTTTGATATTCCGAACCTGTCTGCTATTGATCTGCAATTATTTCGATACATATTTAAAATTATTTTCCTATATATGTATTACTTCACGATGGTAACTAATTCTCAAATTACCTGAAACATTCAGTGTTTGCAAGATACCAAAGAGTTATAAGGACTTGCTTTTCTAATTTAATAGACGGGTGTATTTCTTGAATCTATTAAATAAATTTCTTTAAATAATGCGTTAAAAGATGATGGTGCTAATCGAAAATGTTCTTTAAATTGTTGGTCATCAAATTGTGTTATAGTTTCTTCAAAAAAATCCTTAGTTTTTTCAACTATTCTTCTTTCTAAATTTTCATCTCCGTCACTGCTGCTTTCAAAAAATACCTCCCAAAGTATAGAATTAGCAACACTTAAACACGTCTCCATTGCTTTATTATTTTATTCTAAAGAAATTTTTAAATTTAAACAAAAGCAAAATAGTTTTCACGCAAATGTTAAATTTTTATTCCATTAATTCCTTTCCGTTTTTTTATTTATTCCCTTTTCTATCTATTCCGTTTATTCCGGAATGAATAAAAAACACACTAAATATTTCAGAAAAACTAAATAGTACAGCATCTCAAAATATAGTACTGTACTATGCAATATAGTACGAATGGTCGCCGTAATTATATGCATATTTATTATTTATATTTATCATTCCCATCAAATTTAAAGTTTTCCCCTCTATTTTTCTTTGAAGATGTTTTCCAATGCTCTAAAATTGCAAATAATAAAATAAAATAAAATGATTTTCAAATTATCGTATTAGCGTAAATAATATATTTAAAACAGAAAACTATAAAAAATAAATAGTTATCAAATATGTGTAGATAAAAATGTTAAAAAACAAAAATAATTTTGATTTCAATAAGAAAAAATTGAAAAGAATCTATTCTACAAAACCATCAAAATATTAAGGAATGGCTTTTAAATTTATAAAATCAAATTAGCTGAGTTGACATATTGAAAAACATATACTCATTTTTGGCATAATTATTATGATAATGTATTAGAGAGAAAGAGAAAGCAATACTAAGCTGCCAATCAGTGTTACCAGAAGTGAAGGTTTTTCAATGTCTCTTTTGAAAAAAACCTTCAGTTTAAGGTTTTATAAATATACAAAGATTCACGAACAAAAACCTTAAAAAATAAGGTTTTAAATAGTTTTTTTTTATTTCACATTTTTCTAACTGACATTTTTTTTATTTGTTTCAATAACAACTGAATTTCTTTCCTAAAAATTTTTACGTTGAAAAGGCTCAGAAATTCTTCGAAAAAAATTCTCAATTTCTTATTGATGTGTCTGTCTGCTAAATATTGTGTTATGTTATTATGGCATTTCTTTTAAAAAACACTTTTGTGAGTCAATGCCAAAATGACACCATAGTTTTTTTGTTGTTCTCATTATAAAGTGTATTTTTATTATTGCTGTTAAAGTTGGTTATAGATTCAAAATTTTAGCCGAAATGAAAAAATATTTTGCAGTTTTTAATAAAAGTAAGTGTTTAAATTAAATGAAAATAATTACTTTTGTTTTTAATATTAAAAACCTCATAATATGTGATTGAATTTGATAGATGCCCCATAGTGAAACAGACATAGAAAAAGAAATTGTTGGGGTAATTAAAAACAAAAAATCTATCTAATCTTATCTAAAGATTATTTAAAAAGAAAAAATGCAGAATATTATAATGTAGAAGAAGACCTTAATTTACTTAGGTATTTAAAAATTCAATGTATTGTGATATAGACAAAAATTGTAATGAAATAGAAACTGAATACTTGACATCATCGTCTTGTAATGACGATTGAGATTAATTATATGTAATTATGTACTTTAATATAAGTTATTAGTCATGGAGGCACATTTTTTGTTCATTTTTCTTATTTATATTTTGTTAAATTTGTTTATTATGTATTCATTTTTATTAGTTTTATATATATTTTTTTTTTAAAAGTTAAGTCAAGGAGACAAAATTTATATTTTTATAAAATATAAAAACTAACAAAAAGTTAAGGTTTTTTTTATTTAAATCTTCATTTGAAGATTTTAAAAAAGCACTAAGGTTTTCAATTTTCAAAAACCTTAAATTGAAGTTTTTGTTTCTTAATTTTGAAGGTTTTTAGCCATAACAACCTGGCATCACTGCTGCCAATCTATATTATATACATATATATATGAAAAGATTCCATGAAAAAACAGAACATGAAAAAACAGAACAGAAAAAAGAGAACATGAAAAATCAAAACAATGAAAGAATAGAACAATGAAAAAACAGAGCAATGAAAAAACAGAACATGGAAAAATTTTTTAAACGATTTATTAGTTATTATTATTTAGTTATACATAATAAATTATATATAATAAATTTATTGCAGATTGGCCATTCGGCGTAAAAACTTCAATTTATCCAAGTCGGGACAGAAGACCTTGAAATTTTTTTTGCATCAGTACAACATCCCTTTATTATGGTGAAGACAATAGGTCAGGGGTCCCAGTATTCCGGGTCGAAACTTAATATCACATGTTTAAATCATATTTTTCTGTATAAAATTATCTCATTTATTGGAACCCTATTTTTGCCGATGGGAAGTAAACGCATACGGCACAGTCTTAGTAAAAAAATGTGATTAAAAAATTATTTTATTTTTAAAGTCGGGGCTACTGCCCCAAACCCCCGCTACTCATTCATTGGAACCCTGTTTTTGCCTACGGCAAGTAAACGCATACGACGTAGTTTTAGTAAAAACTATTTTTAAAAAAACTGTATTATTTTTTAAGTTCAATTAGAATTTCTTTGTGCATCTTCAAGAATGCCTTGCACTTAGGGCGTTTCGCACTAAACCTGTCAAATCGCAATAAATTTAACAAATTTAATTTTGCGATATCTAGTTACTTGAGACTACACTAAAATTTTGACAACAAATCAAGTGCGATTTCACAGGTTTAGTGCGAATATCAAGTGCAAGTGCGAGAGGTTCGGAAACGCCCTTAGTACTAAAATAGAATCTGCATCTCCATGTAATTACTCCATTTGCGTTTTCTCTGTACTTGGTGTATTCAAATCCTTGGTACAGTAAAACTTCATTTCCTTTCTGTGTCTTTGAAAATTCCATGATAGCCAATGTTTTATGTTTTTTCTGTTCTGTTTTTTCATGTTCTGTTTTAACCGTTTACCATATGGAAGCTACCTACAGACGGAGATACTTGGTGTTGCCACCCAGTGTTCAATATTAACATTTTCTTGACTTGCCTTCAAAGTGTCTTTGCCTGTAGTGAAAAGGCACAATACGGACACTTGGTGTCCACAAAATCAGAAATTTTGGATTTTTTGTTGGTGTCTCTTGAAGTTGCCTACAAAATGTTTACGTGTATGTATAGCGACGTGTAGATACATTTTAGAAACTTTTTTGTAATTTCTTTTTCGAGTGTTTTATTATTTTTCACAATAGTATTTTGTTTTTCTTTTTTATTTATTTATTTATACTATTTAGCTCAAACAGTTTACAATTCAGTATTACATTTTCTTATATTAATTAAAATGCAATTAAATTTACTTAGAACACATTTAAAAATAACAAAATTCAAAATACAAAAATAGTAATATTATTTTTTTTTAATATAAATTAAAAAGGTCAACTTAACAAAATATTCAATTAATTTCATATAATCTTCGTCTTAAAGTATCTTTAGATATTGAAAAATTTATACTATTCTAGTATTTATTACTAGCTATTAACATTCTATTAATAGGTTCATATTTACCATAATTTGTTCTGTGTGATGTTAATATGAAGAGATTTGAATGGCGTAAACGAGTATTTGTGTTGATGATAATTTTATTTAAAGTTGAAGGGGAAATAATACCCTTTAATAATTTCGAAAATAAATAAAACATCAGCTATTTCCCGTCTTTTCCACAGAGACTTAAGATGGCGAAGGCTTACCTTATGCTCATATGGAGGAAGTGTTGGATGATCATCCCAAGGCAAAGTATGTAGTGCAAACCTTAAAAAATTTTTTGAAAAGCTTCTATTCTTTGTAAATGTGAGTTATAAAATGGAGACCAGACCTGACATTCATATTCAAGATGGGGTCTAACGAGGCATGTATACATTGATTTAAAAATGTAAGGGTCGTTAAACTCCTTTGACCAACGTCTTCTTAATCTTAATTAGGTATTCGTTTTATTAATTATTTTATTTTTACATACAAATTCAATTTATATACATAATAGTTTAATAATAACAACAAAAAGTTTCATAATATCTAATAATAAAAAGTCAAGCACAATCTAGTTAAATGCAATTTTATAAATTGTGATTTGAATTTTGTTCTTTACACTTAAAAAATTGCTAGTTTCAAGCTAGTTTAAGTTTCAAAAAACACAAACAAACAAAATTTTACGAACAAATTGAATACTCATACATTTATATCCGTTATTTATTCCATTCTCAATTTTTACAATGCAGGCCCTTGTGTATGCTCTTGTGTGGCTCTAGAATGTGGCAAGACCAAGTGTCACCGTTTGCAAGTAGCTTTATTAAAAATGTGGTCTGTATATTAATTCACAAGTTTTCATAAATTTCTACAAATTTATGCATATTTCTGTATGTTTACTTTTTAGTTGCCTCTTTACAAAAATGTAATTAAAAAAGTAATTAAAAAGTTTTATTATTTATCGGCGTAAGAAACGTAAGGAAAAATGTAGGAACTTAAAAGGATTTAGAGTTTAAACCGTGACGTCAGAGCTCTATCTTAAATAGGTTTACATAATTATTCTTGTCAAAAAGATAAATATATATGTAGCAAAAAATCTTTTTTAACTTTACTTTTTCACTTGGGAATTATTTTCTATGTTGAATTTTGTATGCATATACAAATATACATTTTTTGAAACAAAGTAAAGTTTCCATTTTTAGGGGAATTATTTCCATTCCAGTAGAGACTAATGATAAATTTCACATCAAAAATGTTGCCCACATTCTGCATTTTTTTATTTTTTGCGTTTTTTGGCTAATGCTCTATACAAAATTAAATAATTTAATGGTGAATTAGTTTCGAAGAAAAATTCTGCATTTTGTAATGCAACATTTTTACAGTTCTGCCTTCAAAACATAGAATCCTGCACTCTTTTCATTTCACTACCGAACAAAAAAAATTCTAAATTTTTTTTCATGTTTCATACACTGATATTTAATTTTGTTTTTATTAATTACAATCTTTTCATCAGATGAAGATGAAGAACTAAAGTATCCCAAAGCTGCGATTTTTTATTTCAGAAATTATTACTGCATTTTTACATTTTTGTTTAGGTTTTCTTTTAAGTTACCTGATTGTACAGCTCAAAAATGCAGAACAAACCATCGAAAATTTAAAGTCAGAAACTCAGAAAAGCACATGCAGATTGTATTAGAAACTAACACGAACTTTTTTCAGTTCAACATATCAAACGAATGTTAAAAACAAAAAAATGCAGAATGCTGTCAAAATTTTTTGAAAAACGAATTCGCCATTAGTTGTATATGCTCCCGTATACGAATGTTACTAACCAAAGAACATCCATAACAAGAATATGCACTCATGTATTTATTTATTTCATTTCATTCAAGGTAGTTGTGGTTGGTAAGCGACAGGGAAAGTTCTGCCTGCAGTTCTGCAGCTGTGTCTGCTACCAGCTAGTGCACATTACACCTCCTCGTGGTAGCTACCGGTAACTGAATGCTGAGAGGGTGAAGAAGGAATTGCTATAGAACTGACTCTAATTTTTGCAGTCAGCCCCTGAACAGTTCCTTCCTAACAATCTCAGTTTCGGGCTATAAAATGTGGGCTAGAGGAACCAATCTCGAAAACAAAAACCTCAATCCCAAGGTGTTATTCGTACCGTGCCGAGGGGATGAATGGCTACTGGGTTCAGTAGTTGCTTACGGTGCCAGATACCAGGCGCCCTCTGTATGTAATAATAAAATAATAATAATAAAAATGTGGACCAACCTTTCTCGCCATACTCGTGGAAACAAGATCGACCATATATTTAAAAAAAAAAACAAAAAAATGGAAAGGGAAGAGGAAGAAGAAATGCTACTGATGGAAACTGATGTAGCAATACAATCGGGGAAGTTGGTCGCAGACAACCTTCCCGTTGTTAAAGAACCGAGCGAAGACCTAGATCTCGCCAGTTTAAAAACGACCAGAACCAGAACACTCTCTACTGAGTCTAGTTGTTCATCTGAAGCGTCAGACATAACGCTAACATCTGATGACACTGTCATCACAAAACACAATAAGGGGACAATATCAGATACCCTAGAATCTCTTAAGAGCCTTAAACTCTTAGTGGAAAGATTTTTGGGTGCTTCAAAAAGACACATCAAAAAATGCATGGTCTATGGTGGACCATCAAAAAAAGAGGCAGAAGCTAAGGAACGCGAGCGCATAAAAGCTCGTGATCAGCAAAACCTCGGACCAACTGAGAATGCCGTTAACGAAATTCTAAACGGCATAGATCAGATGAGTCCCCTAATAGAGAAGCCTTCAATGTGCAGAGGATATTAATTTCAGATACAAATAAAGCTCCTCTGAGTTATAGGGACGCAGTTACTGCAACTAAAGAAACAAAATCAAAGAGAAATTCATCTCAAGACTGGGCAAACAAAATCCTGGTCTTAAAACTGTGTCCTGGAAACTCATCAGTTTCAATGAAGAAAAAGTGGGGAACCAGTTAGCAGTGCTCTCCATTGACGATGCTTCTCTTGCACAGCTAAAGAGAATTGACTTCATTCCTTATCTTAACTTTTCTAAGATAGCAGTGAGAATCAAGAAAGATAAGGACCGAAGAAGAGAGGAACCTACTGGAAAGGTAAGTAAATCTACCGGCCACGGAAACGAGACACGCTTTCGCTCTCCAAAGCCCAAATGCAGTAGTAAAGTTGTCACCTCTACACCAAAGGAGCATTCAAGGAACGAGGACACAGACGCAGACACCACAGCACCAGCAGGCACCACAGCACCAGCAGGCACCACAGCACCTGCAGGCGACGCAGTACTTCCTGATCGAGTGGAGTACTCAAACAGAGACCTATCGGGAAGAACATCAGTGCCATACAAAAGTACGCACTAGGGAGGGACCAATGATCCTCTCAGGGAGAGGTCTATTATCAGAAGCGGAAAAAACCCATTATCCCTCCAAAGCCAAAAATTTAAAAAAATGGATTTAAGGTGTATAAAAATAAACTTACACCGGGCCAAAGCAGCCTCAGCAGTGTTCACAAGCGCATTCATACACAACAGCCTGGAAATAGCCTTTTTACAAGAGCCACACACTCTTAAAGACCAAATAAAGTGCCTCACAGGTGATATTGTATGATATCAAAAATGTAGTCAGGCCTCGTGCCTGCTTAGTATTAAACACAAAATTAAAATATTTTCCGATTTCAGAGTTTTGCAATTAAGATCTGGTGACAGCAAGTATTAATTTACCAACAAGTGGGGGTGGTTCAGAAATTATCGTATGCTCTGCCTACCTACCCGGAAACTTGACAGAGATCCCTAAAGCACTGAGGGAACTTATTAACTCATGCGATCGCAGCAAAAAACAACGGCTGATAGGATGTGATGCCAATGCTCATGATCTGGGGAAGTACCAATATAAACAAACGGTTTAAATGATAGATTAGATTAGAAATCCTAAATAAAGGTAACACCGCAACATTCATCAACATAATTAGGGAAGAAGTTCTAGACCTATCGCTTGCTACACCACTTTTGACTCAAAAAATATCCAAAAGGCATGTATCAAACGAAACATCAATGTCGGATCATAAGCATATCAGATTCGACATTGCAACACCTGAGAAAATAAAAGAAGTATACAGACATACACAAACTGACATATTTATACTCAAAAACTAACTGATAGATTAACTATCGTACCAAAAGAAGTTACTAATATCGAGAGCATTGAAATATCGAGTGAACTTCTTGGGAATGCTATTCTGTCATCTTATCACAATGCATGTACAGAAAAAATAACAATTACCAACAGAAATGTACCTTGGGTTAACATCAAGCTATCCAAACTGAGAGCTCGTAGTAGAAAGCTATTTAACAAAGCCAAAGCTAATGGTAACTGGATGGACTATAAATTAGCACTTTTTTTTTTTTCTTTATTTTTAACTATTACTTAAAAACTAACTTAGAACATGTTTTATATTAAATTATTATAATTTATAATTTAAATAAAAAAGATTTTAACAAATTTCTAATGTTATAATTATTAACATATTTAAAAATTAAGATCTAGCAAAAAGCTGTCTGGTCGTATTGAGAAAATTTAATATTCAAATGGTTTTATAAATGGTTTTATATTTAATGGATTATCTTTTTTGTTTTTGTTTTATTTGACTTGCAAGTTTAAATATTGTTATATTTTTATTATCTTTCCAATAATAAGCACCTTTTAGTGTGATAATGTAAATATATAATAATAAAATAATTTTTTTTTTTGTTTCTTTTTTTTTGTTTCATTTGACTTTCATATTTAAATATACTCATATATATATTAATTATTATTCTTTTTTCAGAATATACAGCTTTTAATGCGACAATAAATATTCCATTATTTGCTTTTTGAATTCCGAAATACAATCAATAATTTTGAGCTTCTCCGGTAGAGTATTAAAAGCATTCAAACAAATATATAAACAATTATTTTTTTGTTTATTAGTTTTAAATAGAGTAAGATAGAAGTTTGTTTTGTTACGTGTATTGTGGCTGTGTATATCAATTCTTCGATTGAGTATGAAATTATGCTTGATTTTATTGTTTACTATTTTAAAGGCTAACAATTCATGTACAATTCTTTTTTACAAATATTATCAAAACTATAGAATTTAGAGGAGTACAACAAATTGGTTGGATGGCGATTTGTAAGTCCATGAATTATTTTGATGGTTTTTTATGTTGGATATCTAACGGTTTTAGATGAATTTGAGAGCACCTGCTCCAGATTGGAATTAGATACGTAAGGTTAAAAAGTATGAAAGAAGCATATATTGTATACAGAGTTTCTGTTTTAAAAAAGTTTTTCAATCTCCTTAAAAACAAAATATAGGGCGAAATCTTTTTTGAAATTAGTTCAACGTGCATATTCCATCTTAACTTACTGTCTATTAAGAGGCCTAAGTAATTGAAAGATTTCACTATTTCTATAGTTTTATGGCCGTGAGTAAAATTTGAGGAAACGAAATTCTTGTTCTCAAATAGGAGAATCTTTGTTTTCTTAAGATTCAGAGATAATCTATTCTTCACCAACCAATCTTCAATTGTGACTAGATCCTCTCTTATCCCATCTAAAAGTTCAGTTTCAGTACTTGTAGAATATTAGTACGTCTGCATAAAGTCGAAGACTTCCTTTGAGATTAAGATATGCAAGATCATTTATATATAATTTGAATAAATCAGGGCTCAATATTGACCCCTGTGGAACCCCTTTATTGATTGCTAAAGTCTTATCACAATGTTCATTCACATTAACCCTCTGTTTTCTATTGGATAAATATGAATTAAAAAACCGTATTTGATCTACAGTGAGTCGAAGAGATGAAAGTTTATGTAGAAGAACTTCATGGACCACACAATCAAAGGCTTTTTGCAAGTCCAAAAAAACACAAGCCGTATATTTACCAGAGTCCATTCTTTTGGTAATAAGGTCTGTGAGTGATAGACAAGCGCCAGTGATGTTGGAGTTCTTCTCAAAACCATATTGTTCTTGATGCAGAATTCCATTATTTACCATGAAACTAGAGAGTCTAAACTGAAGGATCTTCTCAAATATTTTAGAGAAAGTACAAAGAACCGATATAGGACGATAGTTTGTGGGATTGATAGCATCACCTCCCTTATGTATAGGCGTAACTAAAGCAATTTTCATTGATTGAGGAAAAGAAAATATTACAAATGCAGCGTTAATAAGTTTGACTAGGATTGGTGTAAGTTCCGTAGAGAAATGTTTTACAACCTGTTGAGATTGCATCATGACCCATGATCCATGAATTATTTTGATGGTTTTTTATGTTGGATATCTAACGGTTTTAGATGAATTTGAGAGCACCTGCTCCAGATTGGAATTAGATACGTAAGGTTAAAAAGTATGAAAGAAGCATATATTGTATACAGAGTTTCTGTTTTAAAAAAGTTTTTCAATCTCCTTAAAAACAAAATATAGGGCGAAATCTTTTTTGAAATTATTTCAACGTGCATATTCCATCTTAACTTACTGTCTATTAAGAGGCCTAAGTAATTAAAAGATTTCACTATTTCTATAGTTTTATGGCCGTGAGTAAAATTTGAGGAAACGAAATTCTTGTTCTCAAATAGGAGAATCTTTGTTTTCTTAAGATTCAGAGATAATCTATTCTTTACCAACCAATCTTCAATTGTGACTAGATCCTCTCTTATCCCATCTAAAAGTTCAGTTTCAGTACTTGTAGAATATTAGTACGTCTGCATAAAGTCGAAGACTTCCTTTGAGATTAAGATATGCAAGATCATTTATATATAATTTGAATAAATCAGGGCTCAATATTGACCCCTGTGGAACCCCTTTATTGATTGCTAAAGTCTTATCACAATGTTCATTCACATTAACCCTCTGTTTTCTATTGGATAAATATGAATTAAAAAACCGTATTTGATCTACAGTGAGTCGAAGAGATGAAAGTTTATGTAGAAGAACTTCATGGACCACACAATCAAAGGCTTTTTGCAAGTCCAAAAAAACACAAGCCGTATATTTACCAGAGTCCATTCTTTTGGTAATAAGGTCTGTGAGTGATAGACAAGCGCCAGTGATGTTGGAGTTCTTCTCAAAACCATATTGTTCTTGATGCAGAATTCCATTATTTACCATGAAACTAGAGAGTCTAAACTGAAGGATCTTCTCAAATATTTTAGAGAAAGTACAAAGAACCGATATAGGACGATAGTTTGTGGGATTGATAGCATCACCTCCCTTATGTATAGGCGTAACTAAAGCAATTTTCATTGATTGAGGAAAAGAAAATATTACAAATGCAGCGTTAATAAGTTTGACTAGGATTGGTGTAAGTTCCGTAGAGAAATGTTTTACAACCTGTTGAGATTGCATCATGACCCGTTGCAGAAGAAGACTTGAGCAATTTTATAATATTTTTAACCTCTTCCGAATTATTCGGACTGAGTTCGAACTCTGTATAAACATTTTTTCTAAAACTGTTCAGGTATACCTCGTCAATAGGATAATCACTTATAGACAATTCTTTTGTAATGTTAACAAAAAAATTATTTAAAACATCACAAATTTCTTGGGCACTATTAATTGTTTTGTTGTTGTGACTAATTGTCTGAATATTACTTTTAGAAGCAGAACAACTCTTATTATACATTATTCTTTTATATAAGTTCCAAAAATTTCTTCCGCTACTTGGATCTCTTGAGACCATATCAGAACAATAATTTTTTTTTGCCGTGATTACGAGAAATTTTACTTTTTTCCTATGTTTTTAATATAATTTCTTTACTTTTATATCATGCGGATATTTTTTTTTATAGTAAGAAAACGAATCCCTAACCTTCATTGCATTTATTATCTCACTAGTGATCCAATCATGCTTCTTCCTATACTTCCCAACAGATATTACTTTAGTGTATTTTTTTAGCAATAAACTGAAGGTGTTAACAAAGTCATCGAAGCTCTCATACCTACCAAGCGTTACCCAAAAATCGTCATTAGATAACCTATTATAATCAAGTACAGTTTTCGTATGGGTGGAATTATCTTTAATTGGCTTTAAATTTACACTAACTAAAATTAGTTTGTGATCAGATATGGGAGTATCAGCTATATGAAAATAATATTTATATTTAGTCATATCAGAAATTAAATGATCAATAATAGTTGATGAATTTGAACCCGTTCTCGTAGCAAATTTATCCAATATTTTATTATAAATACAAAAAACATTACATAGTAGAGTATTAGTATAATTTGTGACGTCACTGTTGCTTTTATTCAATAAATTGATATTGAAATCTCCCAAGATTATTGAATTTTTGTGTAGACTTGATATTTCATCTAGTTTACCAAGAAAGTTATCAAAATTTGCTTGAGGAACCTTGTAAATGGAAATTATCCTTACCCCTTCTTTTAATAATTTTACTACCAACATATTAGATTTTTCATATTCCTCCTTATAAATTAAGGTGCTAGCCAAATTATTAGTAACCTAAATAACTAAATAATGTTTGCTTAAGTTTGAAATAAATTAAGTTATAAATTAGTAATTTATAAATTAATTTATATATGAATTTTAAAATAAAATATAAAAAAATAAGAAATAAAGAAATTTCGGTTCGGTCTCGATTTTATAATGCAAATATTTTTGTGTGTGATAAAAAGTGATAAGAAAAGTATTAAAAAATATGAAGTTTTTGCAATAATATGTGTGCATATAAAATATCTTATAAAAATTTTGATAAAGAAGTGAGAGATATTTATAAAAGTAATATGCATAAAAAAAAAAAATTAAAAATTTCAATATTAGTAAATTTGAAATAATATAAAAATATTTAAAAACAATGCAAGGTGTAAATTTTAAGCTATAAAAAGAAAAAAAAAGCTTTATCTTAAATCTAAATAAAAATATTATAATTTTAAATGTTTGAGTGTTAGTGATTTTAAAGTAGATAAAGAAAGAAATATGTAATAAAAAACTTACTATTAATAATAATACAAAATAATATGTGTGAGTGTTAGTGGAATTAATGTAAAATAAAAATGAAAGTGGATAATTAGAAAATACAAACAATACAAAACTATGTGATATTGAAGATGGCATTAATTTTAATAATGTCATTAAATCCAGTAATATTGAACATTCTGCTGGTGTTATTTTCGCGTAATTTAATAGTGTTGTTTTTGATCCATAGAAATTGAAAGTTTTTTTTCGCCTTAAAATATAATATCTTCTGAAGTGGAGACAAGTGATGACGAAAGTCCTTGTTTCCTTCTTTCAATAAGTCAAACTCTGAAGTAAAATGATGACACTTTCCTTTTTTCGCCATTAATTCATCCTTAAGTTTTTCTGTTTTCAAATGCACAACATAGATATTATTTTCATTTTGTTTGAATGTTTTTTTAATGTTTGATATATTCGTTATATCGGCTTTACACATTTTAACATCCAATTTTGTCGCCATTTTAATAAACAAACCATCAAAATTATCGATTTCAAAAGGCAGACCAGCGACCACAATGTTATTGGCATTTTCTTTTTGTAGAGGCCGATCTACCTGTGCTTCTAGATAATGGAATTTGCTTCTCAGATCCGTACAATTTTCTTTTATTAATTTTATTTCAGTTTTGAGTGCAGTGTTTTCTTGAATAATTAAAATCAAAATCTTGCTGAATTCCGGCAGATCAAATGAGGAGAATGATATAATGTCTACATTTTTGGAATTATCTTCCTCATCAATAAATATAGAATCATTTAAAGCAGGAGTACACTTATTACATCTCCACGAAATATTACCTGCTTTTATCGAATTGTATAATTCCTCAGAAACTCCAGCACATTTTATATGAAAGAGACCCTTGCATTGACCAACACAAACCACTCCTTTTGAATTTCCCATTAAGCTTTTTTTGCATGATTTTTCACTACATTGTTTGGACATTTTGTTATTTTTCATATTTTAATTTGATTTTTCTTATTTAGAACTTAGTTTGTTTTATTTTTTAATTTTTCTTTTTATATTTTTCTTTTTTTTATAATTGTTTAGTTTTAATATTTTTTGTGGTAAGTTCAATTCAGATTTATTTATTTATTGAGTTTTGTTTTATATTTTTTTTTTATATATTATATTGCAACAAAGAAAGAAAATAAATAAAAAAAAAAACAAAAATAATTTATTTTGAATATATTACAATTATTGTATAATTTTGAGTTATTTTTTTTTTATGAATTTTAAATAAATTTTTTTAAGTTACACAAGCGCGCAAAAAAATACGTGTTGATACTTCCTGAATACAACTTACTGAATACAACTTAGAAATAAGAAGGGCTAAAAGACAATCTTGGAAATTTTTTTGCCAAGGAATAAACGACCTGCCCAGTGGGGCAAGAATTCATAAAGTTCTCTCTAAAGAACATAGCAACAGGATGGGCACGCTACTAAAAAGTGATGGTACTTACACTGAAAACCGGTTAGTGACACTGGAGTTTATGGCTCAAACGCATTTTTCGGGTAGTAAAACAGTGTAGGCAAATTCACCCCAACAACATGTACAAAGAAGCAACAAAACCTAAACAGTCAGACTGGAAAAACTCATCCAATATCTTCACGATGGAGAGAATAAGGTGGTCTATTCGCTCGTTCAAACCATATAAATCTCCAGGAAGGGATGGCATTTTCCCAGCTCTGCTGCAGAAAGGAGAGGTCATGCTCGTTCCAATTCTCAAGAACATTTTCCAAGCTAGTCACGCCCGGGGCCACATACCCAGTGCCTGGAAAATGGTCAAAGTAACATACATACCTAAGGTAGGTAAGAGAGAAGGTGATCAATCCAAATCCTACCGTTCAATTAGCCTAACATCGTTTCTTTTAAAATCAATGGAAAAGCTATTGGACCAGCATATCCGGAAACATATGCAACAAAATGCACCACTACATGAAAAGCAATATGCATATCAGCCTGGTAAATCAACAACTCTCGCTATCCAAAACTTTTTTTTTTTTTTTTTTTTTTATATTATAGCCAAAACTTAGGTTTTGAACCTTTTAGCACTTGCGTACCGTTGACCATTTGAAAAAGGAAAAGATAGTTAAAGGAAAGGAAAGAAAAAGGAAGAAGAAAAGTTTTGTGGGAAAGAGCGAACAATATTGTTAATATTCGTCTTAAATCTCTGTAAATCACAAATAAAAAATCCTTCTCTCATTGGGAATGCTGCGATTGGGACGCGATTCCACAATCGAGATGTTCTTACTATAAAAGAATTTCCATAGCCGGACTTAAACCATCTCGGAATTTCCACTGTGAAAGGGTGTGCACTTGATGCCTCTCGTGTTATGCGACAGAATTGCTTGAGAGGAGGAAGAAGTGACTTTAATTCCTCGGAACAAGTGCCAACACCAAGTAGATATCTATAAAATAGAGAAAGTGCTCCAACAATACGACGATGACCAAGTGGTATAAGAGATGAGGTCACGTTTATGTCGCCTATAAGACGAATGGCGCGGTTTTGAACTTTGTCCAAAAGATTTAAAGCAGTTTTTGGTGCACCTGCCCATAAATGTGAGTTATACTCGAGCTTGGGTCGTATATATGCTTTATAGATTTTTAAGAGGTCTCGAGATGAAAAATAAGCTTTGCAGCGACTTAAAAAGACCAAACATTTGGCGGCGCTTTTCGCAATATCGAAAATATGCTCATTCCAGTGCATATTTTGATTCACTCGCATCCCGAGAATGTTCAAGTCTTTGAGTCGCTGAATAACTTCATTTTGAAGCCGGAGAATTGGTTCGAATGTTGTTAGCTTGTTACTAACAAGACAGCTTTGAGTTTTTGAAGTGTTAAACTCGACTCTGTTTGCTCTACCCCAGTCGACAATTTTGGCTAGGTCGTGATTGAGTGCACCAGCCACCATTGTTCTTTTGGAGTTGACTGCTGAAGCTGTAGCATTATTTGTTTTAAGAAAATCATATGATGCTACTAGAGTGCTGTCATCGGCAAAACTATGGATTGGATTGAAAGTTAATTTGAGAAGGTCATTAATGAAAATGAGAAATAGGGTGGGTGAAAGGACGGAGCCATGTGGAACACCAGCATTGATTTGAAGTTGGTCGGAAAAACTACCGTCAACTGAAACTATGATAGATCGATTTAAGAGAAAGGTTTCAATCCATTTAGAAAAGGTTGGACTGAGGCTTACAGCATTGCATTTTGCTATAAGAGCAGAATGCCAGACTCGATCAAAAGCCTTAGATATATCCAGAGCTACAACAGCAGCTTCACCAGATTGATGAAGACTGGTGTTAAGCTTTTCGCAGAGGCATGCCATGAGATCACCGGTGGAACGCTGAGCTCGAAAGCCGTATTGACTATCATGAATTATACCTCTACTATCAAGATATTTCTTCAACTTTTGATTGATTAAGATTTCCATCGTTTTGGAAATAATGGAAGTAATAGCTATGGGCCTATAGTTCGAAGGATTGCTTTTGTCACCTTTTTTAGGAATAGGATAAACTTGGGCAACTTTCCAATAGGACGGGTAAGTTCCTGAAGAAAAGGACAAATAGAATAAGTTGCGCAGAGGTTTAGAAATGGCGAAGGCAATGTGTCGCAGCACAATCGCAGGTATACCATCGGGACCGGTAGATTTTTTTATATCAAGATTCTGTAAGACTTTTACTTTTCAGCTCTTGTTCTGAAGTATATCCTTCCAAGCGAAGAACTAACAACAGGGATTGTTGGCGGATTTTGGGCTCTATTAGGGAGTGTGGAATCGGCTGCAAATAATTTTGCAAAAAGGTTAGCTTTTCCAACAGAATCTGATATAATTGTACTATTATCAATCATAGGTGGAAATGAAGATTTGCAAAAATTTTGCCCAACGCTTTTAGCAAACGTCCAGAAGGACCTGCTGTTGTTAGGGAGATTAAAGATTTCTCGTCTCAACCTTTGGTTGTGCAGGAATTTTTGCTGATTGATAATTTTTTTACATTTATTCCTAACCACTTTATAACTCTCATATGTGTTGACAGTTTTATTATTCTTGTATTTTTTATAAGCTTCTTCTTTGGATTTCAGAGCTTTGCTGCAGAGGTCATTAAACCAGCCTGAAGGATTTCGTTTTATACTTTTAAGGCTATTTGGAATGAAGGTTTTCATTCCTAATAGAATCCTTTGGTAATCACCTCTGCAGCAAAGTCGACATTTTTATATTGGAAACACAACGACCAGTTCGATGCATTCAAAAAGTTGTTGAAACCTTCCCAGTCAGCTTGGTGATAATGCCAAACTAGTCTTTTGGGAGAATTAGAAGAACTGGTTGTTGTGCCTACTTCGAAGCTTGTGTTTACAAGACATTGGTCGGAACCACCTAGCGGAGAGTTAACAGAGATTGAATATTTCTCTGGATGGGTAGTTAGGAATAAATCCAGGAGATGTCCGTTCTGGTCGCGTCGGTCTGGTATCCTCGTATGGCTTTTAACAAGTTGAGAAAGGTTGAAAAAGTTAGAAAAAAGTTCAACTTGTTTGCCTTCGGGACTGTTGTGACTAGAAAAGTGAAGCCAGTCCCTGTTATGAATATTAAAGTCTCCCGCCAAAACAATCTCAGATTCGGGAGTGGTTTCCAGAATTGAGTTTATCTGATTGGATAGACTTTCTATAAGCATATCAGTTTCTAGCTGGTTCGCTTGAGGCGATCTGTAAATAAAACAGAAGTGAATGATGCGCTTATCGACGTGTATTTTCATCCAATTATATTGATAAATTGGGTTGAAGCACTCAAAATTTTGAAGTGTCTTATAAGCTACATCATTTCGTATATACAAAGCAATCCCTCTATGGGGTATAAAAAGTGGCACAAGCGAATAGTTATTGATATTAAAATTAATATCATTATTCACAACTTCTGTTTCACTTAGTGCTAAAATTGCTGGATTTTGAAGCCGTAAATGGCTTTCGACGGAATGGAAATTCGTTGATAGACCGCGGATGTTACAAAAATCTATCTTAAACATTATAGCGAACAATTTACAATAGAAAAGGTAAATAAATTAAAATTAACAGAAGTAATCCAAAAATAAAAAACAATAAAACAAAAAAAAAAAAAAACCAAAAAAAAAAATAAATAAATAATTTAAATTTTTAAAATCTTTTTTCCCTTTAAATTTTAAGTTTTTTTTTCTTTTTGGCCCACATTACCACTTACTTGTACCACCCCTGTAATGAATGCAACTGAGACCAATATCTACACACAACAGTTTTTAATACCTTATTGAGTGTAGAAATATTCTCAGAGACATTCACTGCAGGTTAGAACACTGAGAAAATTATGGTAATAACAACAAAAAAAAAAACAAAAATAAAACAAAAATTATAATGAATTAATGAGAGATTTACAAAAAAAAAGAAATTTAGAAAAGAAAAACAAAAAAAAAAAAAAAAAAATTTGGGGCTTAAGATAATGTATTGGATACGGTTTGAATTTGAACAAGAACGAGTATGTTATGTACGTGCGCGTCTTGATTTACTATTGTCAGCTAAGACGAAGAGTTAACAACATTTATAAAATAATAGAATATAAGGAGAGAATGGAATAAAATTTAAGTTTTGGCTATTGTTAATTTTAGATAAATATTTTGATTAATGCAATTATTATAATTTAATTTTCCGTTTTAATAATTATATTGTTATTGACACTGAATTTAGATTAAATATTAATAATTTTTTTTTTCTTTTCTACTTGTTTATTTAAAGCACTATTTCAATTGTTTTTGTTTATCTCTTTTTCATTTTAATTTTAGAATTTTAAATTTTAAATTTTAAATTTTTTCTTTTTTTTTTTTTTTTTTTATTAATTACACCGCACAAATTCACATGCACTTAGGTCGAACTACAGTGGTAAACTCAAAACACGAAAACCTAACACGAAAAATTTAAAAAACAATTAGGGACAAAAAAATAGCCATTGGCATTTTCCTTGATGTGGAGGGCGCTTTTGACAACACTGGATATGAAATCATCCACGACGCTATCTTCAGGCGGGGAATAAGTGTAAGACCAGCCAATTGGATTGGAAGCATGCTTACAAGCAAAAATATTATAACAACCCTAAACGGAGAAACTTGGGTTGTCAATGCTGCTAAAGGATGTCCTCAAGGAGGGGTACTGTCGCCTATCCTATGGTCCCTTCTAGTGGATGATCTGCTACGTAAACTCAATGAATCTGGCATAGAAGCACAAGACTACGCTGATGATGTAGCTATTCTTATCAGAGGTAAATTTGAGTCTACAGTGACTGAGTTAACTCAACAAGCACGGCACATGGTATCCAAATGGTGCCGAGAAATTAAACTCTCTATTAATCCAAATAAAAGCACGATTATTGCCTTCACAAACAGGAGAATTAGGGACAAACTAAAGAAACCTAACCTAGATGGGATAATAATTGACTTTTCCAAAGTGGTCAAATACCTTGGAATCGTACTTGATGAACATCTGAACTGGAATGCTCATCTTGAAAATGCTCTTAACAAAGCCAGAATTTCACTCTGGACATGTAAAAACCTACGTGATCGTAAATGGGGACTGAACCCCAAAACGACATTATGGTTATATACCGCAATAGTGAGGTCAACCTTAACCTACGCATTCGCAGTATGGTGGAAAAAAGGTACGCAAATCACAGCTGAAAACAAACTCAACAAACAACAGCATTCAGTTAGTTTGTTGATAACTGGAGCCATGCGGACAACATCCACCGCATCATTAGAGACCCTGCTTCATCTAGAACCCCTTGATCTCTTTATACAAAAAGAAGAAATGGTTCATACCTACAAATGTATTACTGGTGATGATCCACAAATTAAAAACGTGGTACACCCAGAACTAGTTCAGGTACTCCAGAAGGAATACGCTTTTGGACTACTGCTTGCCAAGAAGTAATTTTGAAAAACCTCTTAATATAATTCTTGAACAACTCCTCTTTGAGATTTCGGTTGATAAAGAAGAAAAATTCATAACTTCACATACTTGGTCTTCTTTTACAACTCTCGACACAGATTTTTCAAACTCGAAATCTTCCTCTTTTTTCTTTTGAGGTTTCTCTTTAACGAAACAACTTTCTTTATTTCGGCTTTGCATAACTTACGAAGTTGCTTTATCTTTTGTATTTGATATATTTTTTTAATTATACTGGAACTTTGATTTGAAAGAGCAGTAAGCTTTGAAGCAGTTGAATCAGCAGAAGAACATAAAAGAAGTTTTTTGGGAATATTTATTGGGGACATTTCATTTTTCTTTTGAAGTTGATATATTTTCTCAAAGGAAAAAATAAGTTATAAAACAATTAGAATAATGCAGGGCTTTCATTCGAAAACATATATTTACTTACCATTGGTTTCAGATTCATCAATAATTAGCTAAAATATATTTAATAATTTTTGTTAACTTCATTACATTTTCAAATTTCAATAATTTACTTACAGTAGGTTTTTCATCAATAATATTGTATCATTATTTTTTGGTATGGAATTCGGTGGAATATGAAACTTTTTATTTCCTATCCTTGTTTTTATTGCAAAGTGGTTAGAGCATATTTTACTATGCTTTTTTAAATTTGGCATCCAATTTTCAGTTTTAATTCCTTCAATCCATCGTTGTTTCATACGATCGTCTTTTGGGAAACTACAAACATATAATATAAATTTTAAAACATAAAATAACATTTCTTTGTCCGAATATTTAAATTATCCTAATACTACACTGTTTTGTTTAGAAGTTTTTAAAAATTCAAAAGATGTAAAATATAATACTTACATAATATGTAAAGACACGTAATTTTCTTTTTCCAAATGAGGCTTACAGCCTGGAATAATACAAGTCTTTCTTTTACGATCCATTTTTGTTATTAATTTATAATTTGTTAACAATTTATAAAAATTAAAAATTTTGTTGACTTTTTAATATTTATTTGAAAATTAAAAATTTTATTTGGCAACAAAAATTTTATTTTTTTCCTACTTCTTGTCATTGCTTGTGTTAGTACTTTTTGAAAATTTCATATATCCATATATTACAAACTACTGCTACATTTTCAATATTTTAGAAACATGAATAATTATTTTTTTTTTTTCAAATAATTTCACAACAATATTTTTCTGTGTAATATTAAAATACGGTAATAAAGTAAAAAAAAGTTAAAATTGAAAAACATTGTTATTTTTATTAAGATTAGATTTTGACACCTTTTATTTTATTCATACTCAAAATTTTACTAATTTTCTATTTAAAAAAACTATATTGGCCTACACTAATATATTTTTCTTGACATAAATAGAAGCAAACAGAAAGAGAAGTACCAAACAAATTTGGATAAAATGTTTGTATTTTTGTATAGGATGCTCGCACTTCCATCAGAAACTATATATACATACATATGTATATATAATTTCTGCTTCTATTTGATTCTAATTCGTTGGTTTTAGCTTAATAACCAGCAGAAATATATAGCATAATTTCTGCTTCTATTTAATTCTAATTCGTTGGTTTTAGCTAATAGTACGTTTTCAAGCTCATGTTTATGGATAAACAACTAGCTCATAAACCAGTCAAATGTCAAGTGTTCACAAGGTTTTTTGGAAAACCACCAGCTGTTTGTTTATATAAAACTATACTACTGTTTATATAAAATTTTTTTTTGTATTATCTTTGAGTAGAACTTAAGCTATTATAATTGGTCATACGATAAATGAATAAAATAAAAAAAAATATGGAGGATTTAAAAAAAATGATAATATCAGAGAAACAAATAAAATAATTCACATTTTAGTTTATTACCATACCCACTTTACTCACTTCAACATTTAGTTCTGAGAATCTTTCAAAAACGAAATACAAAAATATTCAATTTACAATTATATAAAAAAAATAATCATCATTTTAATTTATTATCTCTTTTTCCATTTGAATTTTTTACTTATATATAAAGCCTTATTATTTATACATTTTTAATATATAAAACTGATTAAATTAAGTGAATTAAAAATAAAAATGCATTTTTTACAATATCCTTTGTTTTAATTCTTCTGTTAACTTTCCATGTAAGTCTTGTAATTTCTCAATCACTTCTATAACTCCATATAATTTTTCTTCACTTTTTCTATTAAAGTTATACAAGATTTTCCAATTAATCGTGCTGATGATAATTGAGAATTTATACTTGATTTTTCGTTTTTTTGATGATCATTAATTGAAGCTAAACTAATTTCACACAAATTCACATAATTTCATCTACTCTTGGTATTTTGATTTCTTTTTCTTTTTGTTTTTGTTTTTTTTTTGACAAATGACAAAATGAATTTATGACAAAAAAATCAAGGGTCATGCAAAAAAAAATTTAAAATCGACAAAAAATCGAAATTTCATGGATGGGTTACATGTTTTTGAAGTGGTTTATGATATAAACACCTCGCTACTTGTTTATGATTTTCAGCAAATTTGTATGGGAAAACCACTACGTAAACAACCAGTTTATCATAAACAACATGTTTATCCATAAACATGAGCTTGAAAACGTACTATAAATAACCAGCAGTCGTATAGTATAGTGTATGTTAAAGTATGTGATTTAGTAAAAGGCTGAAATGCATGTGCAGAATTAAGCATCAACCAAAATACACATAACATAACATAACGCAACGAGTAGAATTTCTTCGAATACACACAAGCATATGAGGATAACCAAAATAGACGTAAGAAAATACGGAAAGGTGCTCGAAACATAAGAATTTACGTAAGCCTTCCCTAACAAAAGAAACATACAAACATAAGAAACATATACCATAACCTGCAAATTTTTATATTGTAAGTAAAAAACATATTATTGTTTAAAATAAATTAAATTTTTTAATTTAAATTTTTGCTTTAAATAAATTATATTAAGAGATAGATTAGATAATTTGGAAAAGGTCAAAGCATATCTGCAGGATTAGTTGGAAAAGGTCAAGGCATATGGTCGAATAAGTGGCAAATTGGGAAGATCTCGTAAGTTTGTTGTGTTTGTGTGTTCAAAAATATATTTTATCTGTTATTGAAATTATATGCTTTTTTTGGGGGATGACTGCGAAAAGAGGTGGTTGCTTTTGAAAGAGAGATTTTCGCGAGAACTTAAAATAAGGAAATTGTCTTCAGGAATTGGGTTTAATAACGAAAGTTGGCCTTTTTTTGCTAATATGCTCTTTTGAACATAAAAAAAGAAAGTAAGTAAATATTCAGTATTTTGAATTTTTCAATATTCAGTATTTTAGAAATCGTGATAATCCAGAATTATTCGAAGATTTGTTTCTTCTTTCGGAAGATATTTCAAATAGTCCTTCAAGGGATTTTGAGGCGACTGCTGTATAAAGTGGTGAATCTACCCCTTCTATTCGGAACATAAAATGGATCAAAGTAGTGAAATTGTAATGTAATTTAAGAGGGCCGTAGAAGGATTCAACAAGAACCTTCCAACAATAAGTAATGAAAATGAGGATGACTTATTTATGATAAACCTAGGGTCGATGATGAAACCTATACCGTTATAAAAAAAAAAAAACAGACTGAAGTGTAAATAGTAATTATTTATTTATTTACAGGCCTAATTCAAACGGGTTACATGTATTTCATTTATATGAATTTAAACAAATTTTAAAATTAACAACATAAATATCAAAAATTTTTAAATAAATTAAAATGTAAACCAATGGTTACCAAAAATTATTAGTAAAAAAAGAAAAAAAAAGAAAATTGAACAATGTGCAAAATATAATCAATAAAAATATTCTTATATTTGAGAATTAATAAGTAGTTATGGGTTAAAGTTAATACTTAAAGAAAAAATTAGCAACTATAAGAATATTGAAGACAGACGGATGAGATCAGAAATTAACTAAGAGGAATATAAAAGCTTCTTTAGGGTGCCTTTGGAGAGAGAGAAATCAATATAGTTCTTGTATTTGTTACCCATAATCATCATTCTATGGATAGGTTCGTTCATTCCATAGTTGGTTCTATGAAATGTGAGGATAAATAGGTTAGCAGAGCGGAAGCGATTAGTAGTATTAATCTGCGTTAGGTTTGCAATATAATGAAGGCTAGAAGTAAATATTTACACTTATATGTGAAGAAACTTATTTTTGATAATCAAACAGTTCCCTTCACTAAAATGTTATTTTTTTCATTGTAGAACTTTGATTGAGAAGAATATTGCTGTGCAGTGGAATGTAAAAAAAATCTGATGTTACTTGTGATAAAATATTTAACTGAAATTACTTACTTACTTACTTACTTAGGTGGCCAACAGACCATGTAGGTCCTGGGCCTGACTCATTAACATCCTCCATTTTTTCCGGTCTCGGGTGGATTCTTTCCAGTTGAAGATTCGAAATTGCTTTAAATCAGCCGGTATTTCGCCCCGACGTCTTGTACCTTCGGGTCTGGATTCGAAGATTCTCTTGGCTGGAGCATTTTTGCCCATCTGCTCTAGGCGTCCGAGCCACTGTAGTCTCCTGGCTTTAATTTTCGTGACTACGTCCACCTCATTGTACAGCTAATAGAGTTCGGCATTTTATCTTCTCCTCCAGACCCCATCGTCGTTTTCAGGACCATATATCCGACGAAAAATTTTCTTCTCGAAGACACCAAGTACATGCTCACTTGCCTTAGGCAGTGTCCATGATTCTGATCCGTAAAGCAAAACCGGGAGTATGAGCGTTTTTTTAGATTTGTACTTTGGTGTTTTGAGAGAGGAGCTTTGACCCGAGATGTTTTGACAAACCGAAGCAGCAACGGTTCGGGTAAATTTGAATTTAATTTGCAATATAGTTATGAGAATACAAACTGAATTTAATAATTTATGATTTGAATTTAATTTATGATTTGATTTGAATTTAATCAACTGAGATTTATGTTTAACAAAATGATATTACTGTTTTATAAGCTTTAATAAATTGAAATTACAAAATTAAAATTTAAATTCAATGTACTCTTATAACTAAAAACGAAAAATAAACATTTTGATAATAAAAATTATTTAAAAAGGTTTTTTTTTTTAAATTACATATATAAAAATTATTATTATTTAGGCTCTAGGTGAAAATTTTTAAAATATTTAATTATATAAAAATTGCATTGAACAAATAAAAAAATATTTTAAAAAAATATCAAATAGTAAATTCTATTAAAGAGTTTTGCCTTAGTAAATTTTGTGAATAGCGCTGTCCAAAAGTGCAATCCAAAAGTACAGTGGTCATTTAAATTCATATGTATTCATATCAGCTTTTTTATCATAACACCTGATTTTAACGTTTTATACGTTTTACCAGTTTTACGTTTCTATTTTCGGTACAAAACTTCTCGAAAAAAGAGTACGAAATTCTTACGTAAATCTAGTAGTTACGTTAATATGTTATGTCCACAGCCTACAACACAACCTACAATTATGGTTATGGTTATGTCTATTTTGTATTATTGTAGGTTATGGTTATCTCTATTTTGGTTAAAGCTTTATGCATGTATCGCAACAAAAATAAATTAGAATGTATTGTTTTAAGGCTCCCCGAGAGCGGCGCAATTTTTCCGCGCGGATATCGCTCGAAATCCGCTTAGATGAACACACCGAAGCTTAAAAATTTCTTAAATAAATATAAAAAATATTCAAAACAAAAGCAATAATAAAGAACAAAAACTTGACAATCTCAATAAATTTTTCCATAATAATATATTCTTTATTTCTTTTTTATTCTCCTTTGACTTTTATAAATATATTGTTATTTAACATTTTCTTTTTTAAAAATTTATTAAATTACAATCAATCAATTTTAATTAATTACAATAAATTTTTAAAAATTATTAGTAACCTTTTACTTTTAAAAATTAATTTATATTTGTTGAGAAAATAGAACAAAAACGCTGCTCACTGCGATTTAGCTGCGGAAAAAATTTATGTGAAGATCAGCGGCAAAAATTCGCTGACAAAATGCGCTGATATGGCGGTTGGTGTGGGCATATTCAGGAGCCGCTATGTAATTAAATTGTGGGAAAAAACCGCGCCGCTTCCGCTCAAAAAATGCTACGGCCTGGAGTATACTTTATATGGAACAAATTACATGTAATTCTGCACGCAGTGCGTTTGATGCAAGCTATCTCTATTTCTAATTTTTGTTACGCAGCGACAGAGCTACCAACACTAAAGATTGTAAAAGTTTTAATTTTACAACTTAATCGAAAAATTATGACTGAAAAACAATAAAAGTTATTTACATATTTATTATTGTAGATACAATATATTTGCTACGCAGCGGCAGAGCTACCAACACAAGAGATTGTAAAAATTTTCATTTTACAACTCAATCAAAAAATTATGACTGAAAAACGTAATAAAAGTTATATTTATTATTCATACAATATATTTGTTGTTGTAGTATGTATATTAATTAAATGTGAGCATATTTTGTATATTGCACCTGTGATTTTGATTTTTTTATTTAAATAAAAAAATGTTCAGTAATTCATTAACTAACTTCATTAATAACTAGAAAATAAATTTGAATTTTTATTCGATCGTACATTTGATTACTTTATCCTTTAAATTCCTTCTTCATATTGATTGTAATCTTATTAGTAGATTCATTATTTTGAAATAAAATAAGTTTTTAAATGTTAAACGTTTAAAAAGAAGTTGTTTATAATTATTACTATTGCGAGAAAGCCCCTGCATTTTTCTTTTGTTTTCTGTGAAAATTTCTCTAGTCCATACTCTTGACTAGAGTCTAGATTTTCTTGCTTTTTTGTTGCAATATTCGTCATAAATTTTTAAAATATTTAAATATGACTAGTATGCACAACAAACCAGCAATAATTTATTCATATAATCAAATTTTGTTGCAATTATGATAACGGGCATGTAATAAAATATAAAGAAAATAATTAAAAAACAAATTGCATCTAATTCGCGGCAATTATCTACATAATTTTAAAACAAAACAATTTTTGACAGAAAAAATATGCACATGTGTCTGGTACGCAGGTATGTATGCATATCAGCATGCAGCTATGCATGAGAAATCTGCACATATATTCCCACATAAGAAACATGAAAAAATGTAAAATTTTTTCTTTTCATTTGTGAAATGAAAAGAGTGCAGAATTCTGTGTTTTTAAAACTGTGAAAATATTGCATTTAAAAATGCAGACATTTTTTCGAGACACGAATTCGCCATAAATTATTTCAAATCAGATGTTTCCATTTTCCAAAACAGCTCAAAAAAAGTGACTGAAAATTTTAAATTCTGCTGCCAATCTATATTTTATATATTTATGATTCGAGCTCTTAGATGAAATTTAAAAATACATTCTAAATATACTGATTAAATAAAAAAATAAGGGACAGAATATTTGGAATATTCTGAATGAATAAAAACTGTTTGTTTTTTGACATATTCTGAATAGTCTGAAATGTTTCGGAATGAATAAACGAAAACAAAGTCAGACTGAGGGTGTTTTCGTTTATTCATTCTAAAGAAGGAATGGAAAGAATAGAATACTTGATGACGCCTCGATAGAATATTCCGAACAAATAGAATAAAAGAACAGAATAGAATAAAAAGAATAAACATCAGAAATTGTCATTGTTTATTTTTTTATTTATTTATTAATTTTTGTTAACAAAAGTTTTTTCTATTTTTGAATTTTTTGTAAATTAGTTAATATAAGTTATAATAGTTATCATAATTATTATATAGACTCATTCCTTGAAAAAAAGGACAATAAAAATTTTTAAAAATTTTATTTTCTGAATAATAAATACAACTACTAATTTTATATAAACATTAATATTTATACAACTATTCATAATATTATATTTGTTTTCAAAAACATTTTGTTAATTAACCAATATTTTCCATTTTTTAAATTAAAATAAAATATAGGTAATCAGATTGTTATTACTGTATAGAATGATAGAGTGAACTGTCATTCAGTAATTTAACTCTGTTTATTCCAACTCTGAGATGGAACAAAAAGAATACGTTCGGAATATACGGAATAAATAAAAAAATACAGAACAGAATATTTGGAATATTCCGAATGAATAAAAAACGCTTTTTGACCTATTCTGAATATTCCGAATATTCGGAATGAATAAACGAAAACAACCTGAATGTAGTAATAGTCTCTCCCTCTATTGGTTAAATTTAAAAAACAGAAATAACATAAAAATTAAGTTTTGGGTTTCGTATTAAATGTTGAGCAACATCAATCCATATTGAATATTTAGTTAACGCAACGCAATCATCTATCGAAGTTTATTGAAATATGACTGACAGTGGTCAGTAAGGGAATTTTGTAAAGTATAATTGAAATAAATATTGGAATTAAAAAAAAAATGTTTATATATGTATATATATATATATATATATATAAAATGATAAAAATAAAAAAAATTAGATTGGATTGAGTATAGTATTTGTCATAAATTTTTAAAATTATATTTGAAATAATTACGATATCAATAACCTTTACAATAGCCATATTATGAAGGGAAAAATTGACAAGAAGTAAAAAAGTAATATGTTTTTGTATGGAGAGAAAAAGTATTTTAATTGTAAAAAACAAATTTCATTAGAAGCAAATGTATTAATAATATTTCATTTAGCAAACTAATAATATAATTAAAAATATTAGTTAAAAGTTATAAAATATTGGTTTTAAGTGACAAATGAAAAATTTTCTTTATTCAAACAAAGAAATTTAGCAAGACACAAAATGACAATTAAACCAGTTCCAAATCAAAAATCTAACGAAAAGAATAACGATCATTCGAATGGTCATAATCAAATTGAACAGGCATCGAATACTGTAAATAATCATAGAAATTTAAGTAATAATGTAGAAAGCTATTCTCAGGTAAAATATTTTTAAATTGCTTGTTAAAATTTTATTAAGACATAATTTTATAACTTTATTGTAGAGTCCTCAGAGACGTAGTGATGTCTTTGAAGATATTTCTAGACATAAAAGAAGCCCACAAAAAAGGTGTTATTCAAGCTTTAATTAGTTAATAATTTTTAATAAATTTTTATTAAATTTATAGCAATGGAGGTCGGCAAAAACGTAATGGCAATGATCATATACATAACGCAAAACGTTTAACTGAAAACCGAGAAAAAATAAATAATGGTCAAACATCAACACCATACTTAAATAAAGTTATTTCAACTACACAACATCATCCAGGTAGAATAAGCCCACATTCACATCTAACAGGTATAAACGTAAATACAACAACACCGGGATGTTCAACAACAAAGTCACCCAAACATAATAATTCTGTAAATAATTCCAATGTTCTTATAACACAATCTAGTAGTTCTCTTTCACCAAAGTGTCAATTGTCACCTAGATCAGCTTCATTATCAAATGTCAATAGTGATAATGATAATAAGCATATTTTAATGAATAAGTTAGAAGAAACATTAAATGGTTATAATAGTGGTGATGAATGGATAGTACCAAAAGAAGGTTTGTTATCAGCCGACGAATGGACGAAACGTGATGACCAATTTGGTAAAGCAATGGAAAATCGCAGTCTTATTATAAAAAATGTTGAAGAAGATGGTGCTTGTTTATTTAGAGCAATATCATTACAAATTTATGGCGATCAAGAAATGCATGATTTCATACGACAGCAAACAATGGACTATATTTATCAAAATAGTGAATATTTTGCACAATTTGTAACTGAAGATATAAATAATTACGTTAAACGAAAACGTAATATTAATTCACATGGTAATCATATTGAAATACAAGCTATGTCAGAGCTTTATAATAGGCCAGTAGAATTATATTGTTATCAAACAAGTCAGTAAATATATTTAAAAATGTTTTTTTTTCTGAAAATATATCAATCTATGTATATATTTTTGAAATGAGTCAAATATTTCTCTTAATTTCATTAAATATGCTTAGGTATGCGTTGTATACTACTTGCAGATTTGTTTAGTGTTTTGCAACCGTCCCGTATAAAAGGTCGAGCGCCGAATAAATATGCAAGTAGTAGACGAAATACGCGTATATATAAGAAAAGTATATTAAGTAAAATTAAAAGGAAAATATTCGACTATTTTTAACAATTATACAAATTTTTCTCTAATGCTAAAGTTTAAGTTTTTCTAAAATTCTATATTTCTTTTCTTAGCTCCCATAAATATTTTCAATTCAGAGCAAATAAGTAATGGACAATATCCATTGAGGCTTTCGTATCAACGAGGGTCGCATTATAATGCTATTGTTGATCCTTATAATGCTTCGGTTGGTGTTGGTTTAGGTTTAGCTGATTATAAACCTGAATCACAGACATGTGAAGCAATGCAATTAAGTGAACAACTTGAAATTGAACAGGTTTGTAATATAGTTATTTTTGTTTGTGAAAGTAATATTTAAACAAAAATTTATTTCAAACATACATTTTCAGACAATGTTTGAAGATAAATTAAAAACCACAGACCGGGAAGCAACAAACGAAGCATTACAAGAGCAAGTCGCTCGCGAATCATATTTGCAATGGTGTCGTGAAAATATGTTAAAAAATCGAAATAATAAAAATGACAAGCGTAAAAATAATGATTCAACAATAACTGAAGATAACAAAAGAAAAACAACAAGTGGCTCAATTTCTAGTACATCGACAAACGCTACTATAACATCAGCTGAAGCATTTAAAAATTCATTTATTAAACATCAATTACAAAATCAATCACCTTCAATGACATTTACTGAATCTTGTTATATAACATCAATAAAAACAACAATTGCATCAACCTTTAAAAATAATGTTTCTATTGATTCAATTACTTCAGATAAAGTGTTCAATAATAATAAGCATAATAATAATATTAATGATAGCGATAATGACAACAGTGAGAACAATGGACATATTAGTAAAAATATTAATAGTATTAATGTTCATGATATTAATATTATTTGTAATACTTCAACTGCAAAAATTGTTGAACTCAATTGTGGAAATAACAGTAATAAAAATAATGTAAACCATAATGGTAACATAAATAATATTGATAGCAACGATAACAAAAATGATACTATTGAAAATAAATGCAATAATAATATTAAAATTAATAATGATAATAATAACAAGAGTAATTATAATAACAATGACAAAAAAATTAACAATAATAGTAATAAAAATAATAATAATGATAATAAATACCAGAATATCTATAATGATAATAATAATGATAATAGTAACAGGAACAATAATAATAAGAACACTAATAACAATAATAATACAAATAATACTGATAATAATAATAATAGTAGTAGTAATAAGAATAATAATAAAAATAAGAATAATAATAATAATAGTAATAATACCAACAATAATAATGGTAATAATCATAATAATGATATTTATTATTATGACGATCATGAAGATGATGGTGATGATAATGATGATGATAATAATAAGAAAGATAATGAATGTGAAGCCAGAAACATTATTAAAAGCGATAACAATTTTCAGGGTTCCAATAATACTATTAAAAATTATCATAATAGATCTACGGCAACTGTATTGAATCAGATGATAAGAAAAAATGGAATTGGGTCACTTAAATCCAATGATAATAGTTATAGTTCTCGATTTGTTAATCAATGTAATGTTGAAAATAATAAGATAAATGCACAAAACTTAAGTGAAAATAGCTCTGGAAATAATTCTAAAATTAATGATTCAAATGAATACGGTTCTGATAGCGATGACACTGACAAAAGCAGTACAAGCTCCATTGAACCAAATTCTGAAATATTTCGTTTAAATCTGAAAAATAAAAAATCATCAAAAAAAAGTAATGAAAGAAAAAAATCCAGAATACTAAAACGAAAATTCAAGGAATGTAATAGCGAAAATATGTGGTAAAATTTAATTTTGAAGTTAAAAAATTTTTATGTATGTATTTTTAAATATTTAGTTCTAATCAATATAATAATACAACCAATAATTTATATCGTCCTAAAAAATTGAAAATTGATAAAATACAATCAAAACTAATTAAATCATATGACAAAAATTCAAATAATCTAATGGATTATTTTGAATCAGATAAAACTTTTGTATCCAATGAAAATGGTTTAGAACAACAAATACAGCCAAGTACATCAAAACGAAATGCAGAACAAAATATGTTATCGTCATTTTATCAATCGTTGTTGGAGTCTTCATATACGGATGATGGTAAGTATATATATATATTTAAAGTAGTATATATATATATATATCAGTGGTGACTCGTGATATTTTAAGTTTTTCGTTCACAGCAAAAAAAAATTTTTTTTCGTCGGTATAGGTGGAAATTCTCGAAAGACACCATGTGGCTTGAGCTGCGAACCAACCATGATAGCGTGTGGCCTTAAACCCACTAGAACCTAATTCTCTAAGGAAAATTATTATCTTAATAGTTTCCGTTGAATTATTCTTACTTTTCACACATTAAATAATAATGTGTAATATTATTAAATTTTTGATTTATAAATAAGGTCTAAAAGTACTTTCTGTACTTTCATTTCTTCTGACTGAAGCTGACTTAGAAATTCTTCTTCTATCCGAAAAATTGCCATTTCTGACAATTTATTCTGCTTCATTGTATTGCGAGAGTAGGTTTTAATTATTTTTAACGTCGAAAATTATCTTTCTACTGATAATGTTGAAAAAGTTATAGCTAAAACCAGATCGCGTAATTTAGCAGTCTCCGGAAAAACAGAAACTACATCATCTAATAAAGTTTTTCAGTAAATTTTCTGTATATATTTGTCGTAAAAATGACTGCTTATAAAAATAGTCAATTCATTTTTATCACCAATAATATCAAAATATTCAAAATAAGAATTTTTTAACCCATTCAACAAATTTGTTGGGAAAGTTTTTGAATATTACTTAAAATTTTTGGAATTTAACAAACCAACAATCTTTATTTCCAACAAAATTTATTTTTAATAAATTATTTCTGTTGAAATCTTCAGAGTAAAATGAAAATAAAATTAAAACTTACTAAGTTCTTCTTTTGATATACCTACAAAAAAAAAATTAATATCTATAATAATCGTGTGTGTCCACTGTCCATCAAATAAAATAATATTTTGCTATGCCTTCTTTTTCTGTTTTCTTCAACAGCAACAAAAAAATAACATCAGTATAAGCGTATATGCAATTAAAATTTTAAGAATTTTTTTTTCTTGTATTTCTTCTCATTTTTCTCATTTTCTCATATATTCTCAATTCTCATTCGAGAATTGAGAATATATGAATATATGAGAATAATGAGAAGAAATACAATATATATACTTATATACTTCATGAACGAAATGGTTGGTTAAATTGTTAGCAATTCCATATTTCCAAATGTTTTTTAATTTATAATTCCTTTATGGTAAAATACAAATTTAAAATTTTCTGAGAATACTAAATATAAATTAAAAAAAAATACAAAAATAAAGCGTTGTTTCTGTTAGGTTATTCTGTAAAGGTTATTCTGTCCTAAACGAAAACTTCCAGGGCCCTTCCAGTTACTTCTGAAAAACCAATTAGCACTTAATTGTGCCTTTTTGATACTACGACTCGAGTGACCTATTTCATATTGGCAGTTGTTATAGGTGGGCGTTCTCTTATCTTCACTCTCCCCAGGGACTCAGTACTAGAGCCACCCTGTGAGATTAAGAATGTTGATCAGATCTCCTATTTTGCTTTCCGCAATAAAACCTATATTGCTGGGGAAAGCTTCACCTAAAGTCCGGAGTCTGACTCTAGCTAATGCTGGACATCTGCAAAGGAAGTGTTGAAGAGTTTCTGCCTCATCCTCATCCTTGCAACTGCGACAGTGGAGATTGAAAGGAATACCTAGCTTGGCAGCGTGGCTTCCTATTGGCCAGTGACCCGTACTGATGGCTACTACTCTTGCTATATCTGTGCGGGATCTGGTTAAGAGTTGTTTGGTTTTATTAATATTATACGCGGGCCACGTTTTCCTCTAGGTCGCACAGGTATTTAGTCTATGCCACCTTTCAGTCGCTCTGGCCCGAAAGTATGAATAGATGCGCTCCTTGGCGACTCTCATTGGACAGTGAATGTCTTCCTCAAGGGACCTGTCGAGATTGGAACCTTGCCTTGCCAGTTCATCGGCTCTCTCATTTCCATCTATGTTGCTGTGACCAGGAACCCATAGTAGAGAGATCGAGAACCGGCTATCTAAGTTTCCAATTTCGTTTCGGCCTTGTTCCACCAGCTTAGAACAGATAGTGTCCGCCACCAAAGCTTTGATAGCGGCTTGACTATCCGTGAAAATGGTGACTTTTGTTTTGGTCGTATGAATGTTATTAAGGGTTTTAAGCGCTTCCCTAATTGCAAGCAGCTCTGCTTGAAAGACACTAGCGTATTTAGGGAGACCATAAGATTTTGATATTTCTAGATCTTCTGAGAAAATTCCTGCACCTACTCCGCACTTCATTTTCGACCCATCAGTGAAAATTCCTATATCATTTTCCCTTTTCTTTAAACCACGCTTCCAATGAGCCCTGGCAGGAAAACCTGCTTTAGGCTTTTTGTTGAAGTTCAGTTTAGGGGTGATATAATCGGTTGTGCTTGGCAACAGTTCATTTCGAAACTGACTTATGATATTCCCATGGCCATATGGTATGGAATATCAGAAGCCAGTTTCTCTTAGTCTGACTGCACTGCAGGACGCAACGTATTTTATGTACAAATCAGGAGGAACTGCATGTGTAGAAAGCTATACTTGCTTTCTTGATTCTATTTTCTATGTTTAGTTTCCAGCTGAGCTTAGTATCAAGTATGATTCCTAAGTATTTGGCACTATTAGTGAGTGTGAGTGTTTGACCGTTTAGCTTCGGGAGATTAAATGTTGGTATCTTAGTTTTTGTGGTAAAGAGCATCATCTCCGTTTTGGCGGAATTAACGCATAGACCGCAGCTTGTAGCCCATGTACTAATCCTACCGAGAGCGCGTTCCATGATTTCACTGATCACGGAGAGATAGATTCCCGATACCAGAGCAACTAAATCATCTGCATACGCAACCACTTTGATCCCATCTTTTTCAAGGTTTAGTAAAATTTTATCTATGACTAATAACCAGAGTAACGGAGAGATGACACCTCCCTGGGGTGTTCCTCTGTTTACATTTTTGGTTAAACTTGATTGTCCCATATTTGCTTGGATGACTCTCGATTCAAGCATGGATACAATCCACTGACTAAGGCATGTTTACACACCTAAGTCGATCATAGAATTTTTAATGGTTTCAGTTCGAACATTATTGAAAGCTCCTTCAATATCTATGAACGTTGCTAACATATATTGTTTGTAGTGAATGGTTTTTTCTATCGTACGCACTACCTCGTGAAGAGCCGTATCGGTTAGTCTTCCTTTGAGGTAGGCATGCTGAGATTTGGATAGGCGCATCATATCCATTTTCGATCTAATATGGTAATCCAAAATGCGTTCGAGGGTCTTAAGTACAAAGGACGATAGACTGATCGGTCTATAGTCCTTGGCAAATTCGTGACCTCTCTTTCCCGCCTTGGGAATAAATACTACACGAACATGTTCTCATGCTTCGGGTACATGATTACGTGCAATACAATTTTTGAAGATTGTCACCAACCATGGGGCTACTTTATCTTGCAACTTTTGGAGCATAATGGGCAGTATGCCGTCAAGGCCAGGTGACTTATACGGAGAGAAGCTATTTACGGCCCATTTAATTTTCTCCTCCGTGATAATGGATGACAATTCATTAAAGGATGTGGAACCCAGATCATCAGGAATTGCAGATTCGCTAAATTGGTTTCCGCATCCTGGAAAGTGTGTGTTTAATAAAAGCTCCAGGGATTCTTCTCTAGACTCCGTTCAAGTACCATCCATTCTTTTAATATAAGAGGAATTGGAATGGACTTTGGATAGTATCCTTCCCAGTCTTGCAGAGTTCCTGGTACTTTCAATTGATTGACAGTAATCCATCCAAGATAGGGTCTTCGCTTTCCTAATGGATTTTTTATAGATATAACATGGAGTTTTAGGCAGTCTTTGTATGGCTGCCAGAACTTGTGTTTGTAGCAGATATTGAAGATTACTCTAGTCATTTTCCTAAGATTAGACAAGTCTTCATTCCACCAAGGAGGGAAAGTTTTCTTGCTGTATCTGATTGGACACGAGACTTTGAAAGCAACATTCATTGCTTCCTGGAAAGTTTTAACCTTATGATCAATTTCTAAGGTTGACTGTACTTCCAAGTCAGGTATTTGGCGTAGTTTTGATTGGAATACTTGAATAAATTTATCCCAGTCAATTCTTTTAGGATTTCTGAATAGTTTTTGGGTTTCGGATTCCAGGTTTATATAATAGGTAATCCATCTATGATCAGAAAAAGATTTCAGATCGGATACCAACCAGTTATCTATCCTGAGGGTGTTATTGTTTGTTACCAAGGTAATGTCGAGAACTTCTTCCCAACCATTAAAGTTTTCCGAGCTTGGAAAAATAAAGGTTGGTTTGTTACCGACATTACACACATAAAGATTAGTATTTAGAATAAAATCAAAAAGACACTCACCTCGTTCGCTATTTTCCGAACTTCCCCAAAGCGAATGTCTTGCATTTGCATCGCAGCCTAACACCAGGTCGGCCTTACTGTTGTTGATCATCGATGTAAGCTGTACCACCTCATTGGGTGGTGCAGGTTCATCGTGAGGCATGTATGCCGATGACCCAAATACCGATTTGCCACTTGTAAGCTCTAAGTTGACTACTGTCAAATCAGAGAAGCTGAGGCTAGAACAGATAAAAGCATATATGTTTTTCTTAATTAGAATACACGATCTTGGCTTACCACTGTCTTTTTTATAGAAGAGATTATATTGGCTGTCGTTTAGACCCAGCACGGCCGAGTCCTTAGCCCAAGGTTCTTGAATCAAGCTGATGTCAATATCTTCCTCACGGAGGAAAATTATCAAATTATCCGAGACGCACCTAGAGTGCCTCAAGTTAATTTGATTTACCTTTAACATCAGCTTGAAATTGTGCCATTTTTCCTGTGTCGTTATTTGTTGTTGCTGGTTCATTTGGTGAGGCATCTTTCTTGGCATCATCATTTTCATCGACAACCATATCGTCTGTACGGTTATCTTTGAAAATTTTAACCTTCGCATGCCTCACACCAAACCAAACTTTACAGTCCGCCATTTCTAGTGCCTCAGTGCTTTCTTCATTGATGGACACTAGACAGGTCATACTGTTTTTAGCTGGTTCCTCAATTTTTATGACTGACCAGTCATCCATCGGTATCTGAGGGTTTTGAAGTTTTAGGCATTGGAGAAGCTCTCTTCTGCCTATATTCATTGTGGGTAACCATATGCGAGCCCTTGGTCCTCTAGGAATTTCCTTGGCGTTGATTAGCCTGAGTTTCAAGCCGTCAAAAGCATTGCTGATCTTAGCAATGCATTCACCAAGAAAATGCCTGGAGTACTGATTCTCACATTTGATCACCCTACATCCCCTCAGTACCTCAGCCGAGTCGAAATTTGGAGCCTGTTGTCCGCTATTTTTTATAACATGATGTAAAACCATCTCGGACAATTTTGTCTCGATGGCTGGCAAGATCGCCGCCATCTGCTTGCCACTGTTGGTGATTTCGTCAACTAGTGCCATATGCAGATGCTCCTTGGCGACCTCACTAAACGCCCTTTGTGGTTGGTCTGTTGTTAAAATGTGGGGGTGAGTTCTAGAAGCCGCCTTGCTTCTTTTCGGAGCTTGTACGTTCTCTTCGTGAGATCTGTTACGCTTTCCGCCTTCCGTCTCCCCTACATTTGTTAAGTTTTTTGGCGGTTATTGTACTCTTCAATGACTGCCTGGTATCGAATTTTGTCCGATCGGTCACGTTCGGTAGAAGTACCGGCTACCCCATTTTTGGCAATCTTGCCTAAAATGAAGTTGGCCTTGTTGTACCTCTCTTTCCAAACAACGTTTTCCGATTTCCTTTTGTGTTTTGGTTTCCGGTCACTGTGACTGGCGACCAGAGTTTCCTTTCCTTTATCGGTTGTTAGAGGAAGAACAGGTGTACTATGGTTGGTACTCGCTGCTCTTCCTGAAGATGGTTGCGAAAGAACAGGTGTACTATGGCTGGTACTCGCTGCCCTTTCTAAACATGGTTGTGTGAGAACAGGTGTACTAACACTGGTACTCTCTGAACTTCCCACAATAGTCTCCTGACTGGAGAGAAGTAGCTCATCCTCTGACAAGGACAAGCTTGCTAATTTAAAGTTATTTTCTTTTTTAAAATTCATATTTTAATCCCACGAGTTGCGGAGAAAGGAAAAGTCACCCGTGGCAGAGATCCGCAATGCCACGGGAAGGCTAACTTGAAACTGGAGGTCGCCAGGTATCCAGAGTTCGCATACTAGAGGTTAGTTAACCCACTAACCATTCATACTTTGACGCATGCTGTTCCACCGTGTAATTTGGGGATTTTTTTTTCAAGGTTTACTCCTTTAGCGCCGTACTTTAGCCTAGAAGAATCTAGTTTACCAGTGACGACCGCGGGGAGGTAGTACGTACACTTGCGAAACCACATTGAAAAACCATTGAAAGGCTACCAAGTGATTACTTCTACTTCACCTATTGCCTAAAACATGACCAGCACAACAAATGAAGTATCCGTGCTGTGAACCACAGTCGCCGATCACCTTATCTTATAAAACTAACAATTAATTCTGAATATCATTTTAATTCATATTTATAGGTACCATCCTTACTTATAGCTATAGGTAGTTATAAATACCAATTGAAAGCAATTAAGTAAAAAAACATTGACATTCACTTCTTTCCCAACACTTTTAAAAATATGTAATAGAAAATGTATGTGAATTCAATTAAATATTTCGTAATTTTTCATAAAATAATTTTTTAATAAAAAATTGTTTTTCGTAGTAATATTATTAATTTTTCATAAACATAAATATCTACAGATGTGATTTTTTGAAATGAATGTCTATGAAATTTGATCTTCAAGAATAGAGGACAAAAAAAAGTTCAAATTAAGGCTATATGTCGAAGAGTACTTAAAAAAATATTATCTTTTTTATAAATATGCCTACTTAATTTTCATTTTGAAAAACTTAAATGACTTCAACTTGAATTATAATTAATCAACAGGGGACCCTAGTATAAATAATATTTAATACATCAAATTTCAATATTTAATAGTCGAACGAAACAAAAAATTAAACAAAAAATTCATATTCTTATGGCAAAAATTAGAATATAAAATAAAATAATATAAGAGTAAATAGCTACATATTATAATTATCTACATATATAATTATCTACATATATAATTTTCGATTTTGCTTTAAAATTGAATAATTTACAAATCCTAATACATCATAAATACGTAAAAATGTTTTTAACAATTTTATACAAAATTTTTAATCATTTGGTTTGGTAGGTATAGGTATTTTTTATTTTCATTTAACAAAAATAATAAAGCGGTGTTGTTGTTGTATATGAAATAAAATGAGAATTGTTGATGAAATACATTTACATATGAAATAGAATGAGAATTGTTGATGAAATACAAAGCCTCTCTGCATGTAATTTCATAATTCATATGGAATGAGAATGTTTAGATACAATATTGCTGAAACACAAATATTCAGACACATGTTCATCCACCTACCAATGGGTGGAGAGCCAAAAAAACTGTGACATTTGTTTATATGAAGTGAAACATCTTATAGTAATTATATAATCTTTGGTATTATATATGGCTATGTAAACTCTTTTTTTTTTTTAAATTCATTTTGGTCTATGCCTACTCTTCCTTTTATTATTTTAATTATTATATTATAATTTATTATAGGGTTGCCACTTAGGTCCAATAATACCGAATACACTTTTTTTTATACAGCGATATACTTTTTTTAAATTTATATTTTTGATAAATTTAATATTAAAATCAATGTTTTTTCAATATTTTAAAAACATTTAAAGAAAATAATTTTTGTTCAAAAAATATTCTAAAGTTGACATTTTTTTTTTTATATTTAAGTAGTGAAACTGAACTTGAAAAGATAAAAAAAATTTCAAAAAATATTGCCAAGTTGACATTTTTTGTTATATTTAAGTAATGAAACTGAATTTGAAAAGAGTTGAAAAATCTGTTGAATTCAAAAAATTAGATCCGAATATATTCAAATATTTCATTTTCTTCAAGTTACATTTTTTCAGAAATTTATATGAAGTTTTTGTTAAGTGGCAACCCTAAGTCGATACACGATAAAATAATAAAAAAAAGTTTTAATTTTATTTCTTTCAATACTTATATGTGTGCACTACCCAGTCCTAGGATATAGAAATCACGCCTCAATATAATATTTGCTGCAAGTGTGAATTGTGGAATGAGAATTTCAAACTTTGTTTGGTGTTGTTGTTGTTGTTTTTTTTTGCAAGATTCTTTTATTATATGTTGTATGGATATTGTTATAATTGTATTCAAAAAAATGAAATGTTTTGTTTTTCTTCTTTTCTGAGAGCCTAGTAATTCATCGTTTCACCAACGAACTACATAAGTACACCTATTTGTTTTAAGATATGATATGATGATGATTATAATAATCTGTAAATTAGTATCATAACAGTAAGAAAATAAGTAAATGAAGTTGTAAATATATAGAAAAATAGATTAAATGTATATTCATTCTTTGCATTTATTACTGTTGGAAAAATAAAAAATATTAGAATTTTTTAATTAGATATTTTTTAGATTTTTTTTAGAGTATTTTCTAGTCGTTCATGAACGAAATAAACTCTTAGAGGAATCGCGTTTGATATATATAATATATTATTAAGTATATATATGTATAAAGTAGTATATATAGATTAGTGTCGGATTTTCATAAGAAACAACTGATTCATTGCATCAGTATCCAGTTGTAAAAAAAATCAGTTGTAAACAAATTTTCAGTAATATCCTACATAAATAGATTCAATAAATCCCGTTTTGTATTGCTTTTGAATATATGATATGTTAAGAGTATTATCAAATTATTCGTGTTAACTGTTATGAAAATGCGAATTTTTAATTATTTAACGAAGTTTAATTTTATATTTTGAATCTGAGAATAATATGTAAATGCAATCGCAGTGTGCTGTGCAATAACATAGCATAACAGGTTGCGTAGGAAAACCTAAACAAAATTAAAAATAAGAAGAGAAGAAGAAAAAGAGGGAATAAAAATGAGAATAGCGAATAGCCAAATAAAATGTTCATAGATTCAATATATTAAATTGAATATATAAGGTATTTGAATCTTTTTTTGTGTATATGAATGAAAAGTTAAAATTATTTCTTATTAAGTAAGAAATGACAGGAAACAAGAAGATTCCATTTTAAATATTGAATCTAAGGGGATTTTTTTAATGCGTATGAAAATATCAAACACAAAAAAAGGAAAGACTAAACAAAACAGAAACAAAACATGTATGTATGTGCAAATAATTTAGGAACTTTTTTTATTTCAGTTTTAATGCATTTTTTATATTATAATATGTGTATCAAAAGTAATTTCTGAAGATTTAAAATCTCACAAAATAGGTAGGTTATATTAAAACTAAATTTTACCAAATTATACAATTTAATAAAACTAAAATTAATTAAAAAGATCTCTATACTATACAGTTCATTCCATAAAAGTTGAATAAACATATAACTCAGTAAAGATAAAAATGTGATAAAAATTCTGTATTTAAAGAACATTTCAAAACGTCTGCAGTATTACGATATCTGCAGTAAAACGATCTGATTTCAGCCATTCAAACCGTTGTGGATAATCAGGTTATTATTATGAATTAAGAATCAGATTTTAAATTAAAGTACTGATAACTCATGTAGATCACAACTAGCTGCGATTTTAAGATATTTTGACTCTAGATATGCAAGGTATATAAAGATTTGTAAAGTTTCTGGATGTATCAGCAAACAGATCAGTTAATGGTCTTTATAAAACTGTTTTAAATATTCTTTCTGATTACAAACTTGAAGATAAATTAATTTATACAATATATGTACGCGATTATGTCAGGAAATTCAAACGGACTGCAGACGGAAATAAGACATAATCTCCCAAATGCAATTTTAAATCAACGTTTTACACATAAATTCAACTTAGTCCTAGCACAATCCGTTAAAAAAATTCCAAAAAAAAATTGATTTTATAATTTTTTTTTTTTTTTTTTTTTTTTTTTTTTGCGTGGATTGGTGGGAATCTTCATAGACACAATGAGCCCCGTAGCTTCCATTGTGTGCCAGATTTTTACTGACTAAACCACACCCCTCTCATTAATACTAGTCCAACGGACTAACCATTAATTTATTGCTATTTTGATTTTCTTAAAGAAAAATTTTACGAAATTCTATCGTATTAAATCTAGTGGCTTAGTTCTTTTAAGCCTTCTGACATCATTTTGATTATCTAGCAATTGAGTGGCCTCAACGTTAACATGTCCCTCCAGACGAGCTATATGCTTTGTTGCATATCTTTTTATTTCATTTTCTATGCAAGGAATTTCTAGATCTCTGTGCAAATCACTGTTGCGAACATACCAGGGGGCATTTACCATGTTGCGCAAGACTTTATTTTGGAATTTTTGTATACAAAGATTTTATAATGGTTAAAGTGATTTATAAGGTTTTTTTCCTCTTATTTACTCTTCTAAGCGAAGAGAAGGATTCGGTACAATTTGTAAAAAATGTTTGCCTACTGTTGTTCCCACAATATGGCATTTTACAGAAGAATAGTAGTTATTAACAGTTTCTTCACAACTAAACAAATTAAGAGAAGTTTTTCTTACAATAGTTGAAACAGAAGACGTGAAGTGGAATTCTGATGATATAAATCAAGCTAAAGATATTTGAATTTATTTGAATATGGAATCTTTCTATTGTTACTTCATTTTTATGCAGATTTTTTCCCTGACTGACGTTGTTTTTCGAATATTACAAAAAAAATTAAACGATGTTATTTTTTGCAGGAAAACGGTCGCAAATTTTCAAGAAAAATCATAGTATCAAAACAAATTTCGAAGAATTTTGGCTTAAATTATATGAAAAGGAAAATTTAGATAATAAATTAAAATTAAAAAGAAATTCGCATGCTAATGTGAAAATATTTGCTCAATCACTAAAAATTATTGATAATAAAACTGATGAACGAAAATTTCGTTTTGAGTCTTTGACTAATTTCAACTTTTTAAATTTATTTGACTTTAAGAATTTTTATAATATTCAAAAAAATTTGCCGAATAGTTATTTTAATTCTATTTTGAAGATAATTTATCTACAATTTTTAAATTTAAATCTAGAAAAAATGATTAAACTTTAACTTATAGAACTTATTTAACTTTAACTTTCGTAAATTTAAAAAAATCAGACATTTTTTAATTTATTATAAAGAGAATGATTGGTGAATAGTATAAAAGAAGCATTCAAACTGGTATTGTTGAAAGAAACTATTCCAGTATCTTCTTCGTCCGTAGACTTTTTCATACTTAAAGAATATAAAAACTTGTATAAGAAACTCTATGAGCCAAAACAAAATGTCTAGCTTATCATTAATTTATATTGAAAAAAAATTATTACGAGAGTTAATGTTAAAACCAACTTTTTTTGAAGAAGTTATAGATATTTTTGCAAGTAAAGAAAGAGAATAGAACTCAAATATAAGTTTTAAAATATAATTTTTATTTTATTTCAAATTTTGTTTTTTTAATCAGTAGGTAATAAACACGAGCCGCCACTGATATAGATATAAAGTAGTATATAATATACAGGGTGGTCCGGTTTAGAGCAAAAAGTTTTTAAGGGGTGATTCCTTGGAGTATTTTAGGAAAAAAATTGTTCTAGAAGAGGGGTCTATCTTTAAATTTACCTGGGCTACAGAGGGTTAAAGAAAATCGGATTAGAAAAATTATGTCTAAAGGATATCCACTACAGCTCAGAAGAACTTGAAACTAGAGCAACGTCTTCTTCATAGCTTTTTTTTAGAAATAATAGACCTAATTGACGGTTGAATGAGTAACAGACTTACCGTTTTTGAATAAAAACTGCATAAACTTAAAATTTTGCTTTTAAAAACTGAAAATTTTTTAAAAAACGTTGAATATCGCGAAAAAATTCGCAATTTTTTTGTTTGTTTTTTTATTGTATTGATGCGCTACATCATCCCCTACAACTTTTTCATACACAACTTTCATATCAGACTTGCCGTTTTTCATGTAAAGTCATATAAAATTTCATTAACCCTAACTAATTTTAGTAGTTTTAACTAATTTTCACTAAAAAATAAAATTGTTACAATATTCAATTCTCAGTTATTATTTTTCTTACTAAAACATGGGTTACCCAAATATTAAATATGACTTTACCTGAAAAACGGCAAGTCTGATATGAAAGTTGTGTATGAAAAAGTTGTAGGGGATGATGTAGCGCATGAACACAATAAAAAAACAAACAAAAAAAATTGCGAATTTTTTCGAGATAATCAACGTTTTTTACAAAATTTTCAGTTTTTAAAAGGAAAATTTTAAGTTTATGCAGTTGTTATTCAAAAACTGTAAGTCTGATACTCATTCAACATATACCGTTAATTAGGTGTATTAATTCTAAAAAAAAGCTTCGAAGAAGATGTTGCTCTAGCTTCAATTTCTTCTGAGCTGTAGTGGATATCTTTTAGACATAATTTTTCTAATCCGATTTTCTTTAACCCTCTGTAGCCCAGGTAAATTTAAAGATAGACCCCTCTTCTAGAACAATTTTTTTCCTAAAATACTCCAAGGAATCACCCCTAAAAACTTTTTGCTCTAAACTGGACCACCCTGTATAATAGTATATGTATTAATAAGTATATATATATGAATAAAGATATATGTAAATTAATTTAAATAAAGATTAAAACTTTAGGTATGTTTCACAAAGTACGGTAAATTATACGGCAAATTGTGAAACATACCTAGAGTTTTAATTTTTATTTAATTTTAATAATGTCCGCCTAAAGCCAAACAGCATATTCTATAAATTATATTATAAAATAAGTATTTATATATATAATAAGTATATGTATATAAATTAAGTATATATATAATAACTTAATCATAAAGTAAGTACATATAAATTTAAATATATATGTATATCAAAATCAAGCTAGTGCAATATTTTTTATATCGAATTATTTTTTATAGTTATTGTTGGTAGCGGTAAATAATCTATGAATAATAGAAAAAGTATATGTGTATACAAATTAATTAAAATTAATTTATAATCTTGATAATTTACAAATATTTTTAGGTATGGGACAATTAACTGAAAATGAAATGATACAAAAAGCAATTCAAATGTCTAGAATTGATTATTTTGAAGACCAAAAATTTAAATTTGATTATTTTCCAATACAGCAACAAGATAACGATGATGATTCAACTTAAATTAAAATTTTAATAGTAGTATGTGTACCAAATAGAAAAACAATGAAAAAAACTACTTTTTTTTATTCTGTTTTTGTTTATTTTTATTTGTTTTTTTTTTTTATGTATGTGTATGTTTGTATATGTGTACCTTGTTTCAATACAAAGAAATTATTGTTTATTTTAAAAAATGATACTGTTAAATTTTATTAATGAATATAAATCAATATATACTTTCTGAACACATTTCTATGGGTGGCGTCTTGAGAGTCAATTTTCAACTAGTTCAATTAGTTAATATTAAAAATTTAATTTTTCAAATGTAAACTTGCACTTCAAAAAAATAAATATTGTTTTTTATTGTTTATTATTCTTATATTTTTTATATTCTAAATTATATTAATTTTTAAAAATTTTTATAATTCAGTAATTCACTGTTTTTCTGCTACTTTACCTTGTACATAAATCTATTATATATTAATTAGTAAAGAATATTTTGTGGCAATCTAAACATACATACTATTAAAAATATGAACAATTTTGACAAAGCAATGTAGGTTTCGATAGGTCGTTATAACAAAGGTTTTATGGCCTGTTCAATTTCAGAAGAAAAAAAAATGTATTTTACAAAGAACTTTAGTTTTAAATTATTCATGTTAAAGATAAAAATAACAGCGTATCGAAAAATCGAAAAAAAAACTCAACACAAAATTGATTCTCGCGCAACTGCTTAAACTTTATGTATATATATATATACGGTTATGCAGAAACGTCATTTGAATGATTTGAATGTATTATCTGACTAGGACTCCACAAAATTCGTCAACTCAAATTTCTAAACCGTCGATGACAAATACAAATATTTCGTCGAATGAGTGATATATGTCGCATGTACCAAATGTTAACTTTAGGATATTTGATATTTGCTTATGCTGTTCCTGCACTTTTGAAGCATAATAGGCCAGATTCTATAATAGACCCAGGAGCCTTTTATAGTTCGGAAGATTTGATACCCCGGTCCAAGACCTCAGGGCTGGATTTCTTCACATATAAAACAAACGTTTATAAAACTTGTAAAAATGTGTTGCATACAACAAAATACAACAGAGATATTGAATATCTCTGAAAAGTGCAGGAACAGCATAAGTAAATGGCTCTCAAAAATTGTCACAGCCTGCAAAGCCTTTGCATATATTCCAAAGATATGGAGATCAGTGAGGGTTGCTTTCATCCCTAAACCAGGGAAAACAAACTAAGTACTCACTACTAGTTTCAGAGTTATTGAGATAATTTATGTGGTATACCTATTTTTATTAACGCTAATTTTATTTCTTTTGATGATATCGAAGACTTGTTTGTAGCTAAAAAATAAAATATGTATCTTGGTCAAATCTTGGTCAAATTCATAGCACTTTTACATGATTAGTTTCAGTAGATATATAATTGATAGTGATTAAAAAAAATAATATAAAAGAAAGGGAGAGATTATGGCCTCTGTTACCATTATCACTAAAATGTGAATGAAAGCAAAAATGAATGATAGAGACAAATCTGTATTATGAGACAAAATTACATATGAACAAAATTTCATATTTAAAAAAATTACATATTTAAATTTTTATAAAAATTTAAAATTATTTGGTTTTGTAATTAAGTTACTTTTTTATATTATTTTATTGTGGTTTTAAAATTTTAGATTTATTGAAGTTGTATGAGCTACAATTTGTATATTGTTTTTGATTTGCAACAACAGGGTTTTAATCAATAAGTAGCGGGAGTTTGGAGGCAGCAGCCCTTGACTATAAAAACAAGAGGTTTGGCGTCCCAAGTGTCTGGACGAAGACCTTGCATTTTTTGTGTCATCATTACATTAGCCCTTAAATGTGATGAAGACAATAGGTTCGGGGTTCAAGGAATGGGGCCGAAACTCTATATCATGTGTTTAAATTGTATTTTTATAACCTTGAAATAGATTATTAATTATTATAAATCATTTTTAAAAAATTTATATCGTGTAGTTCTTATTTTATAAGCCAGCAAAACTTTAAATTCAAATATCCTAAAGTTAACATTTGCTACATGCGACATATTATACTCATTCGACGAAATTTTTCCATTTGTCATCGACGGTTTAGAAATTTGAGTTGACGAATTTTGTGGAGTCCAAGTCAGATAATACATTCAAATCATTCAAATGACGTTTCTGCGTAACCGTTTTTTTCTCGATTGCAAATTCTTTTTCGTATATCAAACCGGTGCTAATTAATTATTTTAACTGGGCATTGTTTCACACCCGGTTTTAAAAATTAAAAGAAAATTCTTAAACTCTAATTTTTACCTAAAGAATAATTTAAAAGATATTTATCTTGATTCACTCACATTCAGCTACTTTATTTAAAAAATAATTAAGCAATAACAAAAATTTGACGGTTTTGCTGTAACAATAAAACTAATGAATTGTAGTAGAAATTTTCGCAACTAGTTGATCATAGAGTTTTAGAATTTATGACTGATGAGTCAAAACTGTATGAATTTTTGAATTTTTCATATTTTTTGACGCTTTATAGAAGTACCTATTACTTATATACATATTTTTATGTATTTTTATACTATAAATACACTACATAAATATTGTATGCTTATTTAATTTTGAAGTTAACTTAGCTTGCAGTTTATTATTTATTCAAAACTTATATTAGTTATTTAAAATTTTGAAATTGAACATAACTAATTAATTAATTGTATATATATTTAAAAAACAAATTGTATAACTTTTTTGAACGAAAAAATATTGTTTAAGATTTCAGAATCTTACTTTTATATAATAGTTTAAAATTTATTTTAAAATTTAGTTTATAAGAGTTTGAATTATTATTTTGTTTGTTTATTTTTTTGTTTTTTTAAATCTTCCACTAAGTTAGTTAATAAAATTCAGTAATAAAAAAATAAGTTAAGTTTAAATAATCATAAGTTTTTCAAATATAATTGTTTAAATTTATTTAAAATTTTTTAATCAATACAATTAATCAAATAAATTAATTATTAATTTTAATCATCTGTACAAATTTCTTTTTCATTATTTATTGATTGATGATTTGTTATTGGTTGTTGTTCTATGTTGACAGAATGAAGAAAACATTTTGAGCACTGTCTTTTTAATGCTGGTCGTTGTTGTGATCCTAAACATTGTAAAGCAAAACAAAATTCTTCTGTCATTTCAGAATATATTGAACGTTTTGGAATTCTATAACGACGATTTAATAATTGCGATGAATACATATCTCTTGTTTGATGATGATATTGTTCAACATTCCTTAAATCACTTGCATTATTTAACGTCATTTCATAATTTTTATTTTTTAAATTATCATCAACATTAATTTGAAATCTATGTAATTTTTTTCGAGCTATATAACAAAATTCAAATATTGCTATTGATACAGCAATTGCAATACCACATAAAAGAACTACAAATATACCTCCTACAAAGAAATTTTTTAAAAATATATGTATAAGCATATAGACAAATTTAAAGCTGTTGAGTTATTTAAATAATTTTTACCTATATTATCAACACCTAAAGCATTTGCTTTAGACTCTTTAGCTTTATCTTGTTTGACACATGTTTCTCCAGCATTTTTCCACCATTTATCATATAACATTTGAATTTCACCTTTTTCTTGTAATTCAAGTATTGCTAATGAAATTTTATCACGCCATGGTGATCCCATTGGTGTAGCTATTCCATAACCTTATCAAAGCAATTAAAAGAATTATTATGATATTGTTTTTAACGAAAATTATGTCTTTAAAATGTTGATGGTATTATTTTTAATTTAGATGGGTTGAATCGTTTTTTTTCAATTGATAAAAACAACTATACCTGACTATTACCAGAGACATATTTTGACACATTTTTCCGAAATTACATATCCAACCGAAATTTAAAATAACAAATTCATCTGCGGATAAAAAATTCTGAAACTAAAAAAAAATCAGTTCATCAATTTGTGTAAAACGACTAGAAATTGAAATGATTTTGTCTTCACAGAAGAAAAAGCTTTTTTTCTCTTCCTGTTATCCCTTTTTCTGTAAACTGAATGAGAAGAAGACGACGAAATGACTAGTGTAAAAATGTCCATTCTACGACAGCGATGGCAGATCTCTTTTTGGTGGTGGGTCATCCATAATCAAACAAAATTCTTTTAAGTGAAAATCGTGGGTACGATATTGAGTCTAAGGCTAAGGTTGGTTCGTTAATAAAAAATTCGCATTCTGCAAAAGTAGCAAGTTCGAAATTTCTAAACTGCACATTTTGCATCAGAACGTTTGAAAATTGTAAATCTCTGCACAAACAAAAATCTTTTTGTTTTAACTTAGATTTTGTAGTGTATTTCCGAACCGACCCGTTCTCTTCTTCAAGTTTATTTAATTTGAAAAAGCTTTACTCATGCATTTGGTTATAGTACAAAGATAATGTACTTACACTGATAAAAAAAACACTGTTTTGTGTTAAGTAGTTTCTGTTAATTGAATTTTTTGTCCAAAGTGTTTTAATCGGTGTTCAGTAGATTGTCCAACAAGGGTTGGAAGCACGGTTTGCGTTTCAAACGCTTTACCATCGTAACAAAATTTAAATGGCAGCACGAAGGCAACACTCAAAAATTTAGCGAAACAAAGCCGTCCCGTCATTTGAAAATAGTTTTTTTCTTTGGATGCATTAATGTTTCTACGTCTTATTACACATCACTTTCTATTTGATAAAGTAAAAAAGAATGAATTTTAAATTAGGGTTGAAACTTTAAAAAAAATTGGGAATAAAATGTAAGTTAAAAATTGATAATAGTTTAAAATAATAGATTCAAGAATGTTAGTACGTTAAATAATATATTAATTACAATATTTTATTATTTTCCTATTAAAGGAATCTAAAAAATAATAAATAATATGGAATAAAAATAAAAAAAATATATTTCGAAACCAAAATTATAAAATTTTCAAAGAAATATTTATATTCAATAAAATACAATTATTTAATTATTAACCCTAAAACTAACTTTAATTTACTTGTATTGTAATTTTTATTGACCAAAACAGTTCTGTTCGATTCTGTTTTAAATCTACTGATCAAACTTTTTTTTAGTTTCGAGGTTTTTTTATCCGGAGATCAATTTATTATTATTTTGGATTTTTGGTTAGGTACGCAGTTTCAGAAGAAATGTATGATAATATATGATGAACAAAAATATCAAAAAAATGAATGAAAAAATATGTGATGGAATTGGATTATACATCGTGAATATAAAATAATAAAGAAAAACAGAATTATCCAAACTAATAAAGAACGGTAACTGTTCAGCTCACTAACAAGATTTATAGTGTTGTATTTGTATATATTGTAAAGACGTCTTAAAATGTAAAACTTATGGCAAACTGAGTTTGACAATAGATAATAAAAGGAGATCATACAGATCATCATTAAAATGGAGAAGCCATTGTAACTGGTAATAAAAATATTACTTTAAATTTAAAGAGTTTCATTTATATTTCAATTAGAATATACAACATGGCGCAGTCGCAAATTGGAATTATACCTCCGCAACCTTTAAAACTAACTGGTAATGTGAATAAAATAAATTTAAAAATTATTTCAAAACATCTGACTTGGATAGAAAGGAATCTGATGTTAAGACAGGAGTCTTGCTTAAATTAAAACATGTTTGAAACTTTTGATTTGGATGAAAATGAGACAGAAAATTTCGATGCATTAATTGAGGCATTTCAAATATATTGTTCGCCGAAAAAAAATATTTTATTCGAACGATATCTACTCAATAAAAAAAATCAACAAATGGGTGAAAAATTTGATCAATTTCTTATGGACGTTAGAAAATTAGCTAAATCTTGTGAATTCGAAACTCAAGAAGAAGCCATGATCAGACATAGAATAGTCTTTGGTGTACGAATGCTCACCTTCAAGAAAAGCTTATCAAATTATGTGATCTTGATTTGGAAAAAATAGTTGGGACATGTAGATTTGCTGAAGTAAGTGAAGGACACTGAAATGAAATTAAAGGTAATTCCGATGAAGTTAAAGAGTTTCGTTTTTTTAAAAAATACCCAAAATAAAATGGAAAATGGCGGCAATAACAAAAATGCAAAAGATGATAACTTTAAAACAGGTTTTAAATTATGTACAAGGTGCAATATAAGGCCCGTTTACAAAAAATGTCCAGTTTTTGGTCAAGTCTGCCATAAGTGTAGTTTCAGGAACTATTCTGCAGTTTGTTGTTGAGCCAAAAATAACAAAAATAAGAACAATAGTAATGTAAATGTAATTGAAAACACTGATGATGTATATTATATAAATGCAATTCAAAATTTTGATAATTGTAATGTTAAATTAGATACATGTTCAGATGCTAATATTTTACCGGTGAAAATTTATAAAACTTTGAATAACAAACTTACTCTTGAAAAATGTTATACTAAATTATGAGCTTTGGGAGACTCAGAAATTAAGGGTCCATAGACAGTTCACTTAAACGTACGATTTAAAAATAGTCCAAAATTAGGTTGATAGAGTTTTTGAAGTTAAGGATGATACATATATGGTCATTGAAAAGAATAAGGGACTTGGCAAATATTGGAGAATTTGAGGGACTTGGCAAATTCTCAGAAATGGTAGAGTTAGTTATTAAAGAAAACTCAGTGCCAGTTACTAGACCTCCCAGACGTTTGCCAATAAAAATAACTGAAAAAGTCAAAGAAGCTTTACATAATATAAACAAAATGAAAATCATAGAGCTAATAAAAAGTCCATCAGATTGGTGCAGCAATTTAGTAGTAAGAGAAGAAAACCCAAATGCCTTGGACCCCAAGCATTTAAATGAGGCATAGAAAATTGAGTTTGATTACCTGATATGAATCAACGTGTATATTCCATATTAACTTACTATTTAATTAAAAGATTTCACTGTTTCTATAGTTTTATGGCCGTGTGTAAAATTTGAGGAGACGAAATTTTTGTTCTCAAATAGGAGAATCTTTGTTTTCACCAACCATTCCTCAATTGTCACTACATCCTTTTTATCCAAACTAAGAGTTCAGTTTCTGTACTTGTAAAATATTTCAAAACTGCGTCGTCTGCAAAAAGTTGAAGAGTTCCTTTGAGATTAAGATATGTAAGATCATTTATATATAATTTGAATAAATCGGGACCCAATATTGACCCCTGTGGAACCATGTGGAAATATAAATTAATAAAATAAAATCTTCCAGATTACAGCGGATGAGATTGAAATAATCGATGTATAAGTTAAATATGAAATATGTACCGGGTAAGGAAATGCACATGGCTGGTCATTTGTCCCGATCATATCTAACTGAATTCAACTACCTGGGGTGCATTATAACATCAAGAGGAGGTGCAACAGAAGATGTCAACAGCCGTATAAATAAGGCAAGAAGAACATTTGGGAGCCTAATGAAGATATGGCGGAGCAACCAAATATCGAGAACAACAAAGCTAACAATATTCAGAGCATGTGTTAAGTCAACATTAATATATGGCAGTGAAACATGGCTCACTTCGGTCAGAATCAAACAGAAGCTACAAGTATTCATCAACAAGTGCTTGAGAATTATATGCAGAATATTCTGGCCGGCAAGAATTAGCAACGAAGATTTATGGATGATAACTGGAGAAGAACCTATCAACAGACAGATAAATAGGAAAAAATGGAAATGGATAGGTCATACACTAAGGAAATCAGAAAGTGATATAGCAAGAAGAGCTCTAGAGTGGAATCCACAAGGACAAAGGAGACCCGGCAGACCATACAACACATGGAGACGCACAATCGATCAAGAATTAACAGTCAACAATTATACCTGGGACGATATTAAGGAAGTAGTACTCAACAGAGAGGAATGGAGGTTCACTATCGAAGCCCTATGCTACCACGCGGAGTAATAAGAGAAAAAAAAAAAAAAAAAATATCTAACTGACGAAAGATATCTGAAAAATTTCAAACTGAAACTAGCAAACAGGGCCCCTATCGCGTATTCCGATTTTCATAAAACGAATTTCGTATTCGAAAGATTGGTACTATGTAATACGAAATTCGAGTTAAAATAAGTTTGACAACTCGAAAATCGTATATACGAATCCGAATGTAAATTTTCGTACCATGTAATACTACTTTCGATTATTTTTTAATATATTTTATCCGAATGGTGTTTTGTTATCGAATGGAGGTAAAACTTTGTTTGTTTTTAAATTAAGTGAGTTATTTTTAGAAATATAATTATACTTAATATTACAATAATAATTAATAATATAAAAAAAACTACATTTGTATTTAATTTAGTATTTAAAAAAATTTATATTATTTTATATTTGTGTTTTATAGATTAGACTTAAACAAAAAACAACACCATCTCAATTTAAAATAATTATGGAGTTGCAAAACGAAATACAAATACATTAAAATTGATATAATTTTCATTAAAAAATAAAAAATAATACCTTTCAAAATAATAAACACACATTTAAAGTATACAAAAACATTACTGACAATTAGAAATTCGGAAACTTACATTCCCAACTTAAATGACGTTTATTTCCTTTCGAATTTGATACGCGGTACCAATTAATTTTACATTCGAATCGCAAATTCGGATAATCGTTCGAAGCCGAATTTCATACACGGTAGGGGTACAGGGTTTTATCCAGGTTGTTATTAACATATAAAAGTGGATGGCCTAATAGTAAAGACAAATTACAGGATTTAGTCAAACAACCAAAGCCGTTAATATATAAAGATACACAAAAGTAGTTTGATCGTACAAAGATTAGAGTTGAGATGGGACATTTTTACGATCTTACTATTTCATATTAAAACATAAACAAAACACACCATTAATGAAACAAGAATTAAAAAAAAAACATATATAATATATAATGCCAGACCAAAGCTATTACCAAAATATAGTGTACTCTATATTATGCTGTGCAAATTATAAATATGTATTGGCTGTACACAGTATACACACTGGTATAGATACATATATAAATATATATCTAATTAGAATTTTATTTTTCTGTTTTTCAATTCTCCTTGCAAAAGTTTCCTTTTTATATTTTGGTTGAATTGAAAAAAAAGTGTGAATTGTTGAATGTAGGTATAGGTACATATAAAATAAATGTGTTAATTTCACAAAATATACTGTCTTGATAAATCGCCAACATTTTCAATAGAATATAAATTTTTTATAATGGTTATTATCTTATTGTTTTTGATGAATCTGACGTTTTGATATAGTACCTCGATTCTTGGGTATATATTTATTTTACTATAAAAAATTTATACTACAGATCAAATTTTGTAATTTCTATTATATATTTATATTATTAATTATTATAAATTACTATTTATTTCATAAAAGCAGATAGCAACTAATAAATTAATATTAATAAATAGTACCTGCTAAAATTTAAAACATTACTATTATTAAAATCAATCAGTCAAAATAACCTTAAATTTACTTATGCATTTATTCAATTTATGCAATCACACACAATTCTTTTGCATTATATGATTGCTTTTTTATGATTTGGAGTTATTCTGAGGATATGCACATTTTTATTTTTATTTTGGTTTTACATTGTTGCATAGTTTAATTATTTGTTGATTGTTGGTAAATCCTCTTCATATGTAACATTTAGAAAGATGTTTTGTTGTTGTTATCTTTACTAATTGTTATTAATTTATTACAAAGAGTTCAAAATTAATAAGGTGATTATTGAAAAAGTTTCATTTCAGTTATTGCAAGTGATTATTCAGTTCAGTTGTTGTAAAAAAAAAACAAATTATGAAACTATGAAATTATGTAAAAGCAAAATAAAAAACAAAAATGTCCATATGCCGATGTGCTCGTTTGAAAAATTGTGAATTTATTTATTATACTTGAAAAACTTAAATAATGAACAATTTCAGTTTTAATAAAATTATTAATATTAATAACAATAATAATAATATATTATTAATTATATATTAATATTAATAATATATTATTAATTATATATTAATATTAATAATATATATTCATAATAAATATATAATAATAATAAAAATAATATAATAACAATAATATAATAACAATAATAATAATAATAATAAAAATAATAATAATAATAATAATAATAATAATAATAATAATAATAATAATAATATAATAATAATAATAATAATAATAATAATAATAATAATAATAATAATAATAATAATAATAATAATAATAATAATAATAATAATTTTAATAATAATAATAATAATAATAATAATAATAATAATAATAATAATAATAATAATAATAATAATAATAATAATAATAATAATAATAATAATAATAATAATAATAATAATAATAATAATAATAATAATAATAATAATAGTAATAATAATAATAATAATAATAATAATAATAATAATAATAATAATAATAATAATAATAATAATAATAATAATAATAATAATAATAATAATAATAATAATAATAATAATAATAATAATAATAATAATAATAATAATAATAATAATAATAATAATAATAATAATAATAATAATAATAATAATAATAATAATAATAATAATAATAATAATAATAATAATAATAATAATAATAATAATAATAATAATAATAATAATAATAATAATAATAATAATAATAATAATAATAATAATAATAATAATAATAATAATAATAATAATAATAATAATAATAATAATAATAATAATAATAATAATAATAATAATAATAATAATAATAATAATAATAATAATAATAATAATAATAATAATAATAATAATAATAAAAATAATAATAATAATAATAATAATAATAATAATAATAATAATAATAATAATAATAATAATAATAATAATAATAATAATAATAATAATAATAATAATAATAATAATTTTTTTTTTTTTTTTTTTTTTTTTTTTTTTTTTTAGAAGGGAAAATCCTTTATGGATGAAGGGCGCACGTGCGTCCAACAAATGTCGGAGTCTCCCATATTGGGCATACCGACTAAAAAACCTCCCGCTCTCCACGGACACTAGCCTGGAACCGTTTGTCACATTACTTCTGGCTAGGTCCAATGCCATCGCCTTGAAGGCTGCTGCCTAGCCAAAGTCTGTAGGTTGGACCTCTGTGGTGTCTAGGTCCACCTTCTTTTTCCGCAGTATTTTCTGCGCAAAGAGTGACAAACTGTCCCACGCTCCCCTACCCTGTAAAATGTGGCCCACCACTGTGTCCGGAGAGAACCGCGGTACAACTTCCCTTAACTGCACACGCTCTCGAGCCCACCTTTCACAGATGAAAAAAGTGTGCTCAGCATCATCGTGCATGTGGCAATATATGCACTCCGCTGAACGTGCCTTCCCCATCTTGTGCAGATAGGCCCGAAAGTATCCATGTCCACTCAGCAGCTGAGTGAAGTAGTAATCTACCTCTCCATGTCGTCTTTCTACCCATGGGGTAACCTCCCCGATGAGCCGCCTCGTCCATATCCCTCGTTCCTCCAGTTCCCAGTTCTCCTGCCATTGTCGAAGCGTGCGATTCCGCTCTTCCTTCTGCACTGACTCTATATTTCCTTCGGCCTTTCTCCGGTATATCGCCTGACGCTCCCTTGCGAGTAGGGCAATTGGAATGACGCCAGCGATAACCAGGACAGCTGGCTCCGAGACAGTTCTGTAAGCAGACGCCACTCGCAACGCCGCCAGCCTTTGGACCCGACCCAGCCTTATCCGATAGCACTCCTTTGCGATAGCATGACCCCATATCTCGGCACCATACAGCAAGACTGATTGGACCGCGGACATCAGTAGCCGCCTCCGACTCGATCTTGGTCCACCTATGTTGGCCATCAATCGAGCCAGCGCCATGACACCATTTGCGGCCCTGTCAGCAGTCTTCTTGATCTGCTCAAAGTAATTTAGCCTGCTGTCAATCATGATGCCGAGATATTTTACCGCCCGTCTTGTCTGCACCTCTTCTTCGCCGATGCGCATCTGGAGCTCAAGGTTCATCCTCCTTTTTGTCAGCACTACGACCTCCGTCTTGCTCAATGCCAACGACAGTCCGCGGCTGTCCATCCAAGAAAGGATGGACCGCATGGTCTGATTGAGCTTCAATTGGGCGAGCTCCACGTTTCGCGCTGCTATCAGCACGGCAACGTCGTCCGCATATCCGACCAGCATTGACTCATCCGGCATGTTTAATCGCAACAGACTGTCGTATGCGGCATTCCAAAGGTCGGGACCGAGGATTGAACCTTGTGCTGCACCTCCAGAGACAGTGATACTCCCTTGTCCTTCAGTCGTATCGAAGAGTACTGTACGGTCGTCAAGGTAGTCGCTGATCATTCCTAGCAGATATTCCGGAACACGAAATTCCTGCTCTAGAGCTTGGAGCATGTCGCTCCATCTGGCCGAATTAAACGCATTTTTCACGTCTAAAGTCACAAGGAGGACTATACGACGTGAGAAATGGTTGTGGTCCTCGGCCCTGCTCATCGCAGATGTGACTTCCACAATGGCATCTGCTGTGGAACGACCAGCCCTGAAACCGTACTGACGCGGAGACAAACCTCCAGCTGCCTCGATGGCAGACAACAGCCTTGGCTTGAGTAACTTCTCAAGAACCTTTCCCGCAGTGTCCAGCATGCAGAGCGGACGGTATGAGGAAGGCAGCTCCGGGTCTCCTTTCTCCTTGCTGATTAGTACCAGCCTAGCTGTCTTCCAACACTTGGGGAAAATTCCCGCTGAGAGACAGGCATTGTACATACTCAACAGAATATTCGGATTATACCGAAAAACCAGCTTTAATATCTCTCCTTGGATACCGTCTGGACCTGGGGCCTTCTTGACCTTGAGAGATTGGATGGCCACTTCCAGCTCCTCCATTGTAAACGGGGAAGCGCCATCCCGGTTGTATACTCTAGCAGCTCGCTGGAGATGCACTGGAAAGAGGGCTTTAACTAGGCGCGTTGTGGTCCGCATGTCCATGGGCGGAGGGGTTTTCAGTGCCCCAATTTTCTGGGTTACAATTTTGTAACCTAAGCCCCATGGATCTGAGTTTATATCCTCTCTCAGTGCTTCCCAGCATCTCGCCTTGCTGTGATTGATTGCACGTCGCAACTGGCGCTTTTTCTCCTTGTGGTCCGAGGACCTGATCCTAACCTCCTCCTCCGTTCTAGCTCTCTGAGCCTTTCTCCGCAGTCGGAGACAATCTCTCCGGAGGTCAGCTATCTCGGCTGTCCACCAGTACATTGGCTGTTTTCCATGAGGAATTCGCCTCCGAGGCATTGAGCGGTCGCAGGCTAGGGTGATTTGACGTAGAGTGGCATCCACCAACGGCCCTGCCTGGTGAGGGGTTGCAGGCTGCCCCTCGACCTGCATTTGGACACCTCCCCGGATGATCGCTGCAAATACCGCTTCGTCAATTCTCCCCATGTTCCAGCGCTGTGGTCTGCTATTTATTGTTCTTTGGAGTTGCCGCCTCTCACGGACCACGAATACAATGTACTGATGGTCACTGCCCGTGTAGTCCTCGATCACATGCCAGCCTTCGACCAAAGCGGCCAAGCGCTCACAGGCAAAGGATACGTCGGGAATGGTTTCTGAATACCCCGGTCGACGAAAAGTAGATGTCGAGCCGACATTCAGCACAAGTAAACCGGTTCTGGATGCCAACCCTAACACCTCGCTTCCCCTTGAGTCAGGGTAGGGCATTCCCCACTCGGTTGCCTTAGCGTTGAAATCGCCACCAATCACTACGCGACCCGTCGTGTTCAAAACCGTATCCTCAAGGTTCGCCAATTTCGCTCGGAAATCCGCTATGACTTCGTTGGGTGTCAGATAGACGCTTATAAATGTGATATCCGCGTATTTAACCCAGACGAACCCACGCCCGCGCCCATGCTCTCGTACCGGGATTTTCGCTGCATCAGGTATCCAAATGGCCGCCGTACCAAGCTCGTCCGAGAACCAAGAAGTGGTTCTGTCCATATACTGCTCACTAATGAGCAGTATGTCGGAACTCTTCTCCCGAGCAAGCTGATGCAGGAGGTCATCTGCCACTCGGCTACGATTTAAGTTTGCCTGGAGGACGCTGATCATTTTCCAGTCTCTTTGGCCTTTCTCAGAGCGTCTCTGAACACCTTGCATAACCCTGTGCCTAGAGTGTGGCCTAGACTTTCCTGTTGCACACCCGCTTCGGCACAGAGTATGCAGTGTGCCTTTTCTTTACAGGCCTTAGCAACATGACCCTCCTTTCCGCAGCGGTAGCAGGCTTTGCTTCGGTCAGGTCCCCTGCAAGAACCAGCCACGTGACCGTAATTTAGACACCTGTAGCAGCGTTTGACATCGGTCCGTGACGTAACCCTGCAAGAAACCCATCCTACTTTGAGCCTTCCCTGCTTCTGCAGCTTTTCGGCAGCTTGCTCAGGAAGTTCAACGATGGCTGTCAGTTGTGACCTCGAATTTGGCGCTGTAAGACCAACCCTCATTACTGCGACATCTCCGAGATCCCTCCTCAGTGCCTGCTCCACTTCAGTCCGCTCAGTAAGGCAGTCCAAATCGTTCACTGCTACGGACCTCATCTGTACGATGCTCTTCACGCTACCTAGAGTGCCCACTGCATCTTCTAGGGCCTTTGTGAAACTTCCCAAGCTTTTCTGGCCGGTGATTTCAAGAAGAACCTTGCCATCCCGTGTTTGCCGGATTGCCTTTATTTCCGCACCTGTTTCCTCCGGTTTAACTTTCGCCTTGATGCTTCTTAGGACATCCGCATATGATTTACCCTCCGCTGGCTTGATGGTAACGGCGGGCCGACGTCCTTTGGTTCTTAATTTTTTGGCATTTACCGCTACTTTATCTTGGGAAGCTTCAGGTACTTTTGTCTTAGGCTCTTCGGCTGTAAGATTTTTTGTTCTTCGCCTGGCCCTCCTCTTTTTCCTCTTTACTTCTGTCCACTGCTGTACGTTGGCGGAAAGTGGAGGAGTCATTTCCTTCTCTTTCTTCTTTTTAGGTATGGCCGCTTTTTCCGCCGGGCTAGTAGCTCCTCTTTTCAGCATTCCACTTGTGACTATTTCTGGCAGCATCACAGTCATCGTTTTTTGGGCTTTCGTGGTATCAAATGCCCTCTTTTCGCCAGTCTGGACAGCACAGTCTCTCATTTTTCTTGGGATCTCCGTTTGAGTTCCGCTGTCCATTCTTTTTGTGCATGTTTTCCGGCTCCACAAGCTTTTTAACGTGTCCAGGGCATCCTGGAGCACCGCCATGCCATCTTTTATTTCCGAGCTGACGTTCGTTTGCCTGAGAGTTGCAGCTCTCATTTTGGCCAGAACACCATCAGTCTTCTGGAATATTTCTCCGACATTAGCCTCCATGCTGCCTTCGTGCTCATTTTCCCTTACCACCGCCGGTGGTGAGGAATTTGAGCGAGCTGCAGTTGGAGGTGTACGCAGTAATACCGGGCACCGTCTAAAAGGACTATTTGATGGGCTCTCCTCAAATCCCCTTCTTGAAGTACCTTCATCCTTCTCCATCTTCTTCATCGTCTCAGTATGGTTTTTTTTTCTTTCATTCATATTTTGTTCCCACGAGTAAGGCGAGAAAATCGGTCCGCCCCCGCAGAGCTCCCATACGGGGGTAAGGCTTTTACACTCAGAGGCTGCCAGATATCTGAGGACACCGTTTGCGACTGGGCTAGTTTTTATACAGGGCCCCCAGCCTAGCTGATTATCGGCACGGTACGTATGACACCAATAATAATAATAATAATAATAATAATAATAATAATAATAATAATAATAATAATAATAATAATAATAATAATAATAATAATAATAATAATAATAATAATAATAATAATAATAATAATAATAATAATAATAATAATAATAATAATAATAATAATAATAATAATAATAATAATAATAATAATAATAATAATAATAATAATAATAATAATAATAATAATAATAATAATAATAATAATAATAGTAATAATAATAATAATAATAATAATAATAATAATAATAATAATAATAATAATAATAATAATAATAATAGTAATAATAATAATAATAATAATAATAATAATAATAATAATAATAATAATAATAATAATAATAATAATAATAATAATAATAATAATAATAATAATAATAATAATAATAATAATAATAATAATAATAATAATAATAATAATAATAATAATAATAATAATAATAATAATAATAATAATAATAATAATAATAATAATAATAATAATAATAATAATAATAATAATAATAATAATAATAATAATAATAATAATAATAATAATAATAATAATAATAATAATAATAATAATAATAATAATAATAATAATAATAATAATAATAATAATAATAATAATAATAATAATAATAATAATAATAATAATAATAATAATAATAATAATAATAATAATAATAATAATAATAATAATAATAATAATAATAATAATAATAATAATAATAATAATAATAATAATAATAATAATAATAATAATAATAATAATAATAATAATAATAATAATAATAATAATAATAATAATAATAATAATAATAATAATAATAATAATAATAATAATAATAATAATAATAATAATAATAATAATAATAATAATAATAATAATAATAATAATAATAATAATAATAATATAATAATAATAATAATAATAATAATAATAATAATAATAATAATAATAATAATAATAATAATAATAATAATAATAATAATAATAATAATAATAATAATAATAATAATAATAATAATAATAATAATAATAATAATAATAATAATAATAATAATAATAATAATAATAATAATAATAATAATAATAATAATAATAATAATAATAATAATAATAATAATAATAATAATAATAATAATAATAATAATAATAATAATAATAATAATAATAATAATAATAATAATAATAATAATAATAATAATAATAATAATAATAATAATAATAATAATAATAATAATAATAATAATAATAATAATAATAATAATAATAATAATAATAATAATAATAATAATAATAATAATAATAATAATAATAATAATAATAATAATAATAATAATAATAATAATAATAATAATAATAATAATAATAATAATAATAATAATAATAATAATAATAATAATAATAATAATAATAATAATAATAATAATAATAATAATAATAATAATAATAATAATAATAATAATAATAATAATAATAATAATAATAATAATAATAATAATAATAATAATAATAATAATAATAATAATAATAATAATAATAATAATAATAATAATAATAATAATAATAATAATAATAATAATAATAATAATAATAATAATAATAATAATAATAATAATAATAATAATAATAATAATAATAATAATAATAATAATAATAATAATAATAATAATAATAATAATAATAATAATAATAATAATAATAATAATAATAATAATAATAATAATAATAATAATAATAATAATAATAATAATAATAATAATAATAATAATAATAATAATAATAATAATAATAATAATAATAATAATAATAATAATAATAATAATAATAATAATAATAATAATAATAATAATAATAATAATAATAATAATAATAATAATAATAATAATAATAATAATAATAATAATAATAATAATAATAATAATAATAATAATAATAATAATAATAATAATAATAATAATAATAATAATAATAATAATAATAATAATAATAATAATAATAATAATAATAATAATAATAATAATAATAATAATAATAATAATAATAATAATAATAATAATAATAATAATAATAATAATAATAATAATAATAATAATAATAATAATAATAATAATAATAATAATAATAATAATAATAATAATAATAATAATAATAATAATAATAATAATAATAATAATAATAATAATAATAATAATAATAATAATAATAATAATAATAATAATAATAATAATAATAATAATAATAATAATAATAATAATAATAATAATAATAATAATAATAATAATAATAATAATAATAATAATAATAATAATAATAATAATAATAATAATAATAATAATAATAATAATAATAATAATAATAATAATAATAATAATAATAATAATAATAATAATAATAATAATAATAATAATAATAATAATAATAATAATAATAATAATAATAATAATAATAATAATAATAATAATAATAATAATAATAATAATAATAATAATAATAATAATAATAATAATAATAATAATAATAATAATAATAATAATAATAATAATAATAATAATAATAATAATAATAATAATAATAATAATAATAATAATAATAATAATAATAATAATAATAATAATAATAATAATAATAATAATAATAATAATAATAATAATAATAATAATAATAATAATAATAATAATAATAATAATAATAATAATAATAATAATAATAATAATAATAATAATAATAATAATAATAATAATAATAATAATAATAATAATAATAATAATAATAATAATAATAATAATAATAATAATAATAATGATAATAATAATAATGATAATAATAATAACAATAATAATAATAATAATAATAATAATAATAATAATAATAATAATAATAATAATAATAATAATAATAATAATAATAATAATAATAATAATAATAATAATAATAATAATAATAATAATAATAATAATAATAATAATAATAATAATAATAATAATAATAATAATAATAATAATAATAATAATAATAATAATAATAATAATAATAATAATAATAATAATAATAATAATAATAATAATAATAATAATAATAATAATAATAATAATAATAATAATAATAATAATAATAATAATAATAATAATAATAATAATAATAATAATAATAATAATAATAATAATAATAATAATAATAATAATAATAATAATAATAATAATAATAATAATAATAATAATAATAATAATAATAATAATAATAATAATAATAATAATAATAATAATAATAATAATAATAATAATAATAATAATAATAATAATAATAATAATAATAATAATAATAATAATAATAATAATAATAATAATAATAATAATAATAATAATAATAATAATAATAATAATAATAATAATAATAATAATAATAATAATAATAATAATAATAATAATAATAATAATAATAATAATAATAATAATAATAATAATAATAATAATAATAATAATAATAATAATAATAATAATAATAATAATAATAATAATAATAATAATAATAATAATAATAATAATAATAATAATAATAATAATAATAATAATAATAATAATAATAATAATAATAATAATAATAAATAATAATAATAATAATAATAATAATAATAATAATAATTTTTTTTTTTTTTTTTTTTTTTCGTAGGTCGGTGGTGAAAACCTTTTATAGGTATCTTGAAGGGTCCGCACTTCAAGGGTATGTGAGACTCCCATGATCTTGTTCGGTCTACTCACCAAATACACCACCTCCTTTTCCCACGGTGAAACCAACCCGGAACCGCTTTCGCATTACTTCAAGTTGGGCCGTGCTTGTTCCTTTTTTTTAATTTTCTTTTATGATTCTTCTTCTAGGTCCTCTAAATATCTGAGCTCTTTCTTCCTGCGTAGTATTAATTCTATGTATTTAGCTATTGCATTCCATTTTTCTTGGTTTTCAAGCATTACAGAAATTATATTTTCTGATGTTAATTCTCCTACTGCTACTATTAAAGATTCTCTTTCTGTTTCTGCTAAATCACATTCGAAAAAAGTGTGATGCGCTGTGTCATGTGTTGCGCTGCAGTGACTGCATCCTGGATTGTTTACTTTGCCCATCTTGTAGAGGTAGGATCGAAAATATCCGTGGCCTGATAGGAACTGAGTGATGTAAAAATTTACTTCTCCATGGTGTCGGTTAAACCAGACTTCTACTTGTGGGATTAATCTAGCCGTCCATCGCCCGTGCTGATCATTACTCCAGTGTTCTTGCCATCTTGTCATCGTGTACCTTCTTTCCTCTGCTACAATGACATCTCGGCTCGTTGCTTGATCCCTTATATATATATTTCTTCGTTCTTGCGCTAGCAAATCAATCGGAATCACGCCCGCGATTACCATGACCGCCGAATGTGAAACTGTTCGATAGGAGCACGCGACTCGGAGAGCCCCTCTTCGTTGCACCGCTGCTATGCGTTTTTTACAATACCTCTTGTCCATCGCATGTGCCCAGATTTCAGCTCCGTATAGAAGGATTGATTCTGCGGTTTTCATAATGATTCGTCTTTTTTCTGGTTTGGGTCCTCCAATGTTTGCCATAAGTTTGCTTAGCTTGATTGTAGCTTCTGCTGCTTTATTTGCTACTTTTTGGATTTGTTGCCAAAATGTTAGCCTTGTATCAATAGTAACTCCTAAGTAATTTGCTGATTCTTTGGTCATTATTGTTTCTGGACCTACTTGCATTGGAATTATAGTTGGTATTCTTTTCTTAGTTAACATAACGATTTCTGTTTTTGCCGTTGCTAATTCTAATCTATGTTCCCTCATCCAACTATACACTCTTCTCATAACTTGATTCAGCCTAATCTGTGATTCTGCTATATCCCGTGCCGTTATAATAGCTGCTATATCATCAGCATAACCTACTAGCTGTATATTTTCAGGCATTTCCATACATAATAGACTGTTGTACAGAACATTCCATAGTTCTGGTCCTAGTATTGATCCTTGTGCTACTCCTGCCGTAAGATCCTTTATCCTCTTTCCATCTACCGTGTTGTATATCAATCTTCGCTCGCTTAAGTAATCTATTAGAACTTTCAGAAGGTACGTAGGTATAGTAAACTTATTTTGTAATGCGTCTATGATGTCAGTCCATCTTGCCGAATTAAAGGCATTTTTGACATCCAAGGTAACAAGTAGAACTATTTTCCTCGAGTGATGTGTTTCCATTCGTGTGGCTTCCGCAGTTTCTGTTACCACCTTGATAGCGTCAACGGTCGACCTTCCCTTTCTGAACCCGAACTGTGTGTTCGCTAATCCACCAGCTGTATGAATTGCTGCTTGCAGTCTTGTTTTTATTAACCTTTCGAAGAGTTTCCCGGCCGTATCTAACATACATAGTGGCCTGTATGACGATGCTGCTCCTCTTACTCCTTTAGCTTTGTCAATTAAAACCAGTCTTGCTTCTTTCCACCTTTTGCTGAATACTCCTTCTTTTAGGCAGCAATTATACATATTCAGCATCATTTGTGGATTATTCGAAGCTACTAATTTGATGACCTCTGCTGGTATTCTATCAGGTCCGGGGGCTTTCTTGTTTTTCATACATTTTACTGCATCTTCTAGTTCTATTTGTGTAAAAATTGGGGCTTCTCCTGGTTCTTCGTGCCTCTGCAATACATTTCTTCTAGGGTGTGTAGGGAAAAGTGTGTTTACAATATTTTCCATAACGTCCAATTTTCTGATGCTGGTGCTCTGATTCTTTTCATTACAATTTTGTATCCAAGTCCCCAGGGATCATTGTTTACTTCTTCACACAAACTTCTCCAGTTTTTCATTTTACTCTTCTTTATTATAATTCGGAGCGTTTTTCTCGCTATTCTATATTCCTCTATTTTGCTTGTTTCTGCTGCTCCATTTCTCTGTCGCTGTGCTATGCGGCGGAGACGCAAACATTTTCTTCTCAATTCCGCTATTTCTTCTATCCACCAGTATACAGGGCATCTGTTTCTATTTCCAAACTTCTTGGGCATTGATTCTTCACAAGCTCTTGCGATGGTTTCCATAGTAACTTTCACCACTGGTTCTGCTCGTTCTCTGCCTGTTTCGTTCTGTGGCACTTGCATTACTCTTTCTAGATTTCTCCTTATTACACCGGCCATTTTTTCTTTATCCAGCTTATTGACGTTCCATGTACCTTCTCGCTGGTTGTTGCGATTTCTTTCTCTCCTTCTCGTGCATATTTCGAATTGTATATACTGATGATCGCTGCCAGTATAATCCTCTAGAACCATCCAGTTTTCTATGTTGTTAGCAAGTTCTTAATAATAATAATAAATAATAATAATAATAATAATAATAATAATAATAATAATAATAATAATAATAATAATAATAATAATAATAATAATAATAATAATAATAATAATAATAATAATAATAATAATAATAATAATAATAATAATAATAATAATAATAATAATAATAATAATAATAATAATAATAATAATAATAATAATAATAATAATAATAATAATAATAATAATAATAATAATAATAATAATAATAATAATAATAATAATAATAATAATAATAATAATAATAATAATAATAATAATAATAATAATAATAATAATAATAATAATAATAATAATAATAATAATAATAATAATAATAATAATAATAATAATAATAATAATAATAATAATAATAATAATAATAATAATAATAATAATAATAATAATAATAATAATAATAATAATAATAATAATTTTTTTTTTTTTTTTTTTTTTTTTTTTTTTTTTTTAGAAGGGAAAATCCTTTATGGATGAAGGGCGCACGTGCGTCCAACAAATGTCGGAGTCTCCCATATTGGGCATACCGACTAAAAAACCTCCCGCTCTCCACGGACACTAGCCTGGAACCGTTTGTCACATTACTTCGGGCTAGGTCCAATGCCATCGCCTTGAAGGCTGCTGCCTAGCCAAAGTCTGTAGGTTGGACCTCTGTGGTGTCTAGGTCCACCTTCTTTTTCCGCAGTATTTTCTGCGCAAAGAGTGACAAACTGTCCCACGCTCCCCTACCCTGTAAAAATAATAATAATAATAATAATAATAATAATAATAATAATAATAATAATAATAATAATAATAATAATAATAATAATAATAATAATAATAATAATAATAATAATAATAATAATAATAATAATAATAATAATAATAATAATAATAATAATAATAATAATAATAATAATAATAATAATAATAATAATAATAATAATAATAATAATAATAATAATAATAATAATAATAATAATAATAATAATAATAATAATAATAATAATAATAATAATAATAATAATAATAATAATAATAATAATAATAATAATAATAATAATAATAATAATAATAATAATAATAATAATAATAATAATAATAATAATAATAATAATAATAATAATAATAATAATAATAATAATAATAATAATAATAATAATAATAATAATAATAATAATAATAATAATAATAATAATAATAATAATAATAATAATAATAATAATAATAATAATAATAATAATAATAATAATAATAATAATAATAATAATAATAATAATAATAATAATAATAATAATAATAATAATAATAATAATAATAATAATAATAATAATAATAATAATAATAATAATAATAATAATAATAATAATAATAATAATAATAATAATAATAATAATAATAATAATAATAATAATAATAATAATAATAATAATAATAATAATAATAATAATAATAATAATAATAATAATAATAATAATAATAATAATAATAATAATAATAATAATAATAATAATAATAATAATAATAATAATAATAATAATAATAATAATAATAATAATAATAATAATAATAATAATAATAATAATAATAATAATAATAATAATAATAATAATAATAATAATAATAATAATAATAATAATAATAATAATAATAATAATAATAATAATAATAATAATAATAATAATAATAATAATAATAATAATAATAATAATAATAATAATAATAATAATAATAATAATAATAATAATAATAATAATAATTTTTTTTTTTTTTTTTTTTTTTTTTTTTTTCGTAGGTCGGTGGTGAAAACCTTTTATAGGTATCTTGAAGGGTCCGCACTTCAAGGGTATGTGAGACTCCCATGATCTTGTTCGGTCTACTCACCAAATACACCACCTCCTTTTCCCACGGTGAAACCAACCCGGAACCGCTTTCGCATTACTTCAAGTTGGGCCGTGCTTGTTCCTTTTTTTTAATTTTCTTTTATGATTCTTCTTCTAGGTCCTCTAAATATCTGAGCTCTTTCTTCCTGCGTAGTATTAATTCTATGTATTTAGCTATTGCATTCCATTTTTCTTGGTTTTCAAGCATTACAGAAATTATATTTTCTGATGTTAATTCTCCTACTGCTACTATTAAAGATTCTCTTTCTGTTTCTGCTAAATCACATTCGAAAAAAGTGTGATGCGCTGTGTCATGTGTTGCGCTGCAGTGACTGCATCCTGGATTGTTTACTTTGCCCATCTTGTAGAGGTAGGATCGAAAATATCCGTGGCCTGATAGGAACTGAGTGATGTAAAAATTTACTTCTCCATGGTGTCGGTTAAACCAGACTTCTACTTGTGGGATTAATCTAGCCGTCCATCGCCCGTGCTGATCATTACTCCAGTGTTCTTGCCATCTTGTCATCGTGTACCTTCTTTCCTCTGCTACAATGACATCTCGGCTCGTTGCTTGATCCCTTATATATATATTTCTTCGTTCTTGCGCTAGCAAATCAATCGGAATCACGCCCGCGATTACCATGACCGCCGAATGTGAAACTGTTCGATAGGAGCACGCGACTCGGAGAGCCCCTCTTCGTTGCACCGCTGCTATGCGTTTTTTACAATACCTCTTGTCCATCGCATGTGCCCAGATTTCAGCTCCGTATAGAAGGATTGATTCTGCGGTTTTCATAATGATTCGTCTTTTTTCTGGTTTGGGTCCTCCAATGTTTGCCATAAGTTTGCTTAGCTTGATTGTAGCTTCTGCTGCTTTATCTGCTACTTTTTGGATTTGTTGCCAAAATGTTAGCCTTGTATCAATAGTAACTCCTAAGTAATTTGCTGATTCTTTGGTCATTATTGTTTCTGGACCTACTTGCATTGGAATTATAGTTGGTATTCTTTTCTTAGTTAGCATAACGATTTCTGTTTTTGCCGTTGCTAATTCTAATCTATGTTCCCTCATCCAACTATACACTCTTCTCATAACTTGATTCAGCCTAATCTGTGATTCTGCTATATCCCGTGCCGTTATAATAGCTGCTATATCATCAGCATAACCTACTAGCTGTATATTTTCAGGCATTTCCATACATAATAGACTGTTGTACAGAACATTCCATAGTTCTGGTCCTAGTATTGATCCTTGTGCTACTCCTGCCGTAAGATCCTTTATCCTCTTTCCATCTACCGTGTTGTATATCAATCTTCGCTCGCTTAAGTAATCTATTAGAACTTTCAGAAGGTACGTAGGTATAGTAAACTTATTTTGTAATGCGTCTATGATGTCAGTCCATCTTGCCGAATTAAAGGCATTTTTGACATCCAAGGTAACAAGTAGAACTATTTTTCTCGAGTGATGTGTTTCCATTCGTGTGGCTTCCGCAGTTTCTGTTACCACCTTGATAGCGTCAACAGTCGACCTTCCCTTTCTGAACCCGAACTGTGTGTTCGCTAATCCACCAGCTGTATGAATTGCTGCTTGCAGTCTTGTTTTTATTAACCTTTCGAAGAGTTTCCCGGCCGTATCTAACATACATAGTGGCCTGTATGACGATGCTGCTCCTCTTACTCCTTTAGCTTTGTCAATTAAAACCAGTCTTGCTTCTTTCCACCTTTTGCTGAATACTCCTTCTTTTAGGCAGCAATTATACATATTCAGCATCTGCTGGTATTCTATCAGGTCCGGGGGCTTTCTTGTTTTTCATACATTTTACTGCATCTTCTAGTTCTATTTGTGTAAAAATTGGGGCTTCTCCTGGTTCTTCGTGCCTCTGCAATACATTTCTTCTAGGGTGTGTAGGGAAAAGTGTGTTTACAATATTTTCCATAACGTCCGCTTCTAGCTGATTTTCTGATGCTGGTGCTCTGATTCTTTTCATTACAATTTTGTATCCAAGTCCCCAGGGATCATTGTTTACTTCTTCACACAAACTTTTCCAGTTTTTCATTTTACTCTTCTTTATTATAATTCGGAGCGTTTTTCTCGCTATTCTATATTCCTCTATTTTGCTTGTTTCTGCTGCTCCATTTCTCTGTCGCTGTGCTATGCGGCGGAGACGCAAACATTTTCTTCTCAATTCCGCTATTTCTTCTGTCCACCAGTATACAGGGCATCTGTTTCTATTTCCAAACTTCTTGGGCATTGATTCTTCACAAGCTCTTGCGATGGTGTCCATAGTAACTTTCACCACTGCTTCTGCTCGTTCTCTGCCTGTTTCGTTCTGTGGCACTTGCATTACTCTTTCTAGATTTCTCCTTATTACACCGGCCATTTTTTCTTTATCCAGCTTATTGACGTTCCATGTACCTTCTCGCTGGTTGTTGCGATTTCTTTCTCTCCTTCTCGTGCATATTTCGAATTGTATATACTGATGATCGCTGCCAGTATAATCCTCTAGAACCATCCAGTTTTCTATGTTGTTAGCAAGTTCTTCTGTTGCTAGGGATATATCGGGTATAGTTTTGGTGTACCCGGGTCTCCTGAATGTGCTGGTATTTCCTGAGTTTAACACAATTAAATATTGTCTTGCTACCATTTCCAAAATTTGCCTTCCCCTGTTATCTGTAACTGGCAATCCCCACTCCACTGCTTTAGCATTGAAGTCACCGGCGACTACTACATTTCCTCCTAGTTCTATTATCTTATCTTCTAGTTGCTCCATTTTCTGTCGATATTCCTGTGCCGTTTGATTTGGAGTTAGGTAACAGCTTATTATTGTTTCTTTGCCGTTTGTGATCCATACAAACCCATTTCCGGCTCCATGGCTGTTAATTTGTATTTTCCCTTGATTTACTACCCAGATGGCTGCTGTACTTGTGACATCCGAGAACCAATTCTGATAATCTTTATTTTTGTACTGCTCGCTGATAATTACTACGTCGATATTCTTTTCTCGGACGAGCTGTAAAAGTAGATCATCGGCCGTTTTGCTCCTGTGCAAATTACCTTGTAAGAGCTTAATTATTTTTATGCTTTTTACTCTCCTCAAGTGCAGTTCGAAACACTCTACACAAACCGGATCCTGACACGTGCTCCAGACTTTCTGCTTTTATTTCTGCACACAAAAAGCACCTTGCCTTTTGCTTACAGTTTTTGACTGTGTGTCCTTTTTGTCCGCACTTGTAGCAGCAGTCTCTACGATCTTCATATTTGCATTGCCTCCTTAAGTGGCCGAAGTTAAGGCATTGTAGCATCGCTTAACTTCTGTTCTCTCCCTAATTCTGCATCTGATCCATCCAATTTTTATTTTCGATGTTACCAGTAATTTTTTGGCATCGCTTTCTTCCATAACTACAACCGCAGTTATCTGTTCCCTGCCATTTGGTGCTGTCAAATGTATTTTGCATTCGACAACTTCCGTTAATTCCTTATTTATAGCCTTTTGAACTTCCTCAATGGTTGTTACACAATCCAAGTCTTAATCTCTATCGCAGTCTTTGGTGTGAGATTCCTTACACTAGCCGAAGTCCCTAGAGCTTCCTGTAACTCCTTGGTGAATTTACCTTTTTCTTTCGGGCCTTTCCCCATTTCCAGCAGCACATCCCCATTTTGAGTTCTGCGGATTCCTCTGATTTCGATCTCTGTTTTTTCAGGGTTTACCCTTCCTTTTATTTCCTTTAGGATTTCAGCGTAACTCTTCCCTGTGGTGGGTTTTATCAGTATTGCTTCTGATCGGGGCCTTGTACTCTTCTGCTTTTCCGAGTGTGACATCTTACTTCTTCTCTTCCGTGTTCTTTGGCTACTCGCTGCTTCTTTTTTCCTGGCAGTACTTTACCTTCGTTCGATCTGGGTTGTCGCTGCGCTGAAGTTCTAGTTTGCACAAGTGTCCAACCACTTTCTTCTGCTTCTCTTCCTTTCTTGTATGCAGGAGGGGTGTCGGTGTGACCATGCTCATCTGCATAGATCTCTCTGCCTCGTTTCTTACCATTTGAGGAGGTTAATGCTGCATTTTGCTCTCCTATGCTGGGGATTTCGCTGGTATTTTTCGTTTGTTCCTTCCTTTGGATTCTGCCTTCGAAAATTACTTCTATCGCTTCCTGTAACTTTATTAGGCCATTTTTGATGTCCATACTAATGTTTTTCTGCTTGGCAGCAGCTTGCAGCATGATTTCTGTCAGATGTTGTATTTTCTGAAGTTGCTGTTCCTCCATATCTTCAGGGATTTTCCTTGATGTTTCAATTTGGGAAACTGATAATTTGTGTATACCTTCTTTCGGCGTTCCTCCATTTACCGTCTTTTCTGGTATGATGATCAGTTTCTTACTGCATTTAGTGAGTTCGGCTGATGCTCCTTTAATTGGAGAACGAGCTATTTTGTTGCTTCTTTGAAATGGGTAACTTCCCATTTTTGGTTGCTGCTTTTGTTTCTTCTGTTCTTCGGTAACATATTTAACACTTAGAGGCCCGCATACCTCTAAGCGCCGGTTGCTAGCCGGGTCATTTGGCACAGATTTATTTTTTAGCAATAAGCGATCCCCCCCAGAATCCGTGGGATCGGCCTCCTTGGAGGATGGATTCTCTAGCATAGCTAGATTACCACCTGGGGTATTTATATATATTGTTTTATCCATTGCATATTTATAAACTGAGTCTTTATGGAGTTACTCATCTCCGTTTTTAATTCCGGCCGCTCCTAACATGGAGTACAGACGCCGACCAAGTCGCCGCTCGCTACGAATACAGACGCGCTTGGATTTCGAGCATTTCGCGCTTGTACGAGTAATACACGCCCGTCCTGCACCAACGTGTTTTATTTAGTTAGAGCGCCAAATATTCGCTTTTACCCTATCTCGTTAGCCATACTAAGTATGTAACCAGGAGGTGCCCGGCAGATAACTATGTTACCTACCTTCGAGGAGGTGAGATTAGGATTTGCTGGCAGAGCTGATAATTACAGTAGGCGTTTCCCAGTTTTTTTCAAGACGTCCGTTGGTAGAACGTTTGTCTGAGACCATATACCAGCCTTTACCTCCCAATAATAATAATAATAATAATAATAATAATAATAATAATAATAATAATAATAATAATAATAATAATATAATAATAATAATAATAATAATAATAATAATAATAATAATAATAATAATAATAATAATAATAATAATAATAATAATAATAATAATAATATAATAATAATAATAATAATAATAATATAATAATAATAATAATAATAATAATAATAATAATAATAATAATAATAATAATAATAATAATAATAATAATAATACTAATAATAAATAATAATAATAATAATAATAATAATAATAATAATAATAATAATAATAATAATAATAATAATAATAATAATAATAATAATAATAATAATAATAATAATAATAATAATAATAATAATAATAATAATAATAATAATAATAATAATAATAATAATAATAATAATAATAATAATAATAATAATAATAATAATAATAATAATAATAATAATAATAATAATAATAATAATAATAATAATAATAATAATAATAATAATAATAATAACTAATAATAATAATAATAATAATAATAATAATAATAATAATAATAATAATAATAATAATAATAATAATAATAATAATAATAATAATAATAATAATAATAGATAATAATAATAATAATAATAATAATAATAATAATAATAATAATAATAATAATATAATAATAATAATAATAATAATATAATAATTTTTTTTTTTTTTTTTTTTTTTTTTTTTTTTAGAAGGGAAAATCCTTTATGGATGAAGGGCGCACGTGCGTCCAACAAATGTCGGAGTCTCCCATATTGGGCATACCGACTAAAAAACCTCCCGCTCTCCACGGACACTAGCCTGGAACCGTTTGTCACATTACTTCGGGCTAGGTCCAATGCCATCGCCTTGAAGGCTGCTGCCTAGCCAAAGTCTGTAGGTTGGACCTCTGTGGTGTCTAGGTCCACCTTCTTTTTCCGCAGTATTTTCTGCGCAAAGAGTGACAAACTGTCCCACGCTCCCCTACCCTGTTAAAATGTGGCCCACCACTGTGTCCGGAGAGAACCGCGGTACAACTTCCCTTAGCTGCACACGCTCTCGAGCCCACCTTTCACAGATGAAAAAAGTGTGCTCAGCATCATCGTGCATGTGGCAATATATGCACTCCGCTAAACGTGCCTTCCCCATCTTGTGCAGATAGGCCCGAAAGTATCCATGTCCACTCAGCAGCTGAGTGAAGTAGTAATCTACCTCTCCAATGTCGTCTTTCTACCCATGGGGTAACCTCCCCGATGAGCCGCCTCGTCCATATCCCTCGTTCCTCCAGTTCCCAGTTCTCCTGCCATTGTCGAAGCGTGCGATTCCGCTCTTCCTTCTGCACTGACTCTATATTTCCTTCGGCCTTTCTCCGGTATATCGCCTGACGCTCCCTTGCGAGTAGGGCAATTGGAATGACGCCAGCGATAACCAGGACAGCTGGCTCCGAGACAGTTCTGTAAGCAGACGCCACTCGCAACGCCGCCAGCCTTTGGACCCGACCCAGCCTTATCCGATAGCACTCCTTTGCGATAGCATGACCCCATATCTCGGCACCATACAGCAAGACTGATTGGACCGCGGACATCAGTAGCCGCCTCCGACTCGATCTTGGTCCACCTATGTTGGCCATCAATCGAGCCAGCGCCATGACACCATTTGCGGCCCTGTCAGCAGTCTTCTTGATCTGCTCAAAGTAATTTAGCCTGCTGTCAATCATGATGCCGAGATATTTTACCGCCCGTCTTGTCTGCACCTCTTCTTCGCCGATGCGCATCTGGAGCTCAAGGTTCATCCTCCTTTTTGTCAGCACTACGACCTCCGTCTTGCTCAATGCCAACGACAGTCCGCGGCTGTCCATCCAAGAAAGGATGGACCGCATGGTCTGATTGAGCTTCAATTGGGCGAGCTCCACGTTTCGCGCTGCTATCAGCACGGCAACGTCGTCCGCATATCCGACCAGCATTGACTCATCCGGCATGTTTAATCGCAACAGACTGTCGTATGCGGCATTCCAAAGGTCGGGACCGAGGATTGAACCTTGTGCTGCACCTCCAGAGACAGTGATACTCCCTTGTCCTTCAGTCGTATCGAAGAGTACTGTACGGTCGTCAAGGTAGTCGCTGATCATTCCTAGCAGATATTCCGGAACACGAAATTCCTGCTCTAGAGCTTGGAGCATGTCGCTCCATCTGGCCGAATTAAACGCATTTTTCACGTCTAAAGTCACAAGGAGGACTATACGACGTGAGAAATGGTTGTGGTCCTCGGCCCTGCTCATCGCAGATGTGACTTCCACAATGGCATCTGCTGTGGAACGACCAGCCCTGAAACCGTACTGACGCGGAGACAAACCTCCAGCTGCCTCGATGGCAGACAACAGCCTTGGCTTGAGTAACTTCTCAAGAACCTTTCCCGCAGTGTCCAGCATGCAGAGCGGACGGTATGAGGAAGGCAGCTCCGGGTCTCCTTTCTCCTTGCTGATTAGTACCAGCCTAGCTGTCTTCCAACACTTGGGGAAAATTCCCGCTGAGAGACAGGCATTGTACATACTCAACAGAATATTCGGATTATACCGAAAAACAAGCATTAATAATATCTCCTTAATAATAATAATAATAATAATAATAATAATAATAATAATAATAATAATAATAATAATAATAATAATAATAATAATAATAATAATAATAATAATAATAATAATAATAATAATAATAATAATAATAATAATAATAATAATAATAATAATAATAATAATAATAATAATAATAATAATAATAATAATAATATAATAATAATAATAATAATAATAATAATAATAATAATAATAATAATAATAATAATAATAATAATAATAATAATAATAATAATAATAATAATAATAATAATAATAATAATAATAATAATAATAATAATAATAATAATAATAATAATAATAATAATAATAATAATAATAATAAAAATAATAATAATAATAATAATAATAATAATAATAATAATAATAATAATAATAATAATAATAATAATAATAATAATAATAATAATAATAAAATAATAATAATAATAATAATAATAATAATAATAATAATAATAATAATAATAATAATAATAATAATAATAAAAATAATAATAATAATAATAATAAAATAATAATAATAATAATAATAATAATAATAATAATAATAATAATAAATAATAATAATAATAATAATAATAATAATAATAATAATAAATAATAATAATAATAATAATAAAAATAATAATAATAATAATAATAATAATAATAATAATAATAATAATAATAAATAAATAATAATAATAATAATAATAATAATAATAATAATAATAATAATAATAATAATAATAATAATAATAATAATAATAATAATAATAATAATAATAATAATAATAATAATAATAATAATAATAATAATAATAATAATAATAATAATAATAATAATAATAATAATAATAATAATAATAATAATAATAATAATAATAATAATAATAATAATAATAATAATAATAATAATAATAATAATAATAATAATAATAATAATAATAATAATAATAATAATAATAATAATAATAATAATAATAATAATAATAATAATAATAATAATAATAATAATAATAATAATAATAATAATAATAATAATAATAATAATAATAATAATAATAATAATAATAATAATAATAATAATAATAATAATAATAATAATAATAATAATAATAATAATAATAATAATAATAATAATAATAATAATAATAATAATAATAATAATAATAATAATAATAATAATAATAATAATAATAATAATAATAATAATAATAATAATAATAATAATAATAATAATAATAATAATAATAATAATAATAATAATAATAATAATAATAATAATAATAATAATAATAATAATAATAATAATAATAATAATAATAATAATAATAATAATAATAATAATAATAATAATAATAATAATAATAATAATAATAATAATAATAATAATAATAATAATAATAATAATAATAATAATAATAATAATAATAATAATAATAATAATAATAATAATAATAATAATAATAATAAATAATAATAATAATAATAATAATAATAATAATAATAATAATAATAATAATAATAATAATAATAATAATAATAATAATAATAATAATAATAATAATAATAATAATAATAATAATAATAATAATAATAATAATAATAATAATAATAATAATAATAATAATAATAATAATAATAATAATAATAATAATAATAATAATAATAATAATAATAATAATAATAATAATAATAATAATAATAATAATAATAATAATAATAATAATAATAATAATAATAATAATAATAATAATAATAATAATAATAATTTTTTTTTTTTTTTTTTAGAAGGGAAAATCCTTTATGGATGAAGGGCGCACGTGCGTCCAACAAATGTCGGAGTCTCCCATATTGGGCATACCGACTAAAAAACCTCCCGCTCTCCACGGACACTAGCCTGGAACCGTTTGTCACATTACTTCGGGCTAGGTCCAATGCCATCGCCTTGAAGGCTGCTGCCTAGCCAAAGTCTGTAGGTTGGACCTCTGTGGTGTCTAGGTACCTTCTTTTTCCGCAGTATTTTCTGCGCAAAGAGTGACAAACTGTCCCACGCTCCCCTACCCTGTAAAATGTGGCCCACCACTGTGTCCGGAGAGAACCGCGGTACAACTTCCCTTAGCTGCACACGCTCTCGAGCCCACCTTTCACAGATGAAAAAAGTGTGCTCAGCATCATCGTGCATGTGGCAATATATGCACTCCGCTGAACGTGCCTTCCCCATCTTGTGCAGATAGGCCCGAAAGTATCCATGTCCACTCAGCAGCTGAGTGAAGTAGTAATCTACCTCTCCATGTCGTCTTTCTACCCATGGGGTAACCTCCCCGATGAGCCGCCTTGTCCATATCCCTCGTTCCTCTAGTTCCCAGTTCTCCTGCCATTGCCGAAGCGTGCGATTCCGCTCTTCCTTCTGCACTGACTCTATATTTCCTTCGGCCTTTCTCCGGTATATCGCCTGACGCTCCCTTGCGAGTAGGGCAATTGGAATGACGCCAGCGATAACCAGGACAGCTGGCTCCGAGACAGTTCTGTAAGCAGACGCCACTCGCAACGCCGCCAGCCTTTGGACCCGACCCAGCCTTATCCGATAGCACTCCTTTGCGATAGCATGACCCCATATCTCGGCACCATACAGCAAGACTGATTGGACCGTGGACATCAGTAGCCGCCTCCGACTCGATCTTGGTCCACCTATGTTGGCCATCAATCGAGCCAGCGCCATGACACCATTTGCGGCCCTGTCAGCAGTCTTCTTGATCTGCTCAAAGTAATTTAGCCTGCTGTCAATCATGATGCCGAGATATTTTACCGCCCGTCTTGTCTGCACCTCTTCTTCGCCGATGCGCATCTGGAGCTCAAGGTTCATCCTCCTTTTTGTCAGCACTACGACCTCCGTCTTGCTCAATGCCAACGACAGTCCGCGGCTGTCCATCCAAGAAAGGATGGACCGCATGGTCTGATTGAGCTTCAATTGGGCGAGCTCCACGTTTCGCGCTGCTATCAGCACGGCAACGTCGTCCGCATATCCGACCAGCATTGACTCATCCGCATGTTTAATCGCAACAGACTGTCGTATGCGGCATTACAAAGGTCGGGACCGAGGATTGAACCTTGTGCTGCACCTCCAGAGACAGTGATACTCCCTTGTCCTTCAGTCGTATCGAAGAGTACTGTACGGTCGTCAAGGTAGTCGCTGATCATTCCTAGCAGATATTCCGGAACACGAAATTCCTGCTCTAGAGCTTGGAGCATGTCGCTCCATCTGGCCGAATTAAACGCATTTTTCACGTCTAAAGTCACAAGGAGGACTATACGACGTGAGAAATGGTTGTGGTCCTCGGCCCTGCTCATCGCAGATGTGACTTCCACAATGGCATCTGCTGTGGAACGACCAGCCCTGAAACCGTACTGACGCGGAGACAAACCTCCAGCTGCCTCGATGGCAGACAACAGCCTTGGCTTGAGTAACTTCTCAAGAACCTTTCCCGCAGTGTCCAGCATGCAGAGCGGACGGTATGAGGAAGGCACCTCCGGGTCTCCTTTCTCCTTGCTGATTAGTACCAGCCTAGCTGTCTTCCAACACTTGGGGAAAATTCCCGCTGAGAGACAGGCATTGTACATACTCAACAGAATATTCGGATTATACCGAAAAACCAGCTTTAATATCTCTCCTTGGATACCGTCTGGACCTGGGGCCTTCTTGACCTTGAGAGATTGGATGGCCACTTCCAGCTCCTCCATTGTAAACGGGGAAGCGCCATCCCGGTTGTATACTCTAGCAGCTCGCTGGAGATGCACTGGAAAGAGGGCTTTAACTAGGCGCGTTGTGGTCCGCATGTCCATGGGCGGAGGGGTTTTCAGTGCCCCAATTTTCTGGGTTACAATTTTGTAACCTAAGCCCCATGGATCTGAGTTTATATCCTCTCTCAGTGCTTCCCAGCATCTCGCCTTGCTGTGATTGATTGCACGTCGCAACTGGCGCTTTTTCTCCTTGTGGTCCGAGGACCTGATCCTAACCTCCTCCTCCGTTCTAGCTCTCTGAGCCTTTCTCCGCAGTCGGAGACAATCTCTCCGGAGGTCAGCTATCTCGGCTGTCCACCAGTACATTGGCTGTTTTCCATGAGGAATTCGCCTCCGAGGCATTGAGCGGTCGCAGGCTAGGGTGATTTGACGTAGAGTGGCATCCACCAACGGCCCTGCCTGGTGAGGGGTTGCAGGCTGCCCCTCGACCTGCATTTGGACACCTCCCCGGATGATCGCTGCAAATACCGCTTCGTCAATTCTCCCCATGTTCCAGCGCTGTGGTCTGCTATTTATTGTTCTTTGGAGTTGCCGCCTCTCACGGACCACGAATACAATGTACTGATGGTCACTGCCCGTGTAGTCCTCGATCACATGCCAGCCTTCGACCAAAGCGGCCAAGCGCTCACAGGCAAAGGATACGTCGGGAATGGTTTCTGAATACCCCGGTCGACGAAAAGTAGATGTCGAGCCGACATTCAGCACAAGTAAACCGGTTCTGGATGCCAACCCTAACACCTCGCTTCCCCTTGAGTCAGGGTAGGGCATTCCCCACTCGGTTGCCTTAGCGTTGAAATCGCCACCAATCACTACGCGACCCGTCGTGTTCAAAACCGTATCCTCAAGGTTCGCCAATTTCGCTCGGAAATCCGCTATGACTTCGTTGGGTGTCAGATAGACGCTTATAAATGTGATATCCGCGTATTTAACCCAGACGAACCCACGCCCGCGCCCATGCTCTCGTACCGGGATTTTCGCTGCATCAGGTATCCAAATGGCCGCCGTACCAAGCTCGTCCGAGAACCAAGAAGTGGTTCTGTCCATATACTGCTCACTAATGAGCAGTATGTCGGTACTCTTCTCCCGAGCAAGCTGATGCAGGAGGTCATCTGCCACTCGGCTACGATTTAAGTTTGCCTGGAGGACGCTGATCATGTTCCAGTCTCTTTGGCCTTTCTCAGAGCGTCTCTGAACACCTTGCATAACCCTGTGCCTAGAGTGTGGCCTAGACTTTCCTGTTGCACACCCGCTTCGGCACAGAGTATGCAGTGTGCCTTTTCTTTACAGGCCTTAGCAACATGACCCTCCTTTCCGCAGCGGTAGCAGGCTTTGCTTCGGTCAGGTCCCCTGCAAGAACCAGCCACGTGACCGTAATTTAGACACCTGTAGCAGCGTTTGACATCGGTCCGTGACGTAACCCTGCAAGAAACCCATCCTACTTTGAGCCTTCCCTGCTTCAGCAGCTTTTCGGCAGCTTGCTCAGGAAGTTCAACGATGGCTGTCAGTTGTGACCTCGAATTTGGCGCTGTAAGACCAACCCTCATTACTGCGACATCTCCGAGATCCCTCCTTAGTGCCTGCTCCACTTCAGTCCGCTCAGTAAGGCAGTCCAAATCGTTCACTGCTACGGACCTCATCTGTACGATGCTCTTCACGCTACCTAGAGTGCCCACTGCATCTTCTAGGGCCTTTGTGAAACTTCCCAAGCTTTTCTGGCCGGTGATTTCAAGAAGAACCTTGCCATCCCGTGTTTGCCGGATTGCCTTTATTTCCGCACCTGTTTCCTCCGGTTTAACTTTCGCCTTGATGCTTCTTAGGACATCCGCATATGATTTACCCTCCGCTGGCTTGATGGTAACGGCGGGCCGACGTCCTTTGGTTCTTAATTTTTTGGCATTTACCGCTACTTTATCTTGGGAAGCTTCAGGTACTTTTGTCTTAGGCTCTTCGGCTGTAAGATTTTTTGTTCTTCGCCTGGCCCTCCTCTTTTTCCTCTTTACTTCTGTCCACTGCTGTACGTTGGCGGAAAGTGGAGGAGTCATTTCCTTCTCTTTCTTCTTTTTAGGTATGGCCGCTTTTTCCGCCGGGCTAGTAGCTCCTCTTTTCAGCATTCCACTTGTGACTATTTCTGGCAGCATCACAGTCATCGTTTTTTGGGCTTTCGTGGTATCAAATGCCCTCTTTTCGCCTGTCTGGACAGCACAGTCTCTCATTTTTCTTGGGATCTCCGTTTGAGTTCCGCTGTCCATTCTTTTTGTGCATGTTTTCCGGCTCCACAAGCTTTTTAACGTGTCCAGGGCATCCTGGAGCACCGCCATGCCATCTTTTATTTCCGAGCTGACGTTCGTTTGCCTGAGAGTTGCAGCTCTCATTTTGGCCAGAACACCATCAGTCTTCTGGAATATTTCTCCGACATTAGCCTCCATGCTGCCTTCTTGCTCATTTCCCCTTACCACCGCCGGTGGTGAGGAATTTGAGCGAGCTGCAGTTGGAGGTGTACGCAGTAATATCGGGCACCGTCTAAAAGGACTATTTGATGGGCTCTCCTCAAATCCCCTTCTTGAAGTACCTTCATCCTTCTCCATCTTCTTCATCGTCTCAGTATGGTTTTTTTTTCTTTCATTCATATTTTGTTCCCACGAGTAAGGCGAGAAAATCGGTCCGCCCCCGCAGAGCTCCCATACGGGGGTAAGGCTTTTACACTCAGAGGCTGCCAGATATCTGAGGACACCGTTTGCGACTGGGCTAGTTTTTATACAGGGCCCCCAGCCTAGCTGATTACCGGCACGGTACGTATGACACCTTAATCCGGCCCTGTTGATTGCCATTTGGTTTCAGGTCTCATCTTTGGACAGGGTCCCAAGACTCTTTGCCCATACTCGGCCTCTGCACCGCGACGAGGTAGGCAATCGTGCAGAGGAATAATAATAATAATAATAATAATAATAATAATAATAATAATAATAATAATAGTAATAATAATAATAATAATAATAATAATAATAATAATAATAATAATAATAATAATAATAATAATAATAATAATAATAATAATAATAATAATAATAATAATAATAATAATAATAATAATAATAATAATAATAATAATAATAATAATAATAATAATAATAATAATAATAATAATAATAATAATAATAATAATAATAATAATAATAATAATAATAATAATAATAATAATAATAATAATAATAATAATAATAATAATAATAATAATAATAATAATAATAATAATAATAATAATAATAATAATAATAATAATAATAATAATAATAATAATAATAATAATAATAATAATAATAATAATAATAATAATAATAATAATAATAATAATAATAATAATAATAATAATAATAATAATAATAATAATAATAATAATAATAATAATAATAATAATAATAATAATAATAATAATAATAATAATAATAATAATAATAATAATAATAATAATAATAATAATAATAATAATAATAATAATAATAATAATAATAATAATAATAATAATAATAATAATAATAATAATAATAATAATAATAATAATAATAATAATAATAATAATAATAATAATAATAATAATAATAATAATAATAATAATAATAATAATAATAATAATAATAATAATAATAATAATAATAATAATAATAATAATAATAATAATAATAATAATAATAATAATAATAATAATAATAATAATAATAATAATAATAATAATAATAATAATAATAATAATAATAATAATAATAATAATAATAATAATAATAATAATAATAATAATAATAATAATAATAATAATAATAATAATAATAATAATAATAATAATAATAATAATAATAATAATAATAATAATAATAATAATAATAATAATAATAATAATAATAATAATAATAATAATAATAATAATAATAATAATAATAATAATAATAATAATAATAATAATAATAATAATAATAATAATAATAATAATAATAATAATAATAATAATAATAATAATAATAATAATAATAATAATAATAATAATAATAATAATAATAATAATAATAATAATAATAATAATAATAATAATAATAATAATAATAATAATAATAATAATAATAATAATAATAATAATAATAATAATAATAATAATAATAATAATAATAATAATAATAATAATAATAATAATAATAATAATAATAATAATAATAATAATAATAATAATAATAATAATAATAATAATAATAATAATAATAATAATAATAATAATAATAATAATAATAATAATAATAATAATAATAATAATAATAATAATAATAATAATAATAATAATAATAATAATAATAATAATAATAATAATAATAATAATAATAATAATAATAATAATAATAATAATAATAATAATAATAATAATAATAATAATAATAATAATAATAATAATAATAATAATAATAATAATAATAATAATAATAATAATAATAATAATAATAATTTTTTTTTTTTTTTTTTTTTAGAAGGGAAAATCCTTTATGGATGAAGGGCGCACGTGCGTCCAACAAATGTCGGAGTCTCCCATATTGGGCATACCGACTAAAAAACCTCCCGCTCTCCACGGACACTAGCCTGGAACCGTTTGTCACATTACTTCGGGCTAGGTCCAATGCCATCGCCTTGAGGGCTGCTGCCTAGCCAAAGTCTGTAGGTTGGACCTCTGTGGTGTCTAGGTCCACCTTCTTTTTCCGCAGTATTTTCTGCGCAAAGAGTGACAAACTGTCCCACGCTCCCCTACCCTGTAAAATGTGGCCCACCACTGTGTCCGGAGAGAACCGCGGTACAACTTCCCTTAGCTGCACACGCTCTCGAGCCCACCTTTCACAGATGAAAAAAGTGTGCTCAGCATCATCGTGCATGTGGCAATATATGCACTCCGCTGAACGTGCCTTCCCCATCTTGTGCAGATAGGCCCGAAAGTATCCATGTCCACTCAGCAGCTGAGTGAAGTAGTAATCTACCTCTCCATGTCGTCTTTCTACCCATGGGGTAACCTCCCCGATGAGCCGCCTCGTCCATATCCCTCGTTCCTCCAGTTCCCAGTTCTCCTGCCATTGTCGAAGATATTCCGGAACACGAAATTCCTGCTCTAGAGCTTGGAGCATGTCGCTCCATCTGGCCGAATTAAACGCATTTTTCACGTCTAAAGTCACAAGGAGGACTATACTACGTGAGAAATGGTTGTGGTCCTCGGCCCTGCTCATCGCAGATGTGACTTCCACAATGGCATCTGCTGTGGAACGACCAGCCCTGAAACCGTACTGACGCGGAGACAAACCTCCAGCTGCCTCGATGGCAGACAACAGCCTTGGCTTGAGTAACTTCTCAAGAACCTTTCCCGCAGTGTCCAGCATGCAGAGCGGACGGTATGAGGAAGGCAGCTCCGGGTCTCCTTTCTCCTTGCTGATTAGTACCAGCCTAGCTGTCTTCCAACACTTGGGGAAAATTCCCGCTGAGAGACAGGCATTGTACATACTCAACAGAATATTCGGATTATACCGAAAAACCAGCTTTAATATCTCTCCTTGGATACTGTCTGGACCTGGGGCCTTCTTGACCTTGAGAGATTGGATGGCCACTTCCAGCTCCTCCATTGTAAACGGGGAAGCGCCATCCCGGTTGTATACTCTAGCAGCTCGCTGGAGATGCACTGGAAAGAGGGCTTTAACTAGGCGCGTTGTGGTCCGCATGTCCATGGGCGGAGGGGTTTTCAGTGCCCCAATTTTCTGGGTTACAATTTTGTAACCTAAGCCCCATGGATCTGAGTTTATATCCTCTCTCAGTGCTTCCCAGCATCTCGCCTTGCTGTGATTGATTGCACGTCGCAACTGGCGCTTTTTCTCCTTGTGGTCCGAGGACCTGATCCTAACCTCCTCCTCCGTTCTAGCTCTCTGAGCCTTTCTCCGCAGTCGGAGACAATCTCTCCGGAGGTCAGCTATCTCGGCTGTCCACCAGTACATTGGCTGTTTTCCATGAGGAATTCGCCTCCGAGGCATTGAGCGGTCGCAGGCTAGGGTGATTTGACGTAGAGTGGCATCCACCAACGGCCCTGCCTGGTGAGGGGTTGCAGGCTGCCCCTCGACCTGCATTTGGACACCTCCCCGGATGATCGCTGCAAATACCGCTTCGTCAATTCTCCCCATGTTCCAGCGCTGTGGTCTGCTATTTATTGTTCTTTGGAGTTGCCGCCTCTCACGGACCACGAATACAATGTACTGATGGTCACTGCCCGTGTAGTCCTCGATCACATGCCAGCCTTCGACCAAAGCGGCCAAGCGCTCACAGGCGAAGGATACGTCGGGAATGGTTTCTGAATACCCCGGTCGACGAAAAGTAGATGTCGAGCCGACATTCAGCACAAGTAAACCGGTTCTGGATGCCAACCCTAACACCTCGCTTCCCCTTGAGTCAGGGTAGGGCATTCCCCACTCGGTTGCCTTAGCGTTGAAATCGCCACCAATCACTACGCGACCCGTCGTGTTCAAAACCGTATCCTCAAGGTTCGCCAATTTCGCTCGGAAATCCGCTATGACTTCGTTGGGTGTCAGATAGACGCTTATAAATGTGATATCCGCGTATTTAACCCAGACGAACCCACGCCCGCGCCCATGCTCTCGTACCGGGATTTTCGCTGCATCAGGTATCCAAATGGCCGCCGTACCAAGCTCGTCCGAGAACCAAGAAGTGGTTCTGTCCATATACTGCTCACTAATGAGCAGTATGTCGGAACTCTTCTCCCGAGCAAGCTGATGCAGGAGGTCATCTGCCACTCGGCTACGATTTAAGTTTGCCTGGAGGACGCTGATCATTTTCCAGTCTCTTTGGCCTTTCTCAGAGCGTCTCTGAACACCTTGCATAACCCTGTGCCTAGAGTGTGGCCTAGACTTTCCTGTTGCACACCCGCTTCGGCACAGAGTATGCAGTGTGCCTTTTCTTTACAGGCCTTAGCAACATGACCCTCCTTTCCGCAGCGGTAGCAGGCTTTGCTTCGGTCAGGTCCCCTGCAAGAACCAGCCACGTGACCGTAATTTAGACACCTGTAGCAGCGTTTGACATCGGTCCGTGACGTAACCCTGCAAGAAACCCATCCTACTTTGAGCCTTCCCTGCTTCAGCAGCTTTTCGGCAGCTTGCTCAGGAAGTTCAACGATGGCTGTCAGTTGTGACCTCGAATTTGGCGCTGTAAGACCAACCCTCATTACTGCGACATCTCCGAGATCCCTCCTCAGTGCCTGCTCCACTTCAGTCCGCTCAGTAAGGCAGTCCAAATCGTTCACTGCTACGGACCTCATCTGTACGATGCTCTTCACGCTACCTAGAGTGCCCACTGCATCTTCTAGGGCCTTTGTGAAACTTCCCAAGCTTTTCTGGCCGGTGATTTCAAGAAGAACCTTGCCATCCCGTGTTTGCCGGATTGCCTTTATTTCCGCACCTGTTTCCTCCGGTTTAACTTTCGCCTTGATGCTTCTTAGGACATCCGCATATGATTTACCCTCCGCTGGCTTGATGGTAACGGCGGGCCGACGTCCTTTGGTTCTTAATTTTTTGGCATTTACCGCTACTTTATCTTGGGAAGCTTCAGGTACTTTTGTCTTAGGCTCTTCGGCTGTAAGATTTTTTGTTCTTCGCCTGGCCCTCCTCTTTTTCCTCTTTACTTCTGTCCACTGCTGTACGTTGGCGGAAAGTGGAGGAGTCATTTCCTTCTCTTTCTTCTTTTTAGGTATGGCCGCTTTTTCCGCCGGGCTAGTAGCTCCTCTTTTCAGCATTCCACTTGTGACTATTTCTGGCAGCATCACAGTCATCGTTTTTTGGGCTTTCGTGGTATCAAATGCCCTCTTTTCGCCTGTCTGGACAGCACAGTCTCTCATTTTTCTTGGGATCTCCGTTTGAGTTCCGCTGTCCATTCTTTTTGTGCATGTTTTCCGGCTCCACAAGCTTTTTAACGTGTCCAGGGCATCCTGGAGCACCGCCATGCCATCTTTTATTTCCGAGCTGACGTTCGTTTGCCTGAGAGTTGCAGCTCTCATTTTGGCCAGAACACCATCAGTCTTCTGGAATATTTCTCCGACATTAGCCTCCATGCTGCCTTCGTGCTCATTTTCCCTTACCACCGCCGGTGGTGAGGAATTTGAGCGAGCTGCAGTTGGAGGTGTACGCAGTAATACCGGGCACCGTCTAAAAGGACTATTTGATGGGCTCTCCTCAAATCCCCTTCTTGAAGTACCTTCATCCTTCTCCATCTTCTTCATCGTCTCAGTATGGTTTTTTTTTCTTTCATTCATATTTTGTTCCCACGAGTAAGGCGAGAAAATCGGTCCGCCCCCGCAGAGCTCCCATACGGGGGTAAGGCTTTTACACTCAGAGGCTGCCAGATATCTGAGGACACCGTTTGCGACTGGGCTAGTTTTTATACAGGGCCCCCAGCCTAGCTGATTATCGGCACGGTACGTATGACACCTTAATCCGGCCCTGTTGATTGCCATTTGGTTTCAGGTCTCATCTTTGAACAGGGTCCCAAGACTCTTTGCCCATACTCGGCCTCTGCACCGCGACGAGGTAGGCAATCGTGCAGAGGAATAATAATAATAATAATAATAATAATAATAATAATAATAATAATAATAATAATAATAATAATAATAATAATAATAATAATAATAATAATAATAATAATAATAATAATAATAATAATAATAATAATAATAATAATAATAATAATAATAATAATAATAATAATAATAATAATAATAATAATAATAATAATAATAATAATAATAATAATAATAATAATAATAATAATAATAATAATAATAATAATAATAATAATAATAATAATAATAATAATAATAATAATAATAATAATAATAATAATAATAATAATAATAATAATAATAATAATAATAATAATAATAATAATAATAATAATAATAATAATAATAATAATAATAATAATAATAATAATAATAAT